>OY757024.1:20071942-20413459 GCA_963580285.1 Lucinisca nassula
TTGTAGAGACCTGGGGGGTAGCGACACAGCATAGGCGTGTTCTCAAGGTGGTAGAGCACGGGTACTAGGACATTTTGCAATAGCCGAAATTGGCTGGTCTAATAGTAACCCTTCCTGGCTCACTTTTGGCCGCCGTTCAAAATTCAAAATTACATGCATTATCACCCTTTAACAAGCACCGTGTCCAAGGCGTTTTCTCTACCACGGCAGGGGTGGGGGTAGAGACTAATGGAAGCCAAAACCGATAATGCATGAGTAGCTTTTTTCCTCGGTCAGACAAGGGCTGTGTACTGACACATTTTGCAGCCGGAATTGGCAACGTGTCACCACATTCTAGAGCCCGACCATTGGTCTGCATCTGCATTCAAAATTCGAACCCCGCCAGAGGACTGCCCATTTTACAGGACAAACGCTTAACATTGGGTGCGTTCTGTGCCTACATGACATCTTGAGCGGGGGATGTGGGAGGTGGGATTGACCTACTTCTCACATCCTCCGCGAAAGAAGTCACCCGACTCCCAATCGGCTAGCTGATAACTGTCAAGCAGACAGGAGTCAGCATATTGGCAGCCTAGGGAAAAGAGCAGTACCTACAACTAATCCCAGATGGCGAACTGGGGGTAGCCCCTATGTGCCCATGGCGCCCGGTTACCTTAAAAACATCTGTCAGTCAGTCAGTTTCAAATCACTTTGCTCAGGAATCATGGCTGAATTTCCATGCATAGAATGTTGTCTGGAATGTGAAAATAATGTTCTTGAATGTTCAAATTGCAAAAACTGGGTCCATAGGGACTGTGTACAAATGTCTGCATCTGCGTTTAGGGTATGGGCAGTAAATGCTAGAACTTTTTTGTGTAGCAAGTGTTGCTTCGTAGAGGATATATATGATGCAGAAGCTGGCCTTGGGAGGTAATTAATTATTTACATTTATTAATTTATTTATTTACATCACGAAAACACGTCTGTATATTGTGGACCCCCTTGAACCCCACTTTTAAATGTTAAAACTGGGGTTTACGCCTATACAAATACATTGTATTCATTATTAGAATGCGCATAAGCACAGCTCATCCGTCCGTCTGTCCGCCCTTCCGTTTGTCTGCCTGCATAATGTATTTGTATACAGTACCATTCAGACGATTCTTGACACCCTAGTTGACTCCAACTCAACTACATTCAGACATGGAGTTAACTCCTAGTTAACTCCATTTCCCGCTTTTGTTAACTAGGGAGTTAACTTTAGTTAACTCCTGGTTGACTAGAAGTCTTAACAGTTATACAGTAGTACATATATGAATAAGAACAGGTGAATGAATATGTTACTTAATTTGTTATCTGTTTATTTTATTTATTTTCATCATTCTGATGCAAATGGCATGGCAAAAAAAATAAGAATGACAGGTTATATCCCATGATTTCAAAATGATCATTGTTAGCCCTTATCCCGCTGAATAAATTAATTTTACCATACCCATTTCTAGATATTAACCATTCAAATCGTTAAATGTTATTTATTTAATTCACAAATTGGATGAAAAACAGTGTAGATCCTGACCAGATGAAACAGCCCCCGCCCATAGGGGCTTGAAGATATATATGGACTGCATGATGCTTCCACGCAGAGCTGAATCCGGCCCGCACACTAGTACTGGTAAACCGCTTAGAGGATCTAAGCCTGTCCAGGAACCGCGGTGTGAGGCGGACCGTTCATGCTTATAAACCCTATTGGTTTCATTGGGTGACAGGGCTTGAGATGTCATTTCGTCGCAATGTCGGGTAAAAGTCCCACAAAATTGGAAGCAACGTCTCCAAAATGACCTTTACAGTGTTGATGGGGACGTTAAACCTCAAATCAAACAAACAAAACCTGACCAGATGGCTTCTTCATAAACCATCTGATCAGGATCTATGCTGTTTGCAAAGTTAGGATTTGTCATGTTCAGCGGGATAAGGGTTAATGAATTTCAGGTTATACTCCTGGATTTAAGTGCCCCGAAAATCCAGGTATGGACATTTTACCCTCTCCAGAACAACAGCTTTGTTTCTTTTCATTTGTCAAAATGAACTTCAATAAATCTCAGGTTCACGCTGATAAGCCTCACTAATTGCCTAAGCATATGGCAACTGAATATTCATTCATGAAAATTTCACTTTTGCAAACAGTGCAGGCCCAGATCAGACGCCGCAAAATGCGGCGTCTGATCAGGGCCTCCACTGTTTGCTAAACGTTCAGTCATTCCCCAAATAAACCTTGATGAAAACACACCCCGAAACCCCTAAACCTTGAAATGGACCCCTGATACATATAAGAAGGAAGATTCCATTTGGTACAAAAAGGGTTCGTACCAAATGAATCTTTCTCCCTACATATAGCCCGAGTCCACCTCAAAGTTCATGGGTGACAGGTTGTGCCCCCTCAAACGCCATTCGGAAAATGGCTTAACTTTTTGCAAACAATGTAGGCCCTGATCAGAGGCCCCTTTCTGTGGCGTCTGATCTGTGCCTGCACTGTTTGCCAATTGCCCGTTTTGTGGTTTCTGGTACAAAATGAACAACTATAGTTAACTAGGGAGTGAACTTGTAGTCAACTCTAGGGTCCAAATGTAGTCTGAATGTAGTCAACTCCTAGTTAACTTGGTGTAAAGGGCAGATTTTTTTTTTTGTTTGGTCTGCTCAGAATATTGATTGTGGGTACTCCCCAGAACCGCCTCGTCAAAGAATATACCAAGCCATGGGCCATTGATTTGTTGCTAGATCATGTCATGCTTTAGAATCGGTAAAGTCAACATACAATGCCATATCGACGTCGGGCCGACGTCTGGTGTTGGCCGACGGCGATACGACATAATAACGTATCGCTGTCGGTCCGACGTTGTCCCGCTGTTTGATGCTGACTTGTCATCCGAACAAAATGCAAATGCTATAGACTCCTAGCATAGCCTACATTGGCCGTTTGGCTATAATGATATAGGTGGAGTTATGTTTGGTCCGTTTCTTTTTTATTGGAATGAAAGTGTGAGGTAAAAATAGTTTTGTATGCTGTAAAACTCTTCCAATTGTGCATAAGGAATAAAACATCGAAGAAAAAATGACCATAGCACTGAAAACCGGGTCCGATCCGGTCCGATCCGGTAATTGGGCCCGATCCGGTCCGATCCGGTGTTTGTATACACCCTCCCGAAGGTCGTACGGCTAGATAGAGGGTTGGTCTATACCGCGGAAGGAACCTTCCTTTCGCGAAAGGAAGATTTTCGCTACGAAAGGAACTTTTTTTTTTAGTAAATAAACACAATTTTGGAAAAGAGACCAATATTTCCATTAATTTTTTGAATAATGAACACCGTGGAAGCTTTTGACTATTATGGGATATATGCATTGTTTGTCTTGCGACATAAATATTCAGGACTTGCTCCTTTCGCAACGTTTGTTTTTCTTTCTACGGAAGGGAGTTTGTGTGAAATTATAGACTTTATAATTATTTGTGTATTTAATCATTTTGTTTTTATATAATTGCTGATTAGATACCTTTTAGTAAATCATAAGACTACATGAATTTTTTTCATGAGAATGTTTGAAAATATTTTATACACACTATTTACCTCCCTTTCGTGAAAGCAATCTTTCGCAAAAGGAAGAGTTCGTTTACCAAATGTTTATCTGAAACAACTTTGAGATAATTTGATGTCGAATGAGATCCCGTCCCAATGAATAAGCGACTTGTCATGTTAGCCTATAGATAATGTATTATCCATAGTTTCCAGCTGGCACCGCACAAGAGCGAGCGTATGGTAAATGCATAAGGATTATCTCCAGTATGAATAGTTTAGTGTCTTCATTTTGACTGACGTCGCTCCACGTCTTACAAGACTGTTACCAGACGAGAGAAGAAAAATAAAAAGACATAACGCTAACACATTATACCCCTATAGACAATAGATTTAGAGGGGTTTTGTTTGTTTGTTTGATTTTAGGATTTACGTCCCCATCAACATTGTATACGTCATTTTGGAGACATCCGAAGCCATGTCGCCCAATGAAACCGTTAGGGTTTATAAGCAGCCCAAACCTATGTCTTTGAGCTGTTCTAACGAGTACCCACAACCTATGTCTTAGAGCAACGTCTCCAAAATGACCTATACTGTGTTGACGGGGACGTTAAACATCAAATCAAAGAAACAAACAAACTAGGACATGTACAATACGTATACGTTAAAAAGTACGAGCTAAACATACAGAAAGAATGAAAAAGAGAAAGAAAGAATTTTAAGAAAATCCAGTTTAGTTTGTGGGTGCTCGCTGGAACCGCCTCAATACAGCAGTTCAAACGAGTACCCACAACCTATGTCTTAGAGCAACGTCTCCAAAATGACGGGGACGTTAAACTTCAAATCAAAGAAACATACAAACTAGGACATGTACAATACGTATACTTTAAAAAGTACGAACTAAACATACAGAAAGAATGAAAAAGAGAAAGAAAGAATTTTAAGAAAATCATACCTCACAAAATATGCAATCCGTAATACATTTTTCAGAACACACGTAACAAAGGTAACTTTTCGCCATTGTGGATAATGTACGAATGAAATGATGTCTGACTGACTGCTGTTTTTAAGGTAACCGGGCGCCAAGGGCACATAGGGGCTACCCCCAGTTCGTCAACTGGGATTAGTTGTAGGTACTGCACTTTTCCCTAGGCTGCCAACATGCTGACTCCTGTCTGCTTGACGGTTATCAGCTAGCCGATTGGGAGTTAGGTGACTTCTTTCGCGGAGGACGTAAGAAGCAGGTCAATCCTACCTTTCCCATTCCCCGCTCAAGATGCCATGTAGGCACAGAACGCACCCAATGTTAAGCGTTTGTCCTGTAAAATGAGCAGTCCTCTAACGGGGTTCGAATTTTGAATGCAAATGCAGACCAATGGTCGGGCTCTAGAATGTGGTGACACGTTGCCAATTCCGGTTGCAAAATGTGTCAGTACACAGCCCTTTGTCTGGCCGAGGAAAAAAGCTTCTCATGCATTATCGGTTTTGGCTTCCATTAGACTCCCTCCCCACCCCTGTCATGGTAGAGAAAACGCCTATGAACACGGTGCTTGTTAAAGGGTGATAATGCATGTAATTTTGAACGCCGGCCAAAAGTGAGCCAGGAAGGGTTACTATAAGACCAGCCAATTTCGGCTATTGCAAAATGTCCTAGTACCCGTGCTCTACCACCCTGAAAACACGCCTTTGCTTTGTCTCCACCCTCCGGTCTCTACATGCATTTAAAGACAAATTTTAATTGACAAAACTCAGTTTGTCTTTGATGTTTACACAAATTGGCAACTGTCTTTAATTTTGTGCGTTTTAATTAACGGTTAGTTAATTTAATCATAGTTTTCAAGTGGACGAACCGCTAATCGCTCTTAACTATTTTAATCCGTGACTACATTAAGCCCTAATTATGAAGGTGTGATTTTTAAATTATGGTAGTCAGCAATGATGGTTTGTTTGAATCGCAGTTTAACGTCCCCGTGACTGCATAATGATTGAATTATGAAGGTTTGATTTTTAAATCATGGTAGTCAAATCTGTGTGGTCTTTCTTCCATCTTAGTATGCACGGCTTTTTAGGGCCGCAATATCACTCTGAGAGAAAACCTTTATATATGTCAAACTCTGAAATGTTTTAGGCCCTAAACAAACCTTTTATTAACTCTAAAATATATAACGGCCCCCGCCCATAGGGGCTTGAAGAAAATTGGGCTGCATGATGCTTCCGCGCAGAGCTGAATCCGGCCCGCACACTTTCGCGAAAGGAACCTTATATACAATATATCATATCAAAAAAAAAAAAAAAAAAAAAAAGACAAATATAGTGTAAGTAACTCCTTTTTTACAATTAAATGTTATTAAAACATGTTTTTGACATCTAATGATTGTTTAATAGTGGTAAAAAAACTTCCTTCCGTAGAAAAAACTTCCTTTCGTAGAAGAAACTTCCTTTCGCGAAAGGAACCCTATATACAATATATCAAATAAAAAAAGTCAAAAAATAGTGTAAGTAACTCCTTTTTACAATTAAATGTTATTAAAACATGTTTTTGACATCTAATGATTGTTTAATAGTGGTAAAAAAACTTCCTTTCGTAGAAAAAACTTCCTTTCGCGAAAGGAACCTTCCTTTCGCGAAAGGAAGGTTCCTTTCGCTGTTTGGACCAACCGCTAGATAGACATTACCTCCCCTCGTGCGAAATGAACTTCTATCATTTTTGTGTTACATTAGGGTTACTAGCTCTTCTACATGCCGCATACTCCGCTGCACAGCGTAAGACTTACCATTTCCATCATATATAACACTCATGTTCTTAAACGCACCAGCGAATTTGTCAGTAATGTTTTCATTGCTATCGACTTTTAGATGCAAGTAACCGTGGGGGCACCAGTATTCGGATTTCGCTGTGGCCTCCGTAATTTGACATTTGTCTTTTTCTTGCCCGTTGGTTTAAGTAACTGAAAATATTAAAAGGGAACAAGACAGTTCCCCGACACAGTTTTTGGAGACAGTTCCACGAAACTTTCATTCAAATCCTGATAATTTAGGAGCGTGGTATTTCAGTGGTTGGTGCACTTGCATATCATGCTAGAGGCCCCCGGTTTGATTCCTGGCAGCGGTAATAAAATTGTGGTGTCCAAACACACTCCACTGGCAACACTTGCAGAGATGAATACCACAAAGTGCACCACAGTTGGTTCAAAAGCCCATTTGTTTTGTTTGATTTGAGGTTTAACGTCCCCGTCAACACTGTAAAGGTCATTTTGGAGACGTTGCTTCCAATTTTGTGGGACTTGTACCTGACATTGAGATGAATGACATCTCAAGCCCTGCTATCCAATGAAACCAAAAGATTATAAGCATGTATGGTCCGACACTCACACCGCTTTGTCTGGACAGGCTTAGATCATCTAAATGGTTTACCAGTACTCGTGTGTGGGTCGGATTCAGGTCTACGGGGAAGCATCATGCAGACTATATATTTCTTCAAGCCCCAATTGGCGGGGGCCGTCAAAAGCTCATACAGTGCTTATAATGTTGCATTATTATAATAGGAGGTTTTAGGAATTCCGTTTATGACGTCATTCTTGCGCATGCGCAAAGCACTGGCCGTCAATTGAAACGGCCATCGCTATTCAAATGTATTGGTGGAACTTAAAATGCTAACAATATTCAGACATTTTGAAAGGAAATATACCCGTTTACATTGAAATAATTCCTCGAGAAGGAAAGAATGATATTTTGCTTTTATTACTGAAATTCATTTATCCTGGATCCGTTTTTAATTGTCGAAAATCTCTTCGTGAATGACCCATGTCAATGACTTGAGATGCCGTTATTCACGAAAGCTTACTTACAAAATAAGTTTTTACGTAACTTTTCGTTTTATTCGCTACATGTATCCAAGTATAGCTATCACATACGAACAGAACTTTGATCTCTCTCTCTCTCTCTATTGAGAAACAATTCAACGATCTGTCTAGAAGTGCAGGTAAAAATGTCCAGCGATCTGTCTACATGTATATGTGCAATTTTGATAAATTGAAGATTCCAGTTTTTTTTTTTTTTCAAAATTTATTTCGAAAATGGCTAAACTTTTTGCAAATAGTGTAGGCCCTGATCAGACGCCGCGTTCTGCTGCATCTGATCTGGGCCTGCACTGTTTGTCACTTACCTCTTTTGGGGTTTCAAATGGGTAAATGTAAGGGCTGGGAAGGTTGTTTTGAATTTAATGTTCCAGTCCCACTGAGTCTTAATGGGTCCGAGCATTGGGCAAATGCCGTATTATCGCTAACGCAACGTTCTGACGTTTCAACGACGTTGCAAAGTCAAATTCAATGCATCGCTTTGATGTTGGTTTGCTGTAGACACGACGTTGTTGACACGTTACATGTCAGACATGGGTTATTTAATGACAATCTGTACCTTACATTTACCTACACTCGCTAATTGCTGGTACGCTAAGAGAGAGAGAGAGCAACATGTAGGCCATGACACCATCACAGAGTAAGAGAGAGAGAGAGGACCCTGTCGGGTCGTGTGAACAATAAATATGCCTTTAAGAGCAGTTAACTAAGAAAATAATAGAAAATAACACTTGGGATTTGCCATCATGAAAACACGCCTATGCGAATTTGACCCTCTATAACCCCACTTTTATATAGTAAAACTGGGGTTTACAGGAGTAAACATTATTTTTTTATTTCTGCTCAAACAGGTAGATTGTGGGTACTCGATAGAACCGCCTTGTCGAGGCGGTTCTATCGAGTCACCGCAATATATGTTTTGAGCAAAAATAAGAAAATTATCGCAATTTTTCATTTTAAAATGTCCATTTTTTGGCCGAAAAATTGATAATGTATTTGTATTGGCATGTTTTCGTAATGTGAAATTTCCACCTGGCAGCAATCAGTTTTTCTCTCATTATCTTACATTAGAATTCGTCAAAAGTTTGAAATAATTTCACTGTTTTACGCTGTAATTGACATTTTGTCTGTCCCACTGCCTTGAGGCAATACGACAGTTGACGGCCAGGGCTTTTCCTGTTCTATTTTTAGAACCGGAAGTACGTCACGAAAAAAGCTCCTATAACATGCCAACTTTAAATAAATCTTATCTTGTCCTTCTGATCGGGACGTTAAATGGGACTCCTGTGCAGGGAGGACCATCCTCTGTGTAGGTAAACGACCCCTACAGTAATTACAATAGACATGTTAAGTCTCCCGAAAATCACGGGAGACTCCCGAAAAAATAGCTTTTCTCACGCCTCACGAAATTCAGGATAAAACTCCGGAAAAATGAAAATACGTTTTGGGGCAGATTTTTGAAAAGCTGCGCTTGTATTTTCGTGTGTGCAAACCAGCGGAAAAATCCGAGTTAATCCGTGAGTAAAACTAATAATAATTAATGCATCGTCCAGTATTATTGGGGATTAAAACACTGTTCCACACCTGCAGATGAAAACAATCGTTTCTTGAAGTGATTGCAAAAATGAAAGTAAATCATGACAGTTAATTTCCTTCAACCAACGGACCATATTAGTTAACCGAATCGTATAATAAACACCGACCGTATTTGCCACGGACCAGTCTATTCTTTTATTACACTGTAAACACAAGCCTCCGGTGCTCTCGATAAGCCTGCAATCTTCTGCGTGACAAGGTGTGAAAATAAGATTAATTTATGGCTCTAATTTGCATTTATCCCACAATCATAAATTTAATCCACAATCAGTGTGAAAATGATGTAATTGCTCCTAAGATGTTTAGCAACATCTAACGGTATACTGTCTCATGCGTGGTTGTGTTTTAGCGCCAAAATAGCAGATGCTTGGCGGGAAAAGTCGAACGCTTTAATGTGAGTAAACACATCTGTATGCTGTTGTTGGTGATTGACACGGAGCTTCCCGGGATAAGTTGGGAATTGTGGCAGGCACGTTCCCAATCAAGCTCTTACCGGTTGCAAACATTTTTATGAAAGAAATACGCCCCATTAAAATAAAATACAACGATTAAACACGTGCGGGCTTGCTGGGGTGGGATGACGTCATTTTCCGAGCGCCTGCAGAAAAACAGTAGCTGCTGTTTGTGGACGGTGGATTTCATGGAGATTTTGGTGGTGGAGATCATTGATGTTCGCCTTGGGCTTGCTTGTTGAGCGGGTGTGAAAGTTGTGGATGGAGGGGTCCTTGTCTTGTGGCTTGATCATTAAATTATAAACTGATCTGCATTCTTTATTCTCTTTTCTCGCTAACCTGACAATTTTGATCTTTTGAGTATATCGGCTGCAGCTTGTGTTAATCATGCATGTCAAGTTTATATAACTATCAGTATCTTTAATTGCTAATTTTTTGGACAAGCTGTTATGACATGTCTGCAATTAATTTGAACTTGGAAAAGAACCGTTAATCACCGTAACAACTACAGTATTATTTACCTATTTCCGCACTTAAAAGTCAGAGGGGAATAAATAAGTTCTGAAGTTAGATCCTTTGGAAGCAAGGAATACACCAAATAAACGAAAATAGCAGATAGTTGTTGTGCTTGAGATTTGATCGAAACCTTGGATTATTATACCCGCTTTTGCGAAGAATAATTGGGTATATTGTTTTCGTGTCAGAGTCGAGTGTCTGTCAGTCAGTGGGTCTGTATGTATGTGTGTGTACGTACGTCCGTTAGTTTCTATGGAATGGATCTCCTCTGAAACCGGTTAAGGTACACTTTTCAAACTTTGCCTGTGGATAGTAGATGGGATGAAGATGGCACTGGGCTACTTTTGGCATGACCTTGACCTCAACATGACCCCAAGGTCAAAGGTCAAAAAGTATGACTTTGCCATATCTCCAAAACTATTGGAGTAACACTTCTGAATCTTTGCTTATTGGATGGCCCTTGGAATATGGAATGAATTGGGCTACTTTTGGCATAACCTTGACCTCAACATGACCCAAGGTCAAAGGTCAAAGAGTATTATTTTGCCACATCTTCTAAACTATTGGAGCTACACTGCAAAAATGAAAGTAAATCATAACAGTTAATTTCCTTCAACCAACGGACCATATTAGTTAACCGAATCGTGTAATAACTAATAAACACCGACCGTATTTGCCACGGACCAGTCTATTCTATTATTACACTGTAAACACAAGCCTCCGGTGCTCTCGATAAGCCTACAATCTTCTGCGTGACAAGGTGTGAAAATAAGATTAAATTATGGCTCTAATTTGCATTTATCCCACAATCATAAATTTAATCCACAATCAGTGTGAAAATGATGTAATTGCTCCTAATATGTTTAGCAACATCTAACGGTAGATTTATGCATAATAAAAACAGACTATTCTACTGTCTCATGCGTGGTTGTGTTTTAGCGCCAAAATAGCAGATGCTTGGCGGGAAAAGTCGAACGCTTTAATGTGAGTAAACACATCTGTATGCTGTTGTTGGTGATTGACACGGAGCTTCCCGGGATAAGTTGGGAATTGTGGCAGGCACGTTCCCAATCAAGCTCTTACCGGTTGCAAACATTTTTATGAAAGAAATACGCCCCATTAAAATAAAATACAACGATTAAACACGTGCGGGCTTGCTGGGGTGGGATGACGTCATTTTCCGAGCGCCTGCAGAAAAACAGTAGCTGCTGTTTGTGGACGGTGGATTTCATGGAGATTTTGGTGGTGGAGATCATTGATGTTCGCCTTGGGCTTGCTTGTTGAGCGGGTGTGAAAGTTGTGGATGGAGGGGTCCTTGTCTTGTGGCTTGATCATTAAATTATAAACTGATCTGCATTCTTTATTCTCTTTTCTCGCTAACCTGACAATTTTGATCTTTTGAGTATATCGGCTGCAGCTTGTGTTAATCATGCATGTCAAGTTTATATAACTATCAGTATCTTTAATTGCTAATTTTTTGGACAAGCTGTTATGACATGTCTGCAATTAATTTGAACTTGGAAAAGAACCGTTAATCACCGTAACAACTACAGTATTATTTACCTATTTCCGCACTTAAAAGTCAGAGGGGAATAAATAAGTTCTGAAGTTAGATCCTTTGGAAGCAAGGAATACACCAAATAAACGAAAATAGCAGATAGTTGTTGTGCTTGAGATTTGATTGAAACCTTGGATTATTATACCCGCTTTTGCGAAGAATAATCGGGTATTTTGTTTTCTTGTCAGAGTCGAGTGTCTGTCAGTCAGTGGGTCTGTATGTATGTTTGTGTACGTACGTCCGTTAGTTATGGAATGGATCTCCTCTGAAACCGGTTAAGGTACACTTTTCAAACTTTGCCTGAGGATAGTACATGGGATGTAGATGGCACTGGGCTACTTTTGGCATGACCTTGGCCTCAACATGACCCCAAGGTCAAAGGTAAAAAAGTATGACTTTGCCATATCTCCAAAACTATTGGAGTAACACTTCTGAATCTTTGCTTATTGGATGGCCCTTGGAATATGGAATGAATTGGGCTACTTTTGGCATAACCTTGACCTCAACATGACCCAAGGTCAAAGAGTATTATTTTGCCACATCTTCTAAACTATTCGAGCTACACTTCTGAAACTTTGGTTATTGGATGGCCCTTGGAATATAGAATCAATTGGGCTACTTTTGTTTTGACCTTGACCTCAACCTGACCCCAAGGTCAAAGGTAAAATGTATGACTTTGCCATATCTTCTAACCTATCAGAGCTACACTTCTAAAACTTTGGTTATTGGATGGCCGTTGGAATATAGAAAAATTGGAATACTATTGGTGGACCTCAACATAACCCCAAGGTAAAAGGTCAAAAAGTATGACCTTGGCACATCTTCTAAACTAGAGGAGTTACACTTCTGAAACTTTGTTTATCAGCTACAATGTTCTTTGCAATTTTTTTTTTGGTTATTGAATGGCCCTTGGAATATAGAATGAATTGGGCTTCGTTTGGCATGACCTTGACCTCAACAGGACCCCAAGGTCAAAGGTTAAAAATATGACTTTGTCATATCTCCTAAACTATTTGAGTTACACTTCTGAAACTTTGCTTATTGGCTGGCCTTTGGAATATCGAATAATTTGGGCAACTTTTTGGGTGACCTTGACCTCAACATTACCCCAAGATCAAAAGTCAAAAAGTATTATTTTGCCATATCTTCTAAACTATAGGAGTTACACTTCTGAAACTTTGTTTATCAGCTAGAATGTTGTTTGCAACTTTTTTGGTTATTGGATGGCCCTTGGAATATACATGTAGAATGAATTGGGCTACGTTTGGCATGACCTTGACCTCAACAGGACCCCAAGGTCAAAGGTAAAAAATATGACTTTGTCATATCTCCTAAACTATTTGAGTTACACTTCTGAAACTTTGCTTATTGGATGGCCCTTGGAATATCGAATAAATTGGGCTACTTTTGGGGTGACCTTGACCTCAACATGACCCCAAGATCAAAAGTCAAAAAGTATTATTTTGCCATATCTTTTAAACTATTAGAGTTACACTTCTGAAACTTTGGTTATTGGATGGCTCTTGGAATATAGAATGAATTGGGCTACTTTTGGCAGGACCTTGACCTCAACATTACCCCAAGGTCAAAGGTCAAAAAGTATAACTTTGCCATATCTTCTAAACTATTGGAGTTACACTTCTGAAACTTTGCATATTGGATGGCCCTTGGAATATAGAATATATTGGGCTACTTTTGGTGTGACCTCAACATGACCCCAAGGTCAAAGATCAAAAAGTATTATTTTGCCACATCTTCTAAACTATTTGAGCTATACTTCTGAAACTTTGGTTATCTGATGGCCCTTGGAATATAGAATCAATTGGGCTACTTTTGTTGTGACCTATCTGGGCATAAATGATAAGATATGCTCTAGTGCAGAAGCATTATACACCAGGGGCTGGGGGTGGGGTGGGGATGGGGGCACTGGGATGGCTAGGTGTTAGTTTGTAGGCATCGTCCCAAGGAAATGATTTTAAAATATTTATTAGTTTCTTATCTATGAACAGGAGTGTAGAGAATAAACAAACTAGATCTGCAGTCGATGGTATACCATCGCAAATACCCGCTTTTTCTATTAATAACACTAATGACTATGTATTAGCTAGCCAAAACTATATGTAAGTTAAAAAAGTTGCAAAGAACATTCTAACTGATAAGCAAAGTTTCAGAAGTGTAACTCCTATAGTTTAGAAGATATGGCAAAATCATACTTTTTGACCTTGGGGTTATGTTGAGGTCCACTTAAAGTATCCCAATTTATTCTTTATTCCAACAGCCATCCAATAACCAAGTTTCAGAAGTGTAACTCCAATAGTTTAGAAGATATGGCAAAGTCATACTTTTTGACCTTTGACCTTGAGGTCGAGGTCACACCAAAAGTAGCCCAACATATTCTATATTCCAAGGGCCATCCAATAAGCAAAGTTTCAGAAGTGCAACTCCAATAGTTTAGGAGATATGGCAAATCATAATTCTTGACCTTTGACCTTGGGGTCATGTTGAGGTCAAGGTCACACCAAAAGTATCCAAATTTATTCTATATTCCATGGGCCATCCAATAACCAAAGTTTTAGAAGTGTAACTCTAATAGTTTAGAAGATATGGCAAAATCATACTTTTTGACCTTTGACCTTGGAGTCATGTTGAGGTCAAGGTCACAAAAAAGTTGCCCACTGCCATCTACATTCCATGTACTATCCACATGCAAAGTTTCAAAAGTGTAACTTCAGTGGTTGCAGAGGAGATCCAATCACAAGAAATGTGACAGACGGACTGACGCCGGAGTGAACTGTGGTACGAAAACAATATACCAGATTTTTCTTTGAAAAAGCGGGTATAAAAATGTTCAAAAAGCTCACAGAATGCACCATTTTTTAGCCTATCCTGAGAGCTTGAAACCAAGACTTCGCGCCTTTGGCACTCACCAATCCTCCTCGAATGCGCTGTCCCCCTCATTTTTATTTTCAAAACTTAACATGTCTGTTACAACTTCAGATGGAATACTCACATTAGCAACATGTGTACTGTAGCAAATAGAATGCTTGGTTTCCTGAGGCGAAATCTTCATCAGTGTCCTCAGGATGTAAAAAAGGCAGCATATAAAAGTCTTGTTCGCCCAATCTTGGAATATGGTAGTTGTATCTGGGACCCCAGTGGAGTGGTCCTTAACGATGAAATTGAGAAAGTTTAGAATAGAGCTGCTAGATTTGTAACAGGCAATTACTGCTTTGAAACTGGAAGCATGACTGGAATACTTGGAAAATTAAAACGGGAGTCTCGTAAGAAAAGGAGAAAAGACAGTAGGCTAATCCTTTTATACAAAGGTCTAAAGGGTGCTGCCAGCATTCCAACAGATGACCTTGTTCCCCCCGCTAGACACTGTAGAAATCACCATTCGCTGGCGTTTCAGACCCTTACTGCAAGAACTGACATTTATAAAGAGTCGTTCTACCCCAGAACCATTAGAGATTGGAATGCCCTTCCCGATTCGATTATTTCGACTGTTGAAGGTGCTGATGATTGTGTAGCTAAATTTACCTCTTTGGTTAGAGCTAGGGACTAACTTCCCTCATCACAGGTCCTGGTGTATGAATGTCATTTGATGTGTCACCAGTAACAATTCTGATTCTGACATGATTACTGTGTAGGCTTTAATCCTGCTTTGGTGCAGTGGTAGCTAAGGCTGCCACGATTGATTGTATAATCGATTAATTGATCGATAGATTCCACAAAAATGATTATCATTTCTGATTTGCTTTTAATCGATTACTTGATAGGTACAAATTTCTACCCAAAGTTATGCCTAAAATAGCTTGATGAGTGGCAAACAATGTAGACCCTGATGAGACGCCGCATTATGCGGCGTCTCATCTGGGTCTACACTGTTTGCTCAGGCCTGTCTGTTCAAATATACATATGGTAAAGTGCAACATATGGTAACAGTCATGCTCAGACAGAAAGCCAGAGAGGTAAAATAATGACATAAATCTTAGCGATTACTAATCGATCGCAATGACATGACTGATAATCGACTATCTTTTCAGCTCCGATTAGCCAGCCCTAGTGGTAGCGCATGGGATTTGTGATCAAGAGGTTGTGGATTCAAGCTTTAAGCTGACCAGAGTGTTGTGTCCTTGAGCAAGGCACATCATCCCCATTGCTTAAAAATAAAATGAAAAAAAAAGTACTGGTTACCACCTAGGAAATCCTGCTCGTAATGCTCAGATATGAGCGAGTAGCAGTACTAGGAGAAAAAAAAAACCTGCAGTGCATGTAATGTACCACCTGCACATAATACTCATAAGGGGGTGTTGCAGACTTGCAGTATATATAGAAAGAAAGATTATAATTAGATAAAAGTGGTGTATGGTGAGTGGGGATCTCTCAGTCAATAAATTGTTTAAAATCTTTTTCTGTGCTAATGCGAAACATGGTTACTAAGATTCCAAAATAGCAGTGTACTAATTACTCACACTCAATTTAAATCCTCATCCTGTTGAATAAACTAATTTACCACATCCATTTCTGACTTTCAGCTAATGTAATTTATTCATTCAAATAATCAAACTGGGTGGCAGTGTAGATCCTGATTAGATGGAAGTCATCTGATCTGGATCTACACCTCAAAAATAGTGTTTGTTGTCTTCTGCCAAATTAGGATTCAAGCCCCTTGACCCATTGTATGCAGGAAATCCCTAAAGGGTTATCGTGGCAAACAGTGCAGGTTCGGATGATGGAGAGGATCAGATGCGTCTGATCAGGGCCTGCACTATTTACTAACAGATTTTTCCGTCAAAAATAGAATGAAAACAAAAAAAAATAGGCCTGACACCCCTTATATGACAAATGGAGTTGTCCAGCATATAGCAATGGAAGAGTCCACCAGTATACAATGGGTTAATCTTATGAGACACTCTTACATGATGTCAAACACAACAGCCTATTCACCTTTTTTTTGCATTATCTGCTGGTTCCTAGTCTGAAGATTATCAGTGTTGGAAAAACAGATAACCAGACCACCTGACCTTGAAAGGTCAGGGGGGTCTGGTTATCTGTTTTTCCAATATTGATAATGTGCAAGCTGGGAGCCAGCAAATGCAAATATGGTGGATAAGCATGCAATGCTTCTAATGTCCGTAAAATTACTTTACATATTAAGCCATAAACTCCCAAAGTTTTTGTTGTTTTTTTTTTGTTCAGGTCAGACTCCAACTTTTCAGGATTTGAATCTTCAGTCTGTCTTTGGATTTATTCCAAGTTCATGTGGTCAGACTTGGTTCATTTTGTTAATGTATTGTGTTATCTCTTAAATACTTACAAATGTAATTTCTTTGCAGATCGGGCATACCTGAGGCTTACTGAACAAGAATTCACACGCCTTCCTTGGGATGTAAGTCATTTTGTTGTATACTTATACATGTACATCTATTTTGGAGAAAAATCATGTTGTTCAATGTTGGCTTGACAGTATTGGATTTTTATTTTGGGTGCCCCCGCCCATAGGGGCTTGAAGAAATATATGGGCTGCATGATGCTTCCACGCAGAGCTGAATCCGGCCTGCACACTAGTACTGGTAAACCGCTTAGAGGATCTAAGCCTGTCCAGGAACCGCGGTGCGAGGCGGACCATCCATGCTAATAAACCCTATTGGTTTCATTGGGCGACAGGGCTTGAGATGTCACTTCATCTCAATGTCGGGTAAAAGTCCCACAAAATTGGAAGCAACGTCTCCAAAATGACCTTTACAGTGTTGACGGGGACGTTAAACCTCAAATCAAACAAATTTTATTTTGGATGAGTCTTAAAACTGAGACCCTGTTAGCTCACCTGGGCAGAAAGTGCACAAGGTGAGCTATTGTGATAGGTCTGTGTCCATCGTCTGTCCATGTGTGTGTGCATGCATTTGTGCTCAGAATAGGTCTGTGTTCGTCTATGTGTGTGTGCATGCATCCGTCATCAACTTTTGTTTTCAATGACTTCTTCTCCAAAACTGCGAGACAGATTTTGAAATAGTTTCACAGGAATGTTCCTTGGGTGACCCTCTACCAAAATTGCTCCAACCATTCTGCTCGAGAGAACAAGATGGCTGCCAGAGCTAAAGATAGAAAAACCTTTAAATGACTTCTCTTTAACCAGTGAATGGATTTTAAAATAATTTCAAGGGAATTTTCCTTGGGTGACCCTCTACCAAAATTGCTCAAACCCTACCACTTGGATGAACAAGATGGCCACCAGAACTAAAAATAGAAAAACCTTTAACTGACTTCTCATCCTTAACCAGTAAATGGATTTTAAAATAATTTCACAGGCATGTTCCTTGGGTGACCCTATACATAAAATTGCTCATGTCAAACTGTTCTGTTCGGATGAACAAGACGGCCACGAGAGATTAAATTAGAAAAAACCTTTTAAACGACTTCTCCTGCTTAACCAGTGGATGGATTTCAAATAATTTCATAGGAATTTTCCTCTACCAAAACTGCTCAAACCATTCCACTTGGATGAACAAGATGGCGACCAGAGCTAAAAATAGATAAACCTTTTTTTCCTTAACCGGTGGATGGATTTTGAAATGATTTTTCAGGAACGTTCCTTGGTTGACCCTCTACCAAAATTGCTCAAACCGTTCCGCTCTGATGAACAACAAGTTGACAAGAGCTAAAAGTAGAAAAACATTTCAAGGCTTCTCCTCTTTAACCTGTGGACAGATTTGAAAATAATTTCACAGGAATGTTCCTTGGATGGTCCTCTACCAAAATTGCTCAAACCATTCTGCTTGGATGAACAAGGTGGCAGCCAGAGCTAGAAATAGAAAAGCGTTTAAATGACTTCTGTTCCTTAACCAGTGAATGGGTTTGGTTTTGAAATACTGGTAATTTCACAGGAAAGTTCCATGGGTGACCATCTACCATAATTGCTTAAACCGTTCTGCTCTGATAAATGAATTCAAAGGAATGTTTTTGGGGTAACCATCTGTCAAATTTGTTCCTCTCTGCTGAACAAGATGGAGGCAAGAACTTAATATAGAAAAACTTTTAAAAAGACTTTCTATAAAAGGAAGCAGTTTTATAGGAATGTAGTGACCCTCTAACAAAATTGCTAAGATATTTTGCTTCACTGAGCATGATGGCACCAGAACTAAAAATCTCAAACCTCAAAAGGACTTCTTCTCCTAAACAGCCAGACTGATTTTGAAATAGTTTCACAGAAATGTTCCTTGAGGTCAACCAAAATTGCTCAAACCATCTATTCCACCATAAATTATCTACAATTTCATTTGTACCTTAAGGATCAGGTGAGCGAATCAGGGCCCTCTTGTTTTTTTTTTGTTTTTTTTTTTTACTTTGTTTGTATTGGAGTTTAACGGCCCAGTCAGCACTATTTTAGGTCCTTTTTGAGCCAGTCAGTTTACCTATCCACACTTTTCTGGGCAGGCTAATACATAAACAGACCTTCCTGAAACTTACGTATAAGTAAGTTAGACATAAAAGCTTGAATGTGTTTGCAAAACAACATTGTTGGCACATTACTCATAGAGTTAAGTCCCCTTCTTTGCTGAAAATGCTTTTTTGTACCTTGTCATCACCATAAGTCCTTTAGTTTTGATATAGTCTTCCTGAAAATAGCATAGTAGATTGGGAATGAAAGTTCGGATGAGTTTGAAAACTGGTGATGTCTGCCTAGTATCTCTCATAGAGTTATGTCCCCTTGAATGCTGAAAATACCTGTTTATGACCTTGTCAATAGCATAAATCCTTCAGTATGGATTAGAACTTCCTGAAACTTTTAACCTGTTAGCCTAACAGATTAAAAGTTAGTTCAGATGAGCGATATAGGACCATCATGGTCCTCTTGTTTTTTTTTCAAGTACATGTATAAATCAGCATTGAGTGGTACTTTTCTTTTCTCTGAAAACAAAACAAGAACAAAAAAAAAAAACACCTAAAATGCATAAAATTGTCACCGGTGCAGGTTTAAACCCATTCAGATCAGTATACTGCTACTGCTCACAAACGCATTACACCACAACTTCATTATAACACTGTTTGGATATAATACGGTTTCAAGATGGATCCCAAAAATGTATAGATTATATAGAAAAATGACCATAAATTAAATTTCAATGCTGTTTTTCAAAAATTCAGTGCGGAAATACCCTTTAATCCCTCTTATCTAGAGCTCCGGTACACTGTCATCAAAAGACAGCTGGCTCAGAAATTTTTGCATTTATGAGCAGAACAAAATAAAAGCTCAACAGAGCAAATTAGGAAAGAAGTTTTGTTAACATTAACCCTTTTGTACCAAATGGAATCTTCTTCCTTATGTTTACCAGGAGTCCATTTCAAAATTTAGGGGTGTCAGGTTGTGTTTTCTTCAAAATCTGTTTGGAAACTGGCAGAATGTATGGCAAACAGTGGAGGCCCTGATCAGATGCCACATTCTGCGGCGTCTGATCTGGGTCTGCACTGTTTGCCAAGTACCCCTTCAGGGATTTCCGATACTAAAATTAATGGGTTAATTAGCAAATGCTCTGATCAGACCTGCCACCTATCTTATGAAGTGCATTTTCCGATATATTTTTTTTTCATTCAGATATTGGTACAGTGTCTAGCCGCTCTAGTTTTAACGATATTTGGAGTGGTTCATGTAGCTGGCAATTTCAAAGAAATACGAGCAAGCGCTGATCTAGATAATAAGTAAGTACATGTACATATATGGCCCCCGCCATTCGGGGCTTGAAGAAATAGATGGGCTGCATGATGCTTCCACGCAGAGCTGAAACCGACCCACACACGAGTACTGGTAAACCGCTTAGAGGGTCTAAGCCTGCCCAGGCAAAGCAGTGCGAGTGTTGGACCATCCATGCTTATAAACCCTATTGGTTTCATTGGGCTGCAGGGCTTGAGATGTCATTTCATCTCAATGTCGGGTAAAAGTCCCACAAAATTGGAAGCAACGTCTCCAAAATGACCTTTACAGTGTTGACATGGACCTTAAATTGCAAATCAAACAAACAATCCTAAGTATTGGGACAAGTAGGCGTAAGCAAACAGTGCAGACCCAGATTAGACTGCTCCTAAAGGAGCAGTCTGATCAGGGTCTACACTGTTTGCCATTCTGTTTGCACCGTTTGGACTCCTTGCAGGATCGTGAAACAAATTTGTTAAAATTTTCAGAGAATTACAGCCAGTCCTCAAGGTGTCCGAATTTTTAGAATTATTACGGTATCACAGCAACAGTGTGGTCTTCCTTGATATCATAACACCGCTTTGATAAGAAGGTCTAACAAGGAAATCAAGTGATGATTTTCTTTATTTTTTGTTTAGGAACATACGATGTGGGTACTTGTTAGAATTGCCTCATCGAGGCAATTCTAGCAAGTCCCACATCATATTAAGAGAAATTAGCCCCCGCCCATTGGGGCTTGAAGAAATAGATGGGCTGCATGATGCTTCCACGCAGAGCTGAAACCGACCCGCGCACGAGTACTGGTAATCCACTTAGAGGATCTAAGCCTGCCCGGGCAATGCGGTGCGATTCGGCCCGTCCATGCTTATAAACCCTGTTGGTTTCATTGGGCGGCAGGGCTTGAGATGTCATTTCATCTCATTGTCAGGTAAAAGTCCCACAAAATTGGAAGTAACATCTCCAAAATGACCTTTACAGTGTTAAAGGGGACGTTAAACTCCAAATCAAACATACAAACAATTTGAGAAATGAGAAAAATTACCCAAAATTATCCTTTCTTCCACTTCTTATCTGTAGCTTTGTCATAAAAAATAAACCTAACGTGTAAGATGATACTTTCTCACCTGTGTAAGATCACACTTTCTCATTTGTGCAAGATGAAACTATCTCACCTATATGAGATATCACTTTCTCACCCAACTCATCTCTTAACCCATTTAGGTCTGACTCAGAAATCCGGAAAATTATTACTCTTGCAAATGGTGCGGGTCCAGATCAGACACGGCAGAACCAGGCACTGGTCTGGGCATTTACTGTTTGCAAAATGCACAGCCATTTCTTATTGGATTTCAAAATTTACACAATCTGATACGTCTGAATTTCATAATAGACTCCTGCTGTTTATAATGAGAGACATACCATTTAGTTGTGCCAGCCTCTGTAGCTCAGTCGGATGCGTGTCTGACGGGTGAACAGGAGGCCGTGGGACAACCTGCTGGGGTTGGCAACATTCTTTCATGGAGATTGATCATAAAATCTCTTCTCGGTCATTCTCTACCTTCCACTGATTCAAGAAGGGCATTTGTCAGTTTCCGGCGAAAGAATGTGTGCTGTACTGGTTAACTGCTTACGTATAAACCTGCCCAGGAAAAGTGTGGATAGGTAAATTGACTGGCTCAAAAATGACCTAAATAGTGTTGACTGGGCCATTAAACTCCAATACAAACAAACAAATCCTCTATTCCACTTCTTAACTGTAGCTACATGTATGTCATAAAAATAATAAACCTAACATGTAAGATACTTTCTCACCTGTGTAAGGGGATACTTTCTCACCTATTTGAGATTATAAGAATCTTATATGGGTGTGAGGGGTGGATTGAAAAATCTGTCCCGAGGGACACTGTCCGGCATCACGAGGCTTGCCGAGTGATTCCGGACAGTGATCCTGAGGAACAGATTTTTGTATCCACCCCTCACACCCTTATTGGATTCTTTTTCTTGCGTACCTTCCATTTCTATGCAAATTTTTAATGCTGCTGTCACTTCGGTTACCGACGTCCACCATTTTGTGATGACACAACAGGAATGTTTAGTGACGTCACGCATGACGCCGCCGCACATGAGGTTGTAATCAACCAGTGCATTTATCAAACACGCGATTATATTCGATTTAGGGTCGGAACACCAGGGTCAGAACATAAATTTCTATCCAATGGTAAAATCACGGATTTACTTGTCTGGTGTGCAAGAAATTGCTTTCTCACCAAACTCATCTCGTAACTCATTTCAGTCATGACTCAGGAATCTGGAAAATTGGTAATCTTGCAAATGGTGTAGGTCCAGATCAGACACAACAGAACCCGGAAATGTTCTGGGCAGTTACTGTTTGCAAAAAGCACAGCAATTTCTTATAAAATTTCAAAAATTACACAATCTGACTCCTGAATTTCATAAAAGAATTCTGCTGTTTATAATGAGGGAGATACCATTCAGTTGAATGCGCCCCCACCCATGTGGGCTTGGGAGTTACAGATTAGGCTGCATGGTGCTAACGCGCAGAGCTGAACCCAATTGAACTTGAGTACTGGTAAACCACTTATGTCTAAGCCTGTCCAGGAAAAGTGATGCAAGTCAAACCACTCTTTAAACCCTAGCTGTTACTAGAGGCGATAGGGTTTGAGGTGTCATAACATCTCAATGTCTGGTAAAAGTCTCACAAAATTGGAAGCAACATCCAAAATGACCTAAATTATGTTGATGGGGATGCAAAACCTCAACACATCCATTTATTTGAAAATGGGTTAATAAATAGTGTATAACATTTTGATATTTTTAGCTCACCAGAGCCAAAGGCTCCGGGGGAGCTTATAGGATAGGCAGTTGTCCGCCGTCGTCGTCTGCGTCTGCGGCTGCGGCGTCGTCTGCGTCAACACTTTCAAACGACATCTCCTCTGAAGCCACTGGGCCGATTGGGCCCAAATTTTATCTGTAGCTTTCTTGGGCTGGGGGATTGAAAGTTTGTGTTTTTTATGAAAATCGGCTCATTAGTTTGGTTGCTATGGCAACTCAGAGTTTCCATAGACTTATAATGGGGAAAATTGAAAAATGGCATTTACTGCCAAGCCTCTGCAGATATTTTGACAAAACTTTCATAGAAATGTTCCTTAGGCAATCTACTATCTGCCATATGATTTTAGGCCTACTGCTCATTTTTATTGGTTGCCATGGAAACCAAAATGCAAAAAAATAGAAAAAAAAAACTTAAAAAATCATCTCCTCAGAAACCGAACGCTCTATTAGGCTGAGAGTTTTTGGAAATATTCACCATATTTGCCTTTACAGGTTTTGTGTTTTTTTATAAAATTTGGCTCTTTAGTTTGGTTGCTATGGCAACTTAGATTTTCCATAGACTTATAATGGGGAAAATTGAAAAATGGCATTTGCTGCCAAGTCATTGCAGATATTTTGACAAAACTTTTATAGAAATGTTCCTTGAGTAATTGTCTCTCAGCCATATACTTAAATGCCAACATGGGGGTCCCCAGGTTAAGCCGGGGCCATGCCCCATCCCCTCCACTTCATAAAAGGCCATATAACTCAGAAACCATCCAGATCCCCACCCCAAAACCGTATATATTCTTGTTCCTTATGATAAGATGCATTCAGTGACATCAACCTGGGGGTCCCCCGGGTTGTGCCGGGGTCATGCCCCATCCCCTCCATTCCATAAAAGGCTTCTCCAGACTTTCGGATGAGTCTTTAAACCGAGGTCCCGTCTCCGTATGACCTTAGCTGTTGGTGGGACGTAAAACTGAAACACTCACTCACTCCATAAAAGGCCCAATATCTTGGAAACCTTACAAATCCCCACCCCTAAACCATATATATTCTTGTTCCTTATGAAAATATACATTCACTGACACCAACTTGTGGGTCTCCCGGTTGCGCCTGGGCCTTGCCCCATCTCTTCTTCTTCACAAAAGGCCATATATCTCAGAAACCATTTAGATCCCCAAGCCAAAACCGTATATATTCTTGTTCCTTATGATAAGACGCATTCAGTGACACCAACCTGGGGGTCCCCGGGGTTGTGCCGGGGTCATGCCCCACCCCCTCCATTTCATAAAAGGCCCAATATCTTGGAAACCTTACAGATCCACACCCCTAAACCCTATATATTCTTGTTCCTTATGAAAATATACATTCATTGACACCAACTTGGGGGTCTCCCGGGGTGTGCCTGGGCCTCTCCCCACCTCATCTCCTTCACAAAAGGCCATATATCTCAGAAACCATTTAGATCCCCACCCCAAAACCATATATATTCTTGTTCCTTATGATAAGACGCATTCAATGACACCAACCTGGGGGTCCCCCAGGTTGTGCCCCACCCCCTCCATTTCATAAAAGGCTGAATATCTTGGAAACCTTACAGATCCCAACCCCTAAACCCTATATATTCTTGTTCCTTATGAAGAGACTCATTTATTGACACCAATTTGGGGGTCTTCCTAGGTGCGTCGGGGCCTTGCCCCACCCCTCCATTTCACAAATGGCCATCTATCTCAGAAACCATTCAGATCCCCACCCCAAAACCATATATATTCTTGTTTCTTATGATATGATGCATTCATTGACACTAACCTGGGGGTCCCCCAGGATGTGCCGGAGTCGTGCCCCACCCCTTCATTTCATTAAAGACCCAATATCTTGGAAACCTTACAGATCCCCACCTCTAACCATATATATTGTTGTTCCTTATGATAAGACACATTCGTTGACGTCAACCTGGAGGTCTCCCTGGTCAAGCCAGGGTCTTGCCCCACCCCACCACTTCACAAAAGGCTATATATCTCAGAAACTGTTCAGAGCCCCACCCCTAAACCATATATAATTATCTTCTTTGTGATAAGACACAATCAAATAACACTAGCTTGGGAGTCATCTGGACTGCCTGGGTCATGCCCCACTGCTTTACTTCATTAAAAGCCATATATCTCAGAAATCATTCAGATCCCCACCCATAAACTATAATATTCTTGTTCCTTATGATAAGACTCATTCAGTCACACCAACCTGGGGGTCACTTTGTGCTAGGGCAATGTGCCCCGCCCCTCCACTTTAAAGGGCCATATATTTCAGAAACGATTCAAATCCCCACCCCATAATCATATATGTTCTTGTTCCTTATCAATAGCACACCCACTTGGGGGTCACAGGGGTCATTCCTCTCCTCTCCACGTCATAGAAGTGCCTCATATATCAGAAACCATTCAGATTCCCACCCATAAACCATTTATATATATTCTTGGTCCTTATAAGGACAACAAACTTGGGCTTTCCTGGGATCAACAGGACATGCCCCAACCCCTCCACGGCTTAAGAGGCCTTATAACTCCGGTATACAGATCTCCACTGCTACACCATATATATTCTTATTCCTTATGATAAGACGCATTTAGTGATACCAACCAGGGCTCCATTGGGTCCATGCCCTACACCCTCTACTTAATAAAAGGCCTAATGTTTTAGATACTGAGTCCAGATGGATGCTCATTTGGATATAGGGGTTCATTTGGGAGACTTTATAATTGGTAGATTAAAATGATATCATGTTAAAATACATGGCTGTTATTGGGCAGTGCCCACCTGAGCTCTGGTGAGCATAGTGGCCCATGGGCCTCTTGTTTGTCTTGCACTGTTTGTCTCATCTAAGGGATCTAGCAGCTTCCTTGGGTTTTCATTGTTTTACATAGGCCTGTACAGGTAAAAACTTAAAAAATCATCTTGTCTGGAACCAGGAGGCGTTAAGGCCTTTGATATTTGATACATAGCTTCATCTAGTGGACCTCTTTTAAGATTGTTCAGATAATTGTTCAGGGGTCAAAAATGGTCCCTCCACAGGGGCTACTTTCTTTACATAGACCCATATAGCCTATATATAGGGAAAACATTTAACCTTTATCCTGCTGTAGGCGACAAGCCCTATCTTTGCAAACAGTGTAGATCCAGATCAGATGGCTTCTGAAGAAGCCATCTGATCAGGATCTACACAGTTTGACATTCAGTTTATGAATATGTAGAAATAAGCTGCATCAAGTAATCTGATTGGTTCAAAGTCAGAAATGAGTGTGGCTTAATTGAATATTCAGCAGGTTAAAGGTTAAAATAATCTTGTAGCTTTACATAGACCAATATAGCCTATATATAGGGAAAACATTTAACCCTTGTCCTGCTAATCCCGGATATGCCTTATCTTTGAAACAATGTAGATCCAGATCAGATGGCTTCTGAAGAAGCCATCTGATCAGGATCTACACAGTTTGACATTCAGTTTATGAATATGTAGAAATAAGCTGCATCAAGTAATCTGATTGGTTCAAGGTCAGAAATGAGTGTGGCTTAATTGAATATTCAGCAGGTTAAAGGTTAAAATAATCTTGTAGCTTTACATAGACCCATATAGCCTATATATAGGGAAAACATTTAACCCTTGTCCTGTTAATCCCGGATATGCCTTATCTTTGAAACAATGTAGATCCAGATCAGATGGCTTCTGAAGAAGCCATCTGATCAGGATCTACATTGTTTGTCATTCAGATTGTGAATTTGTTGTAATAGCTTGCTACAGGTAATCTGATTGGTTGATAATCGGTAGTAGGTGTGGCATATATGAATATTCAGCAGGACAAGGGTTAAAATAATCTTGTAGCTCAGGTCCATGTACATCTGACTGGTGATCAGGGGCCAGTTGTTCAAAACTAACGACGTCGTTAGTTAACGTATCGTTAAAACTTTGATCATTAAATATGGCAAATAAGATGAAATTTTTGCTGAAAAAATGTGAGCAGCTTTTGCGGATGCAAAAGCTGCTCACATTTTTTCAGCAAAAATACCAACATTTACAATATTGTACTTGCTAGAAGAGTTAACAATATGACCACTAACGAGCTCGTTAAGCTAACGATGCTTTGAACAGCTGGCCCCAGAAATTGACGGTTTGATACCTGACAGGTTTTGCAAAATTCTTTCATGGAGATTCATCATGAAATCCTTTCTGCAGTCATTCTTCCTTCTGCTGATTCAAGAAGGGCAGTTGTAAGTTTCTGATGAGTGAGTTTTAGTTTTACATCCCACCAACAGCTAACGTCATACGGAGACGGGACCTCGGTTTAAAGACTCATCCGAAAGTCTTGAGAAGCCCGGGATCGATCCTGCGATCCCTGGTTTACAAGGCGAGTAGCGTAACCACTGCACCACGGAGGCTTCTTAAGTTCCCGATGAAAGAATGCTTACCTGTCGAGGATGTGTGGGTAGGTAAACTGACCGATACGACCTAAATAGTGTTGATTTGGCTGTTAAACTCCAAAACAAAGAAACTAACAAACGAACAATAGTCTGAAACCAGGATGCCCAGGCGTTTGATAATTAAGAATGCAAGTTCATCTAGTGGACCTCTATCAAGACTTTTCAGGTCATTGTCTTGGGGTCAAAATTGGCCCCTCCCAACAGGTTACTTACTTTACATAGACCCAAATGGGGGAAAACAAATAAAATTCTTGTCAGAAAACAGAAGGCTGGGCAGTTGTGAGCTTGAAATATTGTTAAAATTATTATCTTTGGGTCAAAAATGCTCCCTCCACAAGGGTTTTTGTTTCACATATACATAGACACATACATGTATAGTGAAAAACATTAATAGTTCAGAAGGCCAGGTCTTTGATACCTTTTTGGCCCGTGGGTCAAAAATGGTTCTGCCCCTGGGTACACTTGTTTCAGATAGACCCATGTCGGGGAAAATTTTATAAAATCTTGTCAGAAACCAGAAGGCCCACGCTATTGCTATCCAATATGTAGCTTTGTCTGATGGACCTCAGGTTCAAATTTTGGTCCTAGAGTCATAAATCCCCCAGGGGTCATTTGTTTTACAGACTCATATTAGGAAAAAAGTTTAAAAATCTTCTGGTCTAAAACTAGAAGACGCAGGATTTGATATTCGGTATGTAGCTCCCTCTAGTGAATAGTGATTGTTCAAATCATAGCCTTTGGTCAAAAATGGCCCCACCCTGCCCTTCTTGAATCATCAGAAGGGAGAAAATGAACATAGACAATATTTTCTGATCAATCTCCAAGAAAAAATGTTTATGGCCATGAGGATATCGAGATAGGGAGCTGTTGATCAACAGTCAGGCCCACAACCACATAACAATAACAGTGTACACCCGTTCGACATAGTGCATTCTGTCATTTCTCCAAAATGGCTACTTTCGTTTGTTTGTATTGGAGTTTAACGGGCCAGTCAACACTATTTTAGGTCATTTTTGAGCCGGTCAGTTTAGCTATCCACACTTTTTCTGGGCAGGCCTATACGTAAGCGGTTAACCAGTACAGTGCACATTCTTTCACCAGAAACTGACAGCTGCCCTTCTTGAATCAGCGGAAGGTAGAGAATGACTGTAGAAAAGATTTCATGATCAATCTCCACCAAAGAATGTTGCCGACTCCGGCAGGTATTGAAGCCGCGTCCTCCTGATCACCAGTCAGACGTGCATCCGTCTGAGCTACTGAGGCTGGCAAATGGCTACTTTTCTTAGGAAAATTTGTGATACTTTTTCTTATTAAAACTGCAAACATAGGTTGTGGATGCTCGTTAGAACCACCTCATTTCAGAGGCAGTTCTAACGAGCACCCACAACTTAGGCACTGGAGCAAAAATAACAAAAATAATGTATACCCCTGTAAACGGCAGTTTTCTCAATACAGTCGAACTTCGATGGCTCGAACCCGTTTGGGACCATGACAATTTGTTCGAGACAGCGGTAGTTCGAGCCATTGAGGTTACTGTCAGGAGGCATAGCGAGATACTTTTAGACATCTTTTCGGTGTTCCATAATGAATATGAATGCTGTGTGTACTCATTAGAATCGCCTGATCGAGGCGATTCTAATGAGTACACACAGCATACATTTACAAGATAAAAGACAAAAGTCTCCTTAATTATCCCGCACTATTTCTTATGTAGAGGATTTCGCTAGGGGCTCAAGAATGGGTTCGACTCATCCATGGTACACGAGCCATCAGTGTTCGAGCCATCGAAGTTCTACTGTATAAAGTGGGATTTAATGGGGCGTTAATTACACAGACTTGTTAGTATGATGAGACCAAGGCTGAAAATATCTTTGCAGGAATAGACACATCTGGGGCCAGTTGTTCAAAGCATCGTTAAGCGCAACGAGCTCGTTAGTGGTCATATTGTTAACTGTTCTAGCAAGAAAGATATTGAAAATTTTGGTATTTTTGCTGAAAAAAATGTGAGCAGCTTTTGCATCCGCAAAAGCTGCTCACATTTTTTCTGCAAAAATTTCAGCATATTTGCCATATTTAATGATCAAAGTTTTAACGATACGTTAACTAACGGCGTCGTTAGTTTTGAACAACTGGCCCCTGGTATACATTCTGAAGGGACACTATACTATACTTGGGACTTCTTGTTCACTTTCCTAAGCCTTAGCCACTTTGAAAAAGATTCTCAGGAGCAAATTCTTTCCTTTAGAATTAGCCCTTACCCTGCTGAATATTTAATTTAGCCACACCCATTTCTGATTTTTAACCAATCAGAATTCTTGATGTTATTCATTTCTCTATATCCATAAACTGAATGTCAAATAGTGTAGATCTTGATCAGATGGCTTCTTCAGAAGCCATCTGATCTGGATCTACACTGTTTGCAAAAATAGGGGTTTTCGCCAACAGCAGGCTAAAGGTTAGAGGCTCTACTTTTTTAATGAAAGAAAGATCCTCAGAAGCAAATTCTTTCCTTTAAGATAAGAGGTCTACTCTTTGACTGGAAGAAAGTTCCTCAGGAGCAAATCCTTTTGGGTCTACTCTTTGAATGAAATGAAGTTTCTCAGGAGTGAATTCTATTTTAAGATTAGATGGTATACTCTTTGAATGAAAGCAAGTTCCTCAGGAGCAAATTCATTCCTTTAAGATTAGGGGGTCTACTTTTCGAATGAAAGAAAGATCCCCAAATTCTTTCCATTAAGATTAGAGGTATACTCTTTGAATGAAAGCAAGTTCCTCAGGAGCAAATTCTTTCCTTTAAGAACAGGGGGTCTACTTTTTTAATGAAAGATCCCCAAATTCTTTACTTTAAGATTTTAGGCTCTACTCTTTGAATGAAGCAAGTTCCTCAGGAGCAAATTCTTTCCTTAAAGCTTAGAGGTCTACTCTTTGAATGAAAGGATGGTCCTCAGGAGCAAATACTTTCCTTTAAGGTAAGAGGTCTACTCTTTGAATGAAAGACAATTCCTCAGGAGCAAATTCTTTTGGGTCTACTCTTTGAATGAAAGACAGTTTCTCGGGAGCAAATTATTTTGGGTCTACTCTTTGAATGGAAGACAGTTCCTCAGGAGCAAATACTTTTGGGTCTACTCTTTGAATGAAAGCAAGTTCCTCAGGAGCAAATTCTTTTGGGTACACTCTTTGAATGAAAGCAAGTTCCTCGGGAGCAAATTCTTTCCTTTAAGAGTAGAGGTCTACTCTTTAAATCTTTAAATGAAAGAAAGTTCCCCAGGAGCAAATCCTTTTGGGTATATTCTAGTCTCTTTGAATGAAAGAAAGTTCCTCAGGAGCAAATTCTTTTGGGTCTACTCTTTGAATGAAAGAAAGTTCCTCAGGAGTAAATACTTTCCTTTAAGATTAGAGGTCTACTCTTTGAATGAAAGAAAGTTCCTCAGGAGCAGATTCTTTCCTTTTAGATTAGAGGGTATACTCTTTGAATGAAAGAAAGTTCCTCAAGAGCAAATTCGTTTGGGTCTGCTCTTTGAATGAAAGAAAGTTCCTCAGGAGCAAACCCTTTCGGGTCTACTTTTTAATTGAAAGAAGGTTCCTCAGGAGCAAATTATTTCCTTTATGATTAGAGGGTCTACTCTTTAAAAGAAAGGCAGTTCCTCAGGAGCAAATTCTTTTGGGTCTACTCTTTGAATGAAAGAAAGTTCCTCAGAAGCAAATACTATCCTTTAAGATTAGAGGTCTACTCTTTGAATGAAAGAATTTTCCTCAGGAGCAAATTCTTTCCTTTAAGATTAGAGGGTCTACTCTTTAAATGAAAGACAGTGCCTCAGGAGCAAATTCTTTTGGGTCTTCTCTTTGAAAGAAAGTTCCTCAGGAGCAAATTCTTTTGGGTCTACTCTTTGAATGAAAGACAGTTCCTCAGGAGCAAATTCTTTTGGGTCTACTCTTTGAATGAAAGAAAGTTCCTCAGGAGCAAATTCTTTTGGGTCTACTCTCTTTGAATGAAAGACAGTTCCTCAGGAGCAAATTCTTTTGGGTCTTCTCTTTGAATGAAAGAAAGTACCTCACAAGCAAATTCATTCCTTTTAGATAAGACACCAGTTAACATGGAAGTGGTACATTTCCTTGAACCTCCAATCCCTTTAAACATGACAACCCTTACCGTTGAAAATAGTGAAGATCCAGATCAGATGGCTTCTGAAGAAGCCATCTGATCAGGACCTACGGTACACTGTTTGTCATGCAGTTTATGAATTGAACAAATACATTATAGTTGTAGTATCAATTGATTTGTGGATAGTCAGAAATGGGCGTGGCTAGATTTATTTATTCAGCAGAACAAGGGTATAGTGTACACCCCTATTAGCAAAGGAGACAGAAATATTTTTGAAAGTGTTCCCTCCCTTAATGAGGAATCTTAACCCATTTTGTACCAAATGGAATCTTCCTTCTTCTATGTAGCAGGAATCCAATACAAAATTTAGGGGTGTCAAATGGTATTTTCTTCAAAATTTATTTGGAAAATGACTCAACTTTTTGCAAAGAGTGTAAATCCTGATCAGATGTCACAGTCTGTGGTTAATAGATTACTTTTTTTTTATTTCAGAACCTGGGATATGTTAAGTAACCGACAGGGTTTTTACTCCTTCCACCACAGAGGAAAATCTCTTTATCCACCAATCACACAGAACGGATGAAAGGACATGATTATGACTCATACTTGGCATCATCGTTATTGTGATCATCATCGTTATCATAATCATTGTGCAAATATTCCAGCCATAATCATACCTACAAATTGGGACGAATGACAAAGAAGATTAAGGGGAACAGGAACACCTGGCAGATTTTTCTGCCATTTTTCAAAGGGAGACAACTTTTAGGACTTCCTGTTCTCTTTTCTTTAATCCATGTCCCACGGAAAAAAAGGGTCTACTCTTAAAGGAAAGAATTTGCTCCTCAGGAGCAAATTCTTTCCTTTAAGAGTTGACCGCTATTGACATGGGAGACAAAAATACTTCTGCAGGAGTTGCCTCCCCTGAAGTGTTCCCATTCCCCTTAAGGGATGATTTGCTTTATTTCTTGTTAAAACTACAGTGAAACTGTGATGACTCGAACACCCATGGTTCGTTCAACAAGGTTTTTTTTTTTTTTTTTTTCAACTTAATTTTCAGTCCCTGGGAAAAATTTCCCTTGACTGCAGATATTATAAATGTATTTGGGAAAATTTTCTTATTACATCTTTAAAATGTATGTTATATGTACTCACATAGCATGCATTTATTGTAAAGAAAATTGAAAAAAGATATCCCTATTATACCTCCTGTCCTGGCCCGAACTACCCTTCTGAAACAAATTTTAAAGTCCCAAAGGTATTTGAGCCATTGAAGTTCGACTGTTTTAGGTACTTGTTAGAATCGCCTCAATGAGGTGATTTTAACAAGTCTCCAACTGATGTCGTACCACAACATAGGTTTGAGGAAACAAAAAAGTGACTCCAAAATGATAGGCCCAGGTTGGGCTGCATGATGCTTCCATGCAATGCCAGGTGTATCAGCAGCTTTGTGTTCACAGCTTGGATATAAAATTTCCTCCAGTTTCCATACAGGCCTCATACTGACCAAGCTTTTCAAAGCCTGAAAGACCTGATTTTGTAGCCTTAACCCTCATCCTGCTGTACATGACAACCATTACCTTTGCAAACAGTGTAGATCCAGATCAGATGGCTTCTGAAGAAGCCATCTGATCAGGATCTACACTGTTTGTAATGCAGTTTGTGACTCGAATAATTTGATTGGTGAATAGGCAGAAATGGGTGTAGCAAAATAATTTTATTCATAGGATAAGTGTCCAATAGTCATTTTGAACAGAATAAAGGAAGAAAAATCAAAATCTAAAAAGCCTGAAATCAAGAAAAAATCAAGCCCTAAAAGCCTGAAATCCTGCATGTGCCTGAAAAATATGAGGTCTGTCCATATCCAAAATTTCAAGTCTCTTGCTAATCTGTATAGCTGAGCAGGCTGATTTGTGTCTTACCTGGTTACAAATCCTGAAGACAAGTTTTCTTGTGATGAGACTCCTGTTTTATTCTTTAACCCTTATCCACCCCTACCTTTGCAAACTGTAGATCCAGATCAGATGGCTTCTGAAGAAGCCATCTGATCAGGATTTACACTGTCATGCAGTTTGGGAATTGAATGAATAAAAAATATCAAGTAATTTGATTGGTTGAAATGTAAATGGGTGTGGCTAAATTAATTTATGCAGCAGGATAAGGTTAAGGGGAATGAATATACCTCAAATTTTCAGCCATTTTTGCCAGGGGAGCAATTTTAAGGGCTTCTTGTTCACATTCCTGAAAACAGAGCCCATCTATTGCTTGCTTGATTTGAGGTTAAGCATTCCTGTCGACATAATTTAGGTCATTTTAGAAGCATTGCTTCCTGTTTTGTGAGACTTCTACCTTACATTGAGATGAAATGACATCTCAAGCCCAGCCTCTCAATGAACCAATAGGGTTTATATGTATGGGTGGTCAGATTCGCACCACTTTGCCTGGGCAGGCTTAAACCTTTTAAGCGGTTTACCAGTACTTTTGCGCGGCCCGTTTCAGCTCTGCATGGAAACACCATGCAGCCCAATCTGTTTCTCCAAGCCCTGATGGGTGGGTGCCCAAGCCCACCTCTGGCTCTGAAAAAGGGGTCTACCATTAAAGGAAAGAATATGATTCCTTAGGGTGTTTACTCTTGAATGAAAGAATTTTCTCCTAAGGAGCAAATTCTTTCCTTTAAGAGTGAGGGAGAAAAACGTTTGGATGTGTTATCTCCCCTAAATGTTATATGATCTGTATATTCATTCCCTTTAATACATGTATATTCATGACAAAAACAAGCCTATCAAAATATTTCGAAAATTTTACCACCCAAAACAAGAAAATTTTCAGATAAGAAATACAGCTTTCTGCTCAAAACAGAGATTGTGAGCACTCATAAGAACCGCATAGGTGAGAAGGTTCTAATGAGTACTCACAACCTGTTTTTAGCAGAAATAAGAAAAATAATGGATACCTGTTTAACAGTGGGGTTAAAGGGGATCAATATTACAGTCAAACTTTGATTGCTCGAACCCCTTTGGGACCATGAAAATTTGTTCGAGACAACGGTAGTTCGAGCCACAGAGGGTTACTATCAGTGCCAAACCAGGACGCATACTGAAGATACTTGTGGGATATCTTTTCGGGGTTCTGTATTATAAATGTATGTTGTGTGTACTCATTAGAATCGCCTCATCGAGGCGATTCTAATGAGTACACACAGCATACATTTGCGAGATAAATGAAGAAAATCTTCCTAAATTACACCTATATGGTATTTGGAGGAATTCCCTGTGGACTCAAGAACAGGTTCGATTCATCGATCGTAAACGAGCCATCGGAGTTCGAGCCATTGAAGTTCTACTGTATATATAGGTGTTTCTGTCATGAGTGCTTGAAAATTCTAGGTTTTATGCAGAGACAAAAATCTTTTCTATAGCATGTGCAATCTTCTTTGTCTTGCAAAATATGGTACATAGAATATAAAAGAACAAATAAACTTTTTTGTATTTATTTTATTGCTCTCCCTTTTAGATGTGTAATGCAAACAAGGCTGAAAATTTGCCTGTGGTTCAGTCAGATTCGCGTCTGACCTCATGATCAGGAGGTTGAGAATTTGATCGCTGTTTGGCACTGGAACATTTGTCGTGACGATTGATCATGAAATGTTAACCCACTGTATACTAGTGGACAAGTCCATTTGTCATTTACCGGGTGTCAGGCCTATTTTTCGTTTTTATTCTATTTTTGACAGAAAATTCTGTAAGAAAAGAGTGCAGGCCCTGATCAGATGCCTTGTTGCGCGGCATCTGATCTAGGATGGCACTGTTTGCCAAGGTACCTCTTTAGGGTTTTTTTCGCATGAAATGGGTTAATTCAAATGTACATGTATTTTTTTTTTATCATCATTCTCTCCCTCTCGCTGATTCAAGACAGCAGTTGTCAGTTTCTGGTGATAGAATGAGCACTGTACTGTGGAAGCCTGCACGTGAAAAGTGACATCGGGTAAACTGATCAGCTAGAGAAGACCTAAATAGTGTTGACTGGGCCAATAAATTTGAAACGAAACCCAATCCTCGGACGTGTTAATGCAATGATCTGATCGGTCTTCACTGTTCATTCAGCACCTACAGGAGTAGCAGGAAGCCTAAAGATGGTATGAACAGTAATGACACTGATTGGGTTGTACAGAAACACCAAAGGCAAGACATTCAAAGAATCCTTAGCTTAATGAGCTTGTTAGTGGTCAAATTGTTAACTGTTCTAGCAAGTAAAATATCAGATATAATATGTTTTATTTCTGCTGAAAAAATGAGGGCAGATTTTGCGTTTGCAAAAGCTGCTCACATTTTTTCAGCAAAAATATCAGCATATTTTGCATATTAACTGATCAAAAATTTATAGATTTGGAAACCAACGACCTTGTTAGTTTTGAACAAGTTCCCACCAACAGTAACTGCACTTAATCTGTGTGTTAGACTTGAAAGAGTTACCTCTCCTGAATGGTATCGGAGTATCCATTCCCATTAACCATTGTCCTGCTGAAAAAATTTAGCCAAACCCATTTCTGATAACCAATCAAATTACTTGATGTAATGTATGTCTAATTTACAAACCTATAAAAGTGTAGATCCTGATCAGATTGCTTCTTGATCTGGATCTACACTATTTGCAAAGTTAGTGGTTGTTGTATTCAGCAGAATAAGGGTTAATTACTAACTTAATAAATTTAAGTTGTTAGTATTTTCAAGTTCATTGCACTTATTTGGAGCCAACTGTAAATACAGTCCAACCTGTGTTAAGCAAGCACCTAAGGGATAATCAAAATGTGACAGGTGTTTGCTTAATACAGGTGAAATTTAACACATTTGCCTTTATTTGGAACTGAATGCCTGCTTGCTTAAGACAGGTTGCTTGCTTAATAGAGGTGCCCACTATGACAGGTTTGACTGTAAATCAGAGGTGGGGGAAATCTAGAGCACCTGGAGAAAAAAACCTTCCACTGCAGAACAAATATCACGGGTTTTCATCAGAAAAGTATCCATTTTTGAGATGTGAAAAAAAATGCACTATGTGGCATGTGTGTGTTATCTTAATGAGAAGCATCTGCAAGACTGGTGAGCTAAAAATCATTCCTTGTCATTCAAAGCCTTCCAAATCATCATCAATACCTATGGGCTGTTTCTTCAGCACAACATTGTTAAAACACTCAACTTGTTGATAGGCCAGAAATCCACCTATAAAGTAGTTCCCTAGCAAGAGACTGGCCAACAGAGTTTTGGTGAACTTTGGCACTCTAAGAATTTTGAAAAGTTCCGTCTGATTTCTATTGAATCTTCCACCGTAGGTGTGGTACTGTCGTGCAAGAAGATAGCAACACAGCGGAGATATAAAAAGTGGATAACAGGTTGACAACAGTGTGTGAAAAGTTGCTCCTCTTATTGTAAAACAAGTTTTACATGACGAGCCTTTGCCGAGCATAACATTGTGTCCTACAAGAACTCCAAATGCAACCACATTACAAACTGAGGGAACCACAAGTGTTGGTAACAGAGTCATCAAAGGCTGGTATGATCCCAGAACGAATATTCTTCTAACCACATAGTCTATGGTGAAACATGTTATGGCTGTACTGCCCGCGATAATATGCTGCCCAAACCTGAATGGCCATCTGCAAAATAAATGTATATTAGAAATTCATACACCACAATCTCTATATAACATTATTGCCGGGTCTAAAGCAGAAACTGTGGGTCCAAAGCAAACACTGTTAGCTAACAATCGCATAACATCTGATCAGAAATATGCAGATTACACCACAACCTCATTATAACACTTATAACATGGTTCTGGATATAACACAGAAGCCTCCTTGGTGCAGTGGTTACGCTACTCGCCTTGTAAACCAGGGATCGCAGGATCGATCCCGGGCTTCTCCAGACTTTCGGATGAGTCTTTAAACCGAGGTCCCGTCTCTGTATGACCTTAGCTGTTGGTGGGACGTAAAACTTAATCTCACTCACTCACACTCTGGATATAACATGGTTTCAAGATGGATCCCCAAAATGTATAGATTATATTGAAAAATGACCATATATGGTCATTTTTCTATATAATCTATACATTATTGTTCGAATATAACATGGTTATTTAACTAACAAGGTGTTTGCTTTGGACCCAATTAATAGTGTAATAAAGAGGTGAATATAGAAAAATTTATGGTCATTTTTCTATATAATCTATATATTTTTGGGACCCATCATTAAACTGTTATATCCTAAATTATGTTAAAACAAACAATGCTATTACTAGGTTGTGGTTTACATGCACAGCTAGCTCATGAGAAAATGGAAATTCATTGCAATAACACACCTGTGCAACATAGTGCATTTTTTCACATCTCAATAATGTCTACTTTTCTGAATATTTTGCTTATTTATACTGCAAACATAGGTTGTTGGTGCTTGTTAGGACCACCTCATTAAGGCGGTTCCAACAAGTACCCACAACCTATGTCTTGGAACAGAAATAAAAACAAGAGTGCCATGATGGCCTTGATCGCTCACCTGATACATAGAGAATCAAGTGGGCCCCGGGGAGGGTCATTATTGGCCCCAGAAATATAATGTGCATAATGTTGAGGGAGGTCTAAAAAGGTGAAGCTTCATACCAAATGATATCAACAAAGGTTATAATTTGAATAATCTTGGCAAAGGTCCACTAGATGAAGCTACACACCAAATATCAAAGACCTGGGCCTTGCGGTTTCAGAGAAGAAGATTTTTTAAAGATATTCCCTACATAAGCCTATGTAAAACCAAATGGCCCCGGGCTGGGGGAATTTTTGGCCCCAGGGCTATAATTTAAACAATCTTGATAGAGGTCTACTAGATGAAGCTTCACACCATATATCAAAGACCTGAGCCTTGCTGTTTCAGAGAAGAAGATTTTCAAAGATTATTTCTATATTAGTCTATGTAAAACCAAAGGGCCCGGGGCAGGGGCATTTGTGGCCCGATGGCTATAATTTGGAAAATCTTGGTAGAGGTCCACTAGCTGAAGCTCCGTACCAAATATCAAAGAGCTGGGCCTTGCAGTTTCAGAGAAGAAGAATTTTAAAGATTTCCCTATACAAGTGTAATGTAGTTACATAGGCGTGTGATCTTAATGACCGAAATAGTGTTGATGTTATGTAAAAGATGCACTTTTGTTACACAGGCATGTTGCATGAATGGTTGAAACAATGTTGATGAGTAGTGAGAACTTTATATGACCAATATGCTGTTGAATGGGTAATAAATGTATTTGGGATTATGTTGATGGGGCTATGAAACATTTTAAGCTTTAACTGATAGAAAACTGAAATGTTTTTTATATATACCTTGCATATATTTTAATCCAGTCTTTCGATATTATCCTAAAATGCCATATACATTGAGGTGTTTACTTTGGAATATGAACAAAACTTACTGACATTTACTTTGACATTTTCAATTATGTATTATGCAAGTAACATGTGCTGTTATTCAAATATTTTCGCGGGAGAAAAAAAGCAAGTGCAGCTTACATAAAACCTGAAATGTATCTACAAAACGTCAATCATAGGGGTGCATATTTCTGTTTATGCCAATAATGTGAGCATTCTATCAGTGCATAGTACCCTGCAGGTGTTTGCTTACATGGTGAGCAAGTGTTGAGATACTTTTAACATTTGCTTAATGATGGATGTTTGGTATAAACAGAAGCTGTGTAACGTGAGAATAAAAGCCTATGGAATGCTCTGAAATGTATAAAACCTCCAGTTTGATCATGTCAAATCAGTCCGGTTCTCAGATATGTAGCAGTCAGGTTTTCAGTTATGTAAGAGATGTGTTCAGTATATTGGGCTAGATCTAGTCCTGGCCACTACCTGTCTCAGAAGCTTTCGATTTTCGATATGCTATAATAATTATGTAACATTGAAATTTTAAGAGACCATTCTACTTGGTCAGAAAATAAAACAGAAAAACAGAAACTTTCTGACTTTAATTATTTGCGAAGTACTAACACTTTATTAATGTAAAACTATAAGATCATGGTTAAACCCCACTTTATGGCGTGTGCTACGTCATACAAGTCTATGTAAACCCAAATTTGTCAAAGGGGACGAAAAACCTCAAGCAAAAATGTACTTTAGAAATGACCTGTATGGTAATGATCCTAATAAAAGCACTGCAAGCACTGCATGATGCCCCGCCACTGCACATACCTCAAGCAAGTGATGTATCTCTGTCAAAATGACATCAAAGGGAAGCCATATTGGTCTATAATCAATATTGATGCATGTACATGGATCAATTTTGATTTAAATGTTAAAGGTTTCAGCCATTAGATCACATGATAAGAGGCATAAATAAATTTCTGATATAAGTCAGGGCTTTTAACCCTTGTCCTGCTGAATATTTTAATCTGCCACACCCACTACCGATTATCAGCCAATCAGATTACTTGATGCAAGCTATTGCAACAAATTCACAATCTGAATGACAAATAATGCAGATCTTGATCAGATGACTTCTTCAGAAGCCATCTGATCTGGATCTACATTGTTTTAAAGATAAGACATATCTGGGCTCAGCAGGACAAGGGTTAAATATGTTGAAATTTCATGAAAATATGTCTAACAGTGTCAAGCGTTATGGAGCGGACGACACAAGGGCATGGGAGAAATAGCTATGTTAAATGGTCAAAGGGCAATAACTTCAAAACTAGGAAAATCAGAGTTATGGTTCATATTTTCTGCATGTCATCTTATGGTGCTCTACATATCTGTGAAGTTTCGTGAAAATATCTCAAATAGTATCAGAGTTATGGAGTTGACACAAAACTGATATAAACTGCCATGTTCAATATTCAAAGGGCAATAACTCCCAAAAGTAAGAAAATCAGAGTTACAGTTCATTATTCTGCATGTCGTCTCCTGGTGCTCTAGATATCTGTAAAGTTTCATGAAAATATCTGAAACGGTATTGGAGTTATGGCGAGGACACAAAACGATGATAGAAATGGCTATGTTCAACGTTCAAAGGGCAATAACTCCCAATGTCATTCATTGTTACCTTGATATTAGATGCATGGTATGTCGTTTTCTTGCATCAGATATGTTATGAAAACAGGTAAAGGCATGTGATTCAGTCAATTATATTGGTGGGATTCCTTTAAACAGTGGCAGAATATAAGGAATGAATAGCATTGGCATCTACTTTAAGTGTGTTAGAATCAAAATAGATCAGCTCTAGTGTCTTGATTTATTGAGTGATAAATCGCTGTTTGTCGGTCAGTTGTAAGTAGACAAATCACTTGTGCTATGCGCTTGTGATTTGATCTACTTTACAACTAACCTCCAACTAGCAAATGTATTTTTCGTTTTTATGCAATAATAGCGATCAAACATTGTTTTTTAATGCATTTACATTCGCAAGGTCCCTTGGAAGGTGTTGAAAACCGAGGCCTCAGTTTTCAACACCTTCCAAGGGACCTAGCGAATGTTAATGCATGAAATATAATAAATCACGACACTAGATTTATTACCCTTTTTACGCTATCAACAGCTGTGAACACTTACACTTCACTTTTAGGTTCCCATTGCAGAATTCTCTCTGTATTGTGTCTAATCACATCCAATCTTTCCAGCCGCACAGCATTTGGTGGAAGTTCTTGATAGTTAGTGAACTGCTGCGGAATGATACGACTCATTATTCAGTTGTATCTGAAGAGGACAAAGTACAGCATCAACCAAAGCGAGATACATGTATGCATACAATGCTGAGGTAACAATAAATTGGCAATTACTCCACAACCTCTTTATAACACTATTAACCCTTTCTGTACCAAATGGAATCTTCCTTCTTATATATAGCAGGAGTGGTCTCCGGACGTTTGCCCCCAAATGAAAAAAATTCATTGATGGACATTTGTTGCCCCCCTCCCACAACCCCATTGAAAATGTGACCCGGACATATGCCCCCCAGAGCTTATTTTTGGTATGGACATCTGCCCCCCAGTGCTTATTCCAATACAAAATGATGATCAAAGGATCTTACATTGTAATTATGATTAAGAATAAAAAACAAGTACTTATTTATTCTTACTATTTACCAAATCACACTAAGTAAAATAATGTATACCACTGAAAACCCCATTGTATTTATTGCGACAACACATCTGTGTGCTAAAATGGCACCTCTACAATCTGTGGAACTAGCATTTCTCATCTTATAATCCTAGTACATGTACATAGCTGCATGATAACATTTTTTTTTTCTAATAAGTACAGTATAAATGAATAAACACTTTTACAGATTTTTTCTTCTTGTTTTATGGCCAGGGTGAATCTGGGGGGCAATTGTCCCTTTCTGAAATAAGCACTGGGGGGAGGGGGAGGGGGGGGGGGCAAATGTCCATACCAAAAATAAGCAGTGGGGGACAAATGTCCAGGTTGTATTTTCAACTGGGGGGCAAATGTCCGTTAATACACTTTTTCATGGGGGGGGGGGGGGCAAATGTCCTGGGGGGTAAAATGTCCTGGAATCCCCTGGTTTTGACCGCCCAACCTTGTTCTGCCATCACAATGCCATTTATGGTGTTATTTATTTATTTCACAAGTTATAAGTTGTTGGCTTTTTTAAGTAGTAAATTAAATCATCACACATTAATGATCCGTTAATCAATCACCCGTTAATCAATTTAGCTGGAGATATCTTATCCCCTTCTTTTTGCCCATTGGTGATTAATGAGTGCCGGTGCATGACCTTAATTAGGTGTGAAAACATGCGTTAAATGTGAGCGTCTTTAATTATGGAGGTGAGATAATTTTTAATCCATTTGACTTCGCCGGCGAATTATGTTAACATACAAAATATCCAAATATGTTATAATTAATAAACTTTCGTTTCAAGGAAGTCTTTTAAATGTCGCCAATCAATGTATATCAGGTGCTCAGAGACACCATCCAATCTTTCTTTGTTTCTTTGAATACTGCCTATGCCCACACGGGCATTTTCGGCAGGTGTACATTACATTTGCAGGATGTAACTAGTGTTTCCCCCAGCCCTATTTAGCATGGCGCGGCGCCATGCCCTTTTTCTCTAGCGCCATGCCCTTTTTTCCAGCGCCATGCCCTTTTTCAGATAGAGTAAATGCTGCCCTATATTTTGGTACAAAAATCACTGAAATTGACCAAAAAATAACAAAGTTATGCCTGTTTAAATAAGGACTATTTTAGACACTTTTTAGCAATAAAATGTTACCTATTTAACAGTCCACCTTTATGGTTGACTGCTAATCCCCTTGTTTATTGTACTTAATTATGTCACTTTAAGAAGTCATAATTGTGTTTTGATAACAATACTGAGTGACACCAATTAAACAAATGGAGTGTGAAAGGGTGCCTCACTGGTGTCATGTCAGTGTTTGTGTGTATTAGAGAATTGGAGATGTGGCCAAAACATTTTCCAAACTTATCTTGCTTGGATCAGTGATCAGCTTTCTTACAAAACTTCTTGTCACTAATGATGAATGTGACATATCCTTTCACTTAGCATAAAAACAGGCAGTATAATTAAGCACTGGATACATAGGGTAAGAGAAGGAGCTTTTTATTTCAAGTTGAGAGATGTGCCCTTTTAGCAAGGTGCTGCATGTTAATGTGCCCTTTTTACACCTTTGTTCGTATTTGAAGTGCCCTTTTTTTATATTTTCGCGCGTTGAAAGTGCCCTTTTTTCCTGACCAGCACCATGCCCTTTTTAGGAGCTGGGGGAAACACTAGTAACACTACACAGGAATCATGTAAGGCCTAAAAAATAGCTGTGTTTCCGCTAATGCGACCAACCCTGATTTTTTGTGCCCACCCTGCAAGTTTTATGGCCATCCAGAAAAAAAATAAAAAGATTTTCTTACCTACCGACCTTAATATTTTCTAACACTTTTGATAAAATATCATAAAACTGTCAAAAAAGCTAAACTAATACTTAAAATCCTGTTCTTTTGCGTCCTTGATGCTCTGATCCTCATTATCGGAATGTTTTCTGGTAATATGGCTGAAATTAAGCCCTTTTAAAGATTTTTCCATCCATTATGATAACTCAACCGTGCGACAAAGTGCATTTTTCACATCTCAAAAATGGCTACTTTTCTGTCAGACTGATGAAAATCTGTGATATTTTTCTTATAAATGCTCAAAACATAGGTTGTGGGTGCTCGTTTGAAACGCCTCATTGAGGCGATTCTAATGAGTACCCACAACCTATGTCTTGAAGCAGAAAAAAATAATGTGTACCCCTGTAAACCCCAGTTTTCTCTATATGAAGTGGGGTTTATCACAGACGTGTTTACATGATGAAATGAAAAGTTGACAAAAAATAAAAAGTTTAATCGTCCTACCGACCCTAATTTTTTTTTGCATGTTAGAGGAACAGCTATTTTTTTAGGCCTAATTTAGGTAGGGATCTTTAACCTGCACAGGGGATGGTTCTTCCTGCACAGGGGGCCTCCAGTTAACGTCCCAATCCGAAAGGACAGTACACATTTGTACCATTACCAGGAATTCATCCCTGCAAATGGTGCCAATGGAGCATGTTCGGACAAAACCCAATTTTATTACCGCCGCTGGGTTTCGAACCGGGGGCCTTTAGCATCAGAGGCAAGTGCACTAACCACTGCACTACCACCCTCTTGTAATCACTCATTACGACTGTCACAGGATCTTTAAAAAAATCTTTTTTATTGTGAATTGCATGTGACAAAGAAGTCACATCAAATTTTTTTTTTTTCTCTCCTATTACTGCTACTCGCTCACATCTGGGCGTGCGCATTACGTGCAGGAATTCCTGGGTGGTAACAAGTACTTTGTTAAGCAATATGGATGGAGTGCCTTGCTCAAGGACACAACACATTTAGGCTTAAACAACCCGGCCGAAACGACTGGGGGCCGAAACGTCCCGGAGTCGCGAAAACATGTGATATAATACATATATTTCAGTTGTACGGTCGGCGACAGAACCAGACATTAAGAGAAAAATCCATTCACTGAATAGGGATAATGCCAGCCAGACAGATCTAGATTCATGGTTTTCAGACAAAAAGAAAAATAGTCATTTTAACGCCGACCTTGGATTCTGTCCGAACCTTGGGCTAAAATGGGTAGGTATAATATACGAAATCAACTTGATTTCGCGAAATCAGCCGGATTTAGCGAAGTCAACCGGGTCCGTCGAATTACCCCAAACCACCCCAAACCACACCAAAATACCCCAAACCACTTATATATATTTAATGCATGGATTGCACTTCTAAGACATTTGAAGACTCATTTGCAATATACATGTTGCGAAGGGGTTAAAATCTAGGTTTTTCCTTAGGAGTTCATGTCAAAATTTAGGGGGTGTCAGGTTATCTTTTCATCCAAATTTATTTGGGGAAGGACTGAACTTTTAGCAAACAGCGGAGGCCCTGATCAGATGACACGTTCTGGGCCTGCACTGTTTGCAACGGAACCCGTTTCACAGTGTAGACCCAGATCAGTTTCAGGGATATCCAATGACTTGATTTCGCAAATGAAAATTGATTTCGCTGTTAGATTAGCCTATTTTCAAATCAAAAGTTGAACCCCCATAAACAAAATGTACCTAAATGTCAATATTTTCTCATGAAACTTGGCTCATAAATATATAACAGCATTATAATACTAGGTAAGATAATGTTTTATGTTAATTTTGGAAAATATTAATTTTTTCAACGTTGATTTCGCTAAAATGGGTGTGAATTTCGGCTTCAGTGAAATTAAGTCGCAAAATAGATTTTCCTCAGAAACACAAGCTAGACATCAATATTTTCTCATAAAACGTGGCTCTTAAATGTACAACAACATTCTTAATACACATGTATAAAAGCGTTTTAGTCGGTTTTTCGGGAATGAAAGTTATATTATACATTGATTTCGCTAAAAGGAGTTGATTTCGCACATGTGACTGCTAGCGTGATAGCTCAGTGGTTAGTGCACTTGCCTCTAATGCTATAGGTCCCGGGTTCGATCCCCGGCAGCGGCGATAAAATTTCGGTGTCCGAACACGCTCCATTGGCATCATTTGCAGGGATGAATGTCATTAAGTGCACCGTCCTTCGGATCGGGACGTTAACTGGAGGCCCCCTGTGCAGGGAGAACCATCCCCTGTGCAGGTTAAAGAACCCTACCATAATTACATGATTACTGTGTAGGCTTTCAACCTGCAAAAACTGGAGTGTATATAATATACACCTGCCTAGAATGTCCGCGAGGGCGTATGGCAGTATATATAGAAAGAAAGTAAAATCATGTGGCTGAATAAATACTAATATTCAAATTTTGTCATGAAATTTAATTGGCTCATAAATGAATAATATAAAATATTATTCATAAAAACTTTTAGTCAGTTTTGGGAAAAATGTATGTTATACATCGATTTCGCTAAAATTTGTTGATTTCGCACATGTGACTGCAAAGAGAAATCATGTAGCAGAATGGATTTTCCTCTCAAAAACATACTAAATAATCGAATTTTGTCATGATTCATTGTACTTGGCTCCTAAATGTTTAACAACATTCTTAATAGTATACACAAATACGTTGTAGTCAGTTTTCGTAAAAAGGTATTTTAGGTAGCTTTGCACTAAATACTGGGGGTACTGGCTTTTATCACTTTGGGACAGAGCTTTTAGTTGCAGTCTAAATACCAGACAGGCTTCCATTGGATAAATATCCCATGTTTCATTTCAATCTGAGAAAAGGATAATAATAAGAAAATAAAATGATGTGTGTTTTATAATTATATCTGCAAGCTCAAAGAAATTGTTGCTGATTTTATATTGTCACCTCTCCGTTAAAAAGCCGGCTTGTATTCACTGCGAATCTGCATGTAAACAAACATGGCGGACCATAGCTTGAAAAGGAGACGGGCTACATGTGGATTTTTTCTCATCAACTTGTTGAGCTAGGATGGCTCTATAAATAAGTAAGGTTTGAAAAGTTTTGTATGTGTAGTTTTTGTGGGAGCATGTAAAAGGTTACTATTGTCGCCTATGGAAAATATTTAGTGGTAAGCTCCCTATACCAAAAGTCCAAAAATCAGCCCCACACTCCAGTTTTCAGTCATTACATCATATTTTCACACATTGGTAGGTTCTATCCTATTCTGTATCATAAAATGGATATTCATGGCATGTGGTTTGCCATAGAAACTGTAAAAAGTGTAAGGTTAGTGGTAATTTAGGTCTAACAGAGTGTATTTGATCAGTTTTTGCTTCTGATCTGTGCATTGGGGGGGGGGGGGGGGGGGGAGGGGGTACTTTAAAGCCATGTTAATCAATTGTTATTGGGTTTGTTTTGGAAAAAATCTAACAGTAAGTGTATAACCAGGCACACAAGAGAAAGAATCTACTCCATCTGGAATATAACAGTAAGGTTACATGGTTTTTGGCCTTGGTCTCCAGCCAAAGCAAAACTTCAAATTTGTCTCTGCTGCAATATCTAGATAAGTTTTCTCATCTATTATTGGTTCTAATTGATTAGATTCATGTTAAAGGATCTGAACAGATATATATCCACTATTTCTCATGGTATTAAGGCATTTATAATCATTTTTGTCAAAGTTTTATCATCAAAATATCCTCAGAATGCCATTTTTACATAAAATAGGGGGTATAGGTGTGAAAATCAGCCATAAATACCAGTTGGTATGCTATTAAGGCATAATTTAGTGCTTTTTAGGATTGAAGTGTTCCAAAGACATAGGAGAAGAACCATTGATGCAAGCCGGTGTCTGGGTTCCATTCCAGAAAGAGGTAAACTTTGCGCTTTTTCACAAAATATGGTTTGTTCGGCTTTCATTGTAGAATCTGAAAGCGATAACGTTTTCGCAAACTTCAAAGATTCTTTGTCACTGAACATTTATTATGCATGCTTAAATTATTAGATATGATCTAAATTTCTATTTGACAATGCTTTTGATGGATCGTAAAGATAATAAGGGTTTGGTATAGGTAGCTTTGCACTATATTGACTTGATAGATTTTGTAAGGTAACCGGGCGCTAAAAGCACATAGGGGCTACCCCCATCTCGCTAAATGGGATTAGTTTATGAACTGCTCTTCCCAGGGCCTCCAATGTGCTGGCACTTGTCAATTCGACAGGTGTCAGCTGACCAATGGGAATATACTGAACTCTTAATCGGAGGAAGGCACAAATCGCACCCAATGTACAGCGTTTGTCCTAAGAAACACAGTTCTATAGCGATTTTAGAATTTTGAGTGCAGGAATCAGACCAAAGACGGGCTCTAGTATGTGATGACGTGTTGCCAATTTCGACTGCCAAATGTGTCAGAGCACAGCCCTGTTTTCGAATGTCTGGCCGAGGAAAAAAGCTAACATACATTATCAGTTCTGGCTTCCATTATTCTCTGCCTCCACCCCTGACATGGCAAAGAAAACGCCTTCGGTCACGATGCTTGTTAAAGGGTGATAACGCATGAAATTTTTGAATTTTGAACAGGCATCTAAAGTGAGCCAGGATGGGTGACTAATAGACCAGCAAATTCCGGCTATTGCAAAAAGTCCTAGTACCCGTGCTCTCATCATGGAGACCTGCCTATGCAAGTGGGGTTCAAAATTGGACAGGTGTGTCTTCGTGATGTGTTTGGAGGTATGTGTTTGTTTGGGAAAGGCAGTGATGAGGCTAATCAGCCGTTTTGCAATCCCGCTAATTTTTATTTTTGAATGGTCTTCCAAAAGGCATTTTTAAGGGACTTCCTATTTCCAAATACCTAGCAAATGGTGGATATTGCCGTTGCCCCGCCTATAAAGATATTTAGCGTGTGACCTGTCTTACGACATAGAAGCCGTAACAAAGGAAAGATGCATAGCCTGAAAAAATCCCCGCCTATGGTGGGATTCGAACCCGGGTCGCTCGGGTGATAGTCCAGTGCTCTAACCGCTGAGCCAAAGAGTCGACTCCCTGACGCAGTTGTCAGAGAGTGGTTATAAACCTAGAAGCTATGCATATGATCTACCAAGGTAGATAATGGAAGGGAGGTAACACACCCCCTCTTCAAGGAAGTCAACATTTATGATGACGTGAAGGATGCCAACTTCGGCACAAGCCATTTCTGGCATATAAAGTCCAATCCCGGACGAGCCCCCATCTTACGACCTGAAAGCCGTAACAAAGGAAAGATGCATAGCCTGAAAAAATCCCCGCCTATGGTGGGATTCGAACCCGGGCCGCTCGGGTGACAGTCCACTGCTCTTACCCCTGAGCCAAAGAGTCGACTCCCTGACGCAGTTGTCAGAGAGTGTTTATAAACCTAGAAGCTATGCATATGATCTACCAAGGTAGATAATGGAAGGGAGGTAACACACCCCCTCTTCAAGGAAGTCATCATTTATGATGACGTGAAGGATACCAACTTCGGCACAAGCCAATTCTGGCATCCCGGACGAGCCCCCATCTTACGACCTGAAAGCCGTAACAAAGGAAAGATGCACAGCCTGAAAAAATCCCCGCCTATGGTGGGATTCGAACCCGGGCCGCTCGGGTGACAGTCCACTGCTCTTACCCCTGAGCCAAAGAGTCGACTCCCTGACGCAGTTGTCAGAGAGTGGTTATAAACCTAGAAGCTATGCATATGATCTACCAAGGTAGATAATGGAAGGGAGGTAACACACCCCCTCTTCAAGGAAGTCAACATTTATGATGACGTGAAGGATGCCAACTTCGGCACAAGCCAATTCTGGCATATAAAGTCCAATCCCGGACGAGGCCCCATCTTACGACCTGAAAGCCGTAACAAAGGAAAGATGCATAGCCTGAAAAAATCCCCGCCTAAGGTGGGATTCGAACCCGGGCCGCTCGGGTGACAGTCCACTGCTCTTACCCCTGAGCCAAAGAGTCGACTCCCTGACGCAGTTGTCAGAGAGTGTTTATAAACCTAGAAGCTATGCATATGATCTACCAAGGTAGATAATGGAAGGGAGGTAACACCTGTCCCCATTTGTATGCTCTGTTCTGGCAGTATTTATGCCTTCGCTTTGCCTACTTCAGGGGATTTCATTCTGTTGGTACCTAGGGGGAGCCCAGTACGGGCTTTCTCCCAGGTGCCCTCAGGATGTTGTCCTGACGGGCTCCGTCGAGCCTCCTCTCGTTCCTGAAATAGAAAAGTCGGATTAGTGCTTTGGGACCCCATGTGTGCGCTCGGATCAGTGTAGTTGTGTCCAGTTTCTAGTCCCCCGGGGTCCCACCTGTACCTGTAATACAAACAAAAGTCATTAGTGCATATTGTGCTTGTGCTAATATGACCCCGCCATCCGTCACATATTTTGGCTTCCCATTCTGTTTGCACTAAATACTGGGGGTACTGGCTTTTATCACTTTGGGACAGAGCTTTTAGTTGCAGTCTAAATACCAGACAGGCTTCCATTGGATAAATATCCCATGTTTCATTTCAATGTGAGAAAAGGATAATTATAAGAAAATAAAATGATGTGTGTTTTATACTTATATCTGCAAGCTCAAAGAAATTGTTGCTGATTTTATATTGTCACCTCTCCGTTAAAAAGCCGGCTTATATTCACTGCGAATCTGCATGTAAACAAACATGGCGGACCCTAGCTTGAAAAGGAGACGGGCTACATGTGGATTTTTTCTCATCATCTTGTTGAGCTAGGATGGCTCTATAAATAAGTAAGGTTTGAAAAGTTTTGTATGTGTAGTTTTTGTGGGAGCATGTAAAAGGTTACTATTGTCGCCTATGGAAAATATTTAGTGGTAAGCTCCCTATATACACTGATTTCGCTCAAATGAGTTGATTTTGCACATGCGATTGTCAGCGAAATCAAGTGGCAGAATAGATTTTCCTATCAAAAACATACTAAATATTCAAATTTTGTCGTGACAATTGGCTCATAAATGTAAAATAACTTTCTAGATGATATGTAATAACATTGTTTTGCCTGTTTTCAAAAATGTTTATTTTATAAGTTGATTTCACTAAATCCGGCTGATATCGCGAAATCAAGTTGATTTCGTATTTTATACCTACCGGGCTAAAATGGAGGACCTTGGTCAAACTGCCGGTACCGGCACCAAACTGCCGGAACTAAATGAATCCCGATATTAATGGCTTCTTGCCCAAACTGACATGAATCAGAATCAGAATTGTTACTGGTGACACGTCAAATGACATTCATACACCAGGGCCTGTGATGTGGGAAGTTAGTCCCTCGCTCTTACCAAAGACGTAAATTTAGCTACACAATCACCAGCACTTTCAGCTGTCGAAATAATCGAATCGGGAAGGGCATTCCCATCCCTAATGGTTCTGGGGAAGAACGACTCTTTATAAATGTCAGTTCTTGCAGTAAGGGTCTGAAACGCCAACGAATGGTGTTTTCTACAGTGTCTAGCTGGGAGAACAAGGTCATCTGCTGGATTGCTGGCAGCACCTTTTAGACCTTTGTATAAAAGGGTGAGCCTACTGTCTTTTCTCCTTTTCTTGAGAGACTCGCATTTTATTTTTCCAAGTATTCCAGTCATGCTCCCAGTTTCAAAGCAGTAATTGCCTGTTACAAATCTAGCAGCTCTATTCTGAACTTTCTCAATTTCTTCGTTAAGGACCACTCCACTGGGGTCCCAGATAAAACTACCATATTCCAAGATTGGGCGAACAAGACCCTTATATGCTCCCTCTTTTACATCCTGCAAGGCTATTTTACATAACCGTGAGGCTTCTATGTTAGGAGACCTTCATACGGACTGAACAAATTATTTGTCTAAATCGCGACGGAAGTAAGGGCGAGGATTGCGGTCACGTAAAATCGATTTAAGCCCCCCAGTGAAATTCGTTTCAATGACCGTTCCAAGGCGGTTATTCTGTCGCGGTTTATATTTTGGTTGTCTTTGAGTGTGTGTATCGCTTATATTTTTGTTTTGGATAGCCAGCTGGTCATTTTGTGAGAAATTAACTGTCCGCTATTGATGTTCCATTAGGATCTAGTTATTTCATGTTTGTATTTCTTTCCCTTCGGTGCCTCTAATGGGTGTTGTGGGTTAATTGTATCGATTCCTGATCATTACCCTCACTTCTATTTTACTAAATAGGCCCTCGCTTCTATTTTACTAAATAGAAGTGGAGACAATGATCAGGAATCGATACAATTAACCCACAGCTCCCATCAGAGACACCAAAGAGAAAGAAACACAAACATGAAACAACAGACCCTAACGTAATTGGTGTCAAGAACAGGTCTGGAATATTATCGCCTCTGGGAGATCTACTCACCATTTGAACCAATCCAGAATAATATAGATAGGTCTGGAAGTATCTATACAGGAAAAGGTATCGGCAGTTCTGGTATAAAAGCCAATGCCGAACCGAGCCGCCGAGCTAAAAATACCGATACGAAGATTTTATATTTCGTCTCCTGTTATAATTGAGATATATATTGTAGTCAGTTGGGTATCAAATTATTATAAATAACATATTTGGTTCATGTTGGTTCATGTTTGTGTGTATTTCCCTTTGGTGTCTCTGGTGGGAGCTGTGGGTTGATTGTATCGATTCCTGATCATTGCCTCCACTTCTATTTTGATAACTGCACGAAGGTTTATCTCTCTACATTGTTTTATTTTCTTATAATAACCGTTTTTTCCGAAACCGAAGGGTATAAAAGCCAAGGCCGGGAAAAATGATAACATTTCTTAATTTCTTGCAAATTTATCGGTTAAAGTACTTCTTTTTTGTCCTGAAAATATTTGAATTTGATTATTGTCATCATATGTCCATAGAAAAATATATCAAACAAATAAGACTACCTTAAATTATCAATTTTCTTATATTCTAATTGTTTCTATTTTTAGATTGACTTAATTAAGGAAAACGACCGAAAAGGACCGGAAGGGAAGATTTTGTTGTACTGCTAGCTGTAATTAAAGAAAAATAACAAAAAAAAAATAATAATAATAACATTTTTCTTTATAAAAAGTAGAAGTAAAACAAAGATCAGGAATTGATACAATTAACTTACTCCATCCATAAAAGACACCAAAGGGAAAGAAATACAAACATTAAGCGACCAGACCATAATGGAAACCTAAACAAAGGAAGGCCATATGGACAGTTACTTTCCCACAAAATGGCCATATGGCCATCCAAAATTAAAAGACACAAGTGATACACACAGTAAGTAACAAACAACAACATAAATAAATCGCCACAGAAGAGCCGCCTTGGAACGGTCAGTGGAAGATTTCCACTGGGGGCTTAAATCGATTTTACGTATAATTTTAATATACATATACATGTTAACAAATATAGCAATCATTTTTTTTTTCTATTTCTTTAATTCCAGCTAGTAGAAAACAATGTTATTTTCCTTTGCGGAACATTTCTGTAGTTTCCTTTAGTAAAGTTAATCTAAAAATAGAAACCATTGGAAAATATGATTATTTGATAATTTGAAGTGTTTGATATGTTTATTATATTTTCTATGTACACATGATAAAAATAAACAAATTTAAATATTAGCAGGACAAAAAAAGTACTTTTACCGATAAAATTGTAAGAAATTAAGAAATATTATCATTTTTCACGGCCATGGCTTTTATATCCCTCGATTTCGGAAAAATAGGTATTACAACTGTTATGCATAAGAATTTATTTTTCTGATTCCCACTTTCACCCCACTGTTGACCTAATAGTGCTATAAATATCTTGTTAATATTCTTATAGAAGATTCTAGAAAAGTGAGTAACAGATTAATTTCATTTTTGTAAACAGCATGTTTACAAGGAAAAGTACTTCAGAACCTTCCAGAAAGTTCAGGTTTGCATTAGTTTTAAAAAATTACATCATCTTATTCCACAGCCCTGTGGAACATTCTAGAGAAATCGTAGGGTCTATAAAAGAGCTTGATTTTTCTCAATGAGTCAGACTTCGGAGTTTGAAGTTTGGGCTTAAAAGAAAAGTTATTTCTAAATTCTGTGTTGGATTGTTAAAGGATATTACTTTTCATTTTGGACTGTGAATTCTGTGGGATCAAGGAAAATAGATTCATTCAGGATATTTCATAACAGAGCTAAGTGCATTTAATTTTCTTACTTCTACAGGTTAAAGTTAACTTGTAAATCAATTTTGTTAAATTTTTCCAAAATGTTTGTTTGCTTTTTCTTTCTGCTACGCCTGGCTCGTAACAGAAATTGGGGGCTCGTCCGGGATAAAAACATCTTGAGCATTTCAGGACTGACATTTCATTTGTAGACAAGACATTGTCATTTCTTATCAAATATAGACTTGGCAGTTGCTTCAAAAGATTGGTATTTCCCCATATGCATAATAGGGGATTGTCATTTCATGTGAATTTTAATTTCAGGTGAAATAGTACTTGTCATTTCATGTGAAATTCTCGTTTGGCTTGTCATTTCAAAAAAAAAACTTTGTCAAATTAACCTCAATCTGTTTTTCCATAAATACTTTATAAAACAAACAAAAAGCAAACATGTCGTTTGATTTGAGAAGCTTTTTGGCTCAGCATACTCAGGAGTTTTTTAATCTGGCCAAAAGGACAGATTTGCTAGATATTGCTTCCCATTATGGGGTCACTGCTGTTAAAACAAGCATGAAAAAAACATGAAATCAAGAATATTTTGGTTTTTTGTTGATGAAGAACTTTTCGATCCATCTGCTTTGTCTCTCATTATGGTCTCTCATACTGAATTACAAATGAGACAAATTGAAGTAGGAAAGCAAATTGAATTAGGAAAGTTTCGATTAGAGATGGAAGAAAGAGAGAAGGGAAAAGAAAGAGAAATGCAGAGACAAATGCAGATGGAAAGATTAGAAATGGAAGAAAGAGAGAGGGAAAAACAAAGAGAGATGGAAGAAAGAGAGCGGGGAAAACAAAGAGAAATGGAGGAACGGATTGAGTTAGAAAAGGAAAAAATGAGATATAGTATTGACGAAAAAGAAAGGGAAAGGCAGTTTCAATTAAGGCTGAAGGAAATGGAACTCCAGGGTCAAGATATGGTGAAACATACCCCTGTTTTTGACTCTGGTAGTTACTTTGATGCCACAAAGCACATCAGATTAGTTCCGCCATTTCAGGAAAAGAGGTAGATGAGTATTGTTTGCATTTTGAAAAAGTTGCAGAAAATTTAAAATGGCCAAAAAAGCATTGGACCTTACTTTTGCAAAGCGTTGTTGTCGGAAAGGCTAGAGACATTTACACTCAGCTAACTGTCAAGCAAAGCTCAGACTATGATCTGGTTAAGGAGCTTATTCTTAAGGCATATGAGTTGGTCCCTGAGGCTTACAGGCAGAAATTTAGGAACTGTAAAAAAGAAATTTCCCAGACCCATGTAGAATTTGCTTGAACCAAAGAACAGTTATTTGATAGGTGGTGTTCTTCAAAAAAAGTAGGCTCTGATTATGACAAACTTAAACAGCTTGTCCTTGTTGAAGAGTTCAAACGGTGCATAAATTCAGACATTAAATCTTTTCTCGATGAGAGACAGGTTGAAACTTTGGAGGAAGCTTCTCGTTTGGCAGATGATTATGCTTTGACCCATAAAGTCTCATTTGTGAACAGGCCTTATCCTCGAAAACCTTATAATCCACAGACAGGTCCAATCTGGTAGTTATAGCCATACATCTAGTACTATGCCCAAACTTTCTGGTGAAAATAAAAGCCAGAATCCTTCCAAAGTAGAAGTAAAACAAAGATCAGGAATCGATACAATTAACTTACTCCACCCATCAAAGACACCAAAGGGAAAGAAACACAAACATTAAGCGACCAGACCATAATGGAAACCTAAACAAAGGAAGGCCATAAGGACAGTTACTTTCCCACAAAATGGCCATATGGCCATCCAAAATAAAAAGACACAGGTGATACACACAATAAGTAACAAACAACACCATAAATAAACCGCGACAGAAGAACCGCCTTGGAACGGTCAGTGGAATGATTTCCACTGGGGGGCTTAAATCGATTTTACGTGGCCACAATCCTCGCCCTTACTTCCGTCGCGATTTAGACAAATAATTCGTTCAGTCCGCAAACCTTCTGGTGAAAACAGAAGCCAGAATTTTTCCAAACCTTCTGGTGAAAACAAAGACCAGAATCCCTTATCTCAATCTCAAGTAGTTTGTTATTATTGTAAAAATACAGGTCATTTGATCTTTGAGTATTTAAAATTAAAGCAAAGGAAAGAAAGAGAAAGAAAATAGGAACTTAAGCCTACAGGCTTGACTTCTATAAGGCCAAAACCACAGTCTTGTGTAAGGAAGGAAACTCTTTCTGATATCAAATTATCTGAGACTGATTCAGTTATGGAGATTTATGAACCATTCTTATCAGATGGTTTTGTGTCACTAAATGGTGACAGTTATGCCCATCCTACCCCTATTAAAATCTTACGAGATACCGGAGCTTCTCAATCTCTTATTCTAGCAGATACTCTGCCTTTTTCTGAGAAGACTTCTTTGGACCAAAGTGTCCTTATTCAGGGTGTGGAATGTGGATTTGTTAATGTTCCGCTTCATAACGTTTATTTGTCATCAGAATATCACCCCTTAGGTTACACTCTGCTTCTTCTGTACGTATTCCCCATTCTATTAAGAACTTTAATACTATGTTGCCTTCGGTATTGGTTAGACCCTTAAATTTGTCTTCTGTAACTTCAGTTAATCTCAAAGGAGCAGGCAATACCAATGTTTTTGGGAGTAGTCTTCGTATAAGACTATCTCCTCTCAAATCGCCCATCCTTCGAAAATATACTAATCCGTGGAAAAGAAGTGGAATGTATCCCAGTATTTCTAAGTGCAATGCCAAGAGGTGCAGATGTTGTTCGCATTTAAGCACTGCGTCTACCGTTACTTCATCTGTAAACGGTAGACGCTTCTCTGTAGTTAACATGTCTGATTTGACATGACAGTCTACAGATTTAATTTATCTAATTACTTGACGTGCTACAAACTGTAATATGCAGTACGTCGGTCAAACTAACCGCATGCTTAAAACTAGATTGAACGAGCATTATCGTAGAATGAGTAAGCCTAAGAAAACTGACACTTTCTTGTACCGTCACTTTCGACGTACAGGTCATTCTGTAAATAACATTGTTATACAACCAGTGGAAAAACTTTATTACGATGCAAATTCTACATCTAGATTCAAAATAATCAAAAGACATGAAGCTGAACTGAAATGGATTAAATTTTTACAGACCCCTTTTCCACTGGGATTTAATGACAACATTTATCATGAGGGTAATATTTCCAGAATGCCGGACTTTGATATTTTCTCACTCCTGGAATGTCGAAAACGCAGAACTAGATCTCACGGCACCAGGTAAAATGGTAACTTTAAACGTAAAACACGTGCGTTTAAACGAAACAATACTAGACTGAAGTGATTGTCAATTATATTATTAAATCATGGACGCCACTCTATGCTTTCATTTTTAAGTTCATTACCCGTTTCTGTTTTACGTCTTCTGGACACCGAGGCGAATAAATTCTACGATAGTTCTCATCAGTTATATGATGCGGCTCTCTTAACTAGAGGCTATACTCAGCATACTCTCCGTCCTTACATTGATTCTGAAATTAATCATAAACGCCATTTCTTCAAAATATCCTTCATTAATAAGGGTATGGATTTTATAGATTTGCCCAGTATCTTCCGTGAGAGATCGGTGCTTTCTTCCATTCCTGCTTATTTTCAAAATACTGAAACACCTATAATTTGCTATAAATATAACAAACCTGTTAGATCTATTATTTTTAATTTCAATAAACTTGTTTCAGATCTTGATATTGATACTAATACTCCTGATTCATGTGATTGTAAAAACTCAAAGTATTGCTATCCTGCTGCTGGTCATGTAATTACTGGCAATTTGAAAATTATTCCTGATTCTAGGATAAGGAATATAATTTCTAAAGGACCGAAATATCGGTTTCCTTCTAAAATTGATTTCAGTAAATGTAGAGATGAAATCGCTGCTTCCTTGAATGAATTCGGTAATCGATGGTGTAAGCGAGAGTATGTTGAGCATAAAGCCCTTAAGGACTGGAAACTTAGCATTTTAAAACTAGTAAATAAACGCATTTCTTTCTATTCTCAAAATACTAACTTATTACCTCCTAAGCCCAAGACGTCTTTACGTCATCTTAAACTAGGTATTCAAGAATTTCATAAGAAGTTTGTTTTGGCCCCTGCAGACAAGGCCGCTAACAACGTCGTCGTTGTGTGACGGCTCCACTATGTTAACACGCTTAAGCAGGAGCTTGGTGGTACTATGGCCTATGAACTTCAGCCTTTAGCTGAAGAGAGAGCTATAGTAGATAAACATGTTTGTCTTTCAGCCACCAAGTTTGCTGTGTGTGTTAACGAAGGCCAAGACAAGCTTCCTACGCTATACTGGTTACCAAAACTTCATAAAAAACCTTACAAAGCACGGTTTATTGCAAATTCTAGCTCTTGCACTACCACTGAACTTTCTAAATTATTAACTTCCTGTCTTACTGCTATTAAAACGCATGTAATTAAATATTGTGATAAAGTCTTTGAAAGATCAGGAAGAAATCTGTTTTGGTCTATAAAAAATTCGAATGAGGTTTTAAATAAATTGAAATCTAGACATTTTCGTGCTTCTAGTCTGTCTACCTACGATTTTTCCACTCTTTACACTACACTTCCTCATAATCTTATAAAAGAAAAGCTTAATGATTTAATTGAATGGACTTTTCACAGAGAAGACTCTCTCTATCTTGCATGTAATGTCAGAAATTCATTTTTCACTTCTAAAGAGCATAAGAATTATACACTTTGGTCATGTCAGAAAGTGTGTGATGCCCTCACCTTTCTACTTGACAATATTTATATTAGATTCGGTACTAAGTTATTTAGACAAATTGTGGGTATTCCGATGGGTACTAATTGCGCACCTCTTGTGGCTGATCTGTTCTTGTATGTTATGAAAGAGACTTCATTTTGTCGCTTTCCATTGATAACCAATCTGACATTATTGAAGCTTTTAGCTCTACTTCTATATATTTAGATGATTTATTAAATATTGATAATACCTATTTTGATGGTTTGATCAGTCAGATTTACCCCCTAGAACTTCAGTTAAATAAAGCAAATTCTTCTGATACCGAGGCCCCGTTTTTGGATTTACATCTGTCTATTGTAGATGGATTTGTTTCGTGCAAAATTTATGATAAACGCGATGACTTTGATTTTGAGATTGTAAATTTTCCTTTTTTGGATGGTGATGTTCCTCATGCGCCATCCTATGGCGTTTATATTTCGCAATTAATTCGATTTGCTAGAGTGTGTAGTCATGTAACTGACTTCAACACTCGTAATAAATTATTAACGGCTAAACTCCTTAATCAGGGTTATCGGTACCATAAACTACGCAAAGCCTTTTCAAAATTTTATAGACGCCATTCTGATTTAATTTCAAAATTCAATATTGGACTCAAATCTCTTCTGCAACAAGGTCTATCGGAACCCGAATTTTATGGTGACTTGGTATATAAATTCAGAAAAATATATAACCGCAATGACTTCAGCACCCAATTTCGTAAAATCATTCTTCGATATAAAAAGATTGGGTACAACATGGATATTATACGACAGACTGCATGCATGGTGGTTAACCCAATCACGGTTGGCAAATTTGCTTCCCTCTTTAATTGCACGCCGGTGGGTCAGGCCTCAGATTCTATGACGGCTCCAACGTAAAGGCTTATTGAAAATTAGAGAGATAATGTCGGTTGGTGCCTGATGCTCTGTCTCTGGTCGGGCTCATCGGAGTCTAACTGTTGGTTTTCTTTTGCTCCAGCATTTCAGTGATTTCTTGCTGTCGAGTCCTCACCGTTGTCTCACCTCTGTGGTTCTTTGATTTTTGTGTTCACGGAGATGTTGCACTGATGAGTTAGGAGGCCTTCATGCGGACTGAACAAATTATTTGTCTAAATCGCGACGGAAGTAAGGGCGAGGATTGTGGCCACGTAAAATCGATTTAAGCCCCCCAGTGGAAATCTTCCACTGACCGTTCCAAGGCGGCTCTTCTGTGGCGATTTATTTATGTTGTTGTTTGTTACTTACTGTGTGTATCACTTGTGTCTTTTGGTTTTGGATGGCCATATGGCCATTTTGTGGGAAAGTAACTGTCCTTATGGCCTTCCTTTGTTTAGGTTTTCATTATGGTCTGGTCGCTTAATGTTTGTATTTCTTTCCCTTTGGTGTCTTTTATGGGTGGAGTAAGTTAATTGTATCAATTCCTGATCTTTGTTTTACTTCTACTTTGGTATCCGGTTCAGTGGCTGTTGGTATTAGACCTTCTTTACCTTTTAAAGGTGTTCATTTATTGCTAGGCAATGACTTAGCTGGAGATAAGGTTGTGGTAAACCCACTTTTGACTTCTAATCCTTGCACAAACCAACCGCCTGATCCCATTGAGAAGGAAATTCCTGATCTTTATCCGTCTTGTGCAGTCACAAGGGCTATGGCACGTAAGGCCAAGCAAACTGATGGGAAACAGGATTTTGATTTTACTGATACCTTTGTGGGTCAGTCTTTTAATGACGAGATAACAAGGTCTCTGTCTTCAAGCCTGCCTGATAAGCAGACAGATTTTCATGAGAATAACTCATCTTTCGATCTAGGCCAAGACAAAATGTCCGGGTCTCAACTAGCTATAGAGCAGCACAAGGATCCTGAAATTTCGCCTTTGTTTGAAAGGGCTTTAGATTAGCAGGAAGTATCTCAGGTCCCAATCTGTTATTATGTCAAAAATGACATTCTTATGAGAAAATGGCATCCACCAGACGTCTCAGCAGAAGACGAGTGGACTGTCCACCACCAGATGGTGGTTCCACGGGTTTACCGTCCAGAAATATTAAACTTGGTACATGAAACTCCCATGTCAGGACATTTAGGTGTAAATAAGACCTATCACAAGATTCTTAATCATTTTTACTGGCCTGGGTTAAAATCAGATGTTTCTCAGCATTGTAGGCCCTGCCATACATGCCAAATGGTAGGAAAGTAGAAGTAAAACAAAGATCAGGAATTGATACAATTAACTTACTCCATCCATAAAAGACACCAAAAGGAAAGAAATACAAACATTAAGCGACCAGACCATAATGGAAACCTAAACAAAGGAAGGCCATATGGACAGTTACTTTCCCACAAAATGGCCATATGGCCATCCAAAATTAAAAGACACAAGTGATACACACAGTAAGTAACAAACAACAACATAAATAAATCGCCACAGAAGAGCCGCCTTGGAACGGTCAGTGGAAGATTTCCACTGTGGGGGGGCCTTTAATCGATTTTACGTGGCCACAATCCTCGCCCTTACTTCCATCGCGATTTAGACAAATAATTTGTTCAGTCCGCATGAAGGCCTCCTAACTCAATCAGACTATACCTAATAAAAATAAAAAATGAGTTCCTTTAAGGCTCATTTGCAGCCTATACCTGCTTTGGATGAACCTTTCAGTCGAATAATTATAGACTGTGTAGGTCCCTTGCCCAGAACAAAGTAGAAGTAAAACAAAGATCAGGAATTGATACAATTAACTTACTCCACCCATAAAAGACACCAAAGGGAAAAAAATACAAACATTAAGCGACCAGACCATAATGGAAACCTAAACAAAGGAAGGCCATAAGGACAGTTACTTTCCCACAAAATGGCCATATGGCCATCCAAAATTAAAAGACACAAGTGATACACACACAAAGTAACAAACAACAACATAAATAAATCGCCACAGAAGAGCCGCCTTGGAACGGTCAGTGGAAGATTTCCACTGGGGGGCTTAAATCGATTTTACGTGGCCACAATCCTCGCCCTTACTTCCGTCGCGATTTAGACAAATAATTTGTTCAGTCCGCATGAAGGCCTCCTAACTCATCAGTGCAACATCTCCGTGAACACAAAAATCAAAGAACCACAGAGGTGAGACAACGGTGAGGACTCGACAGCAAGAAACCACTGAAATGCTGGAGCAAAAGAAAACCAACAGTTAGACTCCGATGGGCCCGACCAGAGACAGAGCATCAGGCACCAACCAACATTACCTTGAATTAGATCTCTCTAATTCTCAATAAGCCTTTACGTTGGAGCCGTCATAGAATCTGAGGCCTGACCCACCGGCGTGCAATTAAAGAGGGAAGCAAAGTTGCCAACCGTGATTGGGTTAACTACCATGCATGCAGTCTGTCGTATAATATCCATGTTGTACCCAATCTTTTTATATCGAAGAATGATTTTACGAAATTGGGTGCTGAAGTCATTGCGGTTATATATTTTTCTGAATTTATATACTAAGTCACCATAAAATTCGGGTTCCGATAGACCTTGTTGCAGAAGAGATTTAAGTCCAATATTGAATTTTGAAATTAAATCAGAATGGCGTCTATAAAATTTTGAAAAGGCTTTGCGTAGTTTATGGTACCGATAACCCTGATTGTGAATATCTATTGACTATTATGTGTGCTTCCACACGTTTTCCTGAAGCCATTCCACTAAGAAATATCAAAACTAAGACAATCGTCAAGGCCTTAGTGAAGTTTTTCACATTTGTTGGGCTTCCTAAATCTATTCAGTCAGACCAAGGCTCAAATTTCATGTCTGGAATATTTCAACAAGTAATGCATGAACTTGGAATTGTACAGTGTAAGTCATCGGCCTATCATCCTGAAAGTCAAGGCGCTCTTGAAAGATTCCATCAAACATTGAAAAACATGATAAGATCATATTGCTTTGACACAGAGAAGGATTGGGATGAAGACATCCATCTCCTTTTATTTGCTGTTAGAGAATCTGTGCAAGAATCTCTTGGCTTCAGTCCATTTGAATTAGTATTGGCCATACTGTTCGTGGTCCTTTGAAACTTCTCAAAGAGAAATTTCTCTCCAATGATGACACCTCCCTGAATTTACTTCAGTATGTGTCTGATTTCAAAACTAGACTTTCAAAAGCTTGTGAGGCTGCTCGGACCAATCTTCAGTCAGCCCAAAGGAAAATGAAACAGCTATATGGCATAAGGAAAAAAGAAAGGAATTTTAAACCAGATGATAAGGTACTAGCTCTTTTGCCTATTCCAGGAAAATCGTTGCAGGCCAGGTATTTTTATCCATACACTGTAGACAAAAAGATCAGTGACGTAAATTACATAATAAACACTCCTGGGAGGCGCAGGCTAAAGCAGCTATGTCATATTTACATGCTAAAGGAATACATAGATAGGGACAATACATCTTTAACATCAGTCAATCTAGTTAGCTCTGTTCCACTTAATTCATGTGACAATGACTGTGAGAATATTAATTCAGTGAAGTCGGATCCAACATCATCAAAACTTCAGAATTCTGACATTCTACGGAATCTTGACCAGAAAATGTCAAATCTAGAGCCAAATCAGCGGAATGAACTGAAACAGCTGATTTTTGAATATGAACACTTATTTCCTAACATTCCAACACGGACAGACAAAATATTTCATGATGTGGACATAAATGGTTCTAACCCTGTAAAGCAACATCCATACAGGATGAATCCTATGAAACAAAAATATCTTAAAGAAGAAGTTCAGTATCTATTAGACAATGACTTTATTGAACCAAGCCAAAGTGAGTGGAGTTCTCCTTGTATTCTTGTACCAAAACCTGATGGGACATATCGTATGTGTACAGATTTTAGGAAAGTTAATTCCTTAAGTAAAACAGATAGCTTTGGTATTCCAAGAATAGATGACTGCATTGATAACATCGAGAATGCCAAATACATAACGAAATTCGACCTTCTGAAAGGATTTTGGCAAATTCCACTCATAGATAGAGCAAAGGAGGTTTTGGCATTCACAACACCAGACGGATTATTTAACTATAAAGTCATGCCATTTGGAACGAAAAACTCTCCGGCAACATTTCAGCGCTTAATAAACATGGTAATTACGGGGCTGGAAGGCTGCAGTGCTTATATCGATGATGCTATCATATACAACGACCAGTGGAATCAACATCTTGGGACTATTCGAGCATTCTTTGATAGACTGAGTAATGCCAAATTGACAATCGATCTTGCTAAAAGTGAATTCTGCCATGCAAGTTTGACATTTCTAGGTCATGGTCATGTGAAACCCATTGATGCTAAAGTTGAGGCTATCTCAAATTTTCCCGTACCCACGTGCAAAAGACAGCTGATGCGATTTCTTGGTATGGCTGGTTATTACAGAAAGTTCTGGTATAATTTCTCTGTCATTGCTGAGCCTTTGACAAATTTGCTCAGCAAAAGAACAAAATTCCACTGGAATGCAATATGCCAAAATGCTTTTGATAAACTTAAAGCCATACTCAAGAGTGAACCAGTTCTCTTAGCACCAAACTTTGAAAAGGAGTTTAAGCTAGCTGTAGATGCTAGTGACGTAGGTGCAGGTAGTGTTTTGTTGCAGGAAGATGAAAATGGTGTGGATCATCCAATTTGCTCCTTTTTCAAAAAGTTTAATAAGCATCAGAGAAATTACTCTACCATAGAGAAAGAGTGCTTATCTCTGATTCTTGCTCTGCAACATTTCGAAGTTTATCTTACTCCTACTGCTGCGCCGATTGTTGTTTTCAGTGATCACAATCCACTGACTTCCATACATAAAATAAAAAACAAAAATCAGCGGTTGCTCAGGTAGAGTCTTGTGCTACAAGAAAATAATTTAGACATAAGACATATCAGAGGGAGAGATAACATTATCCCTGATGCCCTTTCAAGAGCTTGAGCAGTGTCAGGAGTTGTGTTTTTCTTTCCTACTGAAGTGGATTGTAGATACATGTAATTTTATATGCTATGCTCAATATTTTATTATTCTTAAAGCAAAAGAAAGCTTTATTACATAAATCTTTCTTTTCCTCGAAGAGGGGGAGTGTTATGCATAAGAATTTATTTTTCTGATTCCCACTTTCACCCCACTGTTGACCTAATAGTGCTATAAATATCTTGTTAATCTTCTTATAGAAGATTCTAGAAAACTGAGTCACAGATTAATTTCATTTTTGTAAACAGCATGTTTACAAGGAAAAGTACTTCAGAACCTTCCAGAAAGTTCAGGTTTGCATTAGTTTTAGAAAATTACATCATCTTATTCCACAGCCCTGTGGAACATTCTAGAGAAATCTTAGGGTCTATAAAAGAGCTTGATTTTTCTCAATGTGTCAGACTTTGGAGTTTGGAGTTTGGGCTTAAAAGAAAAGTTATTTCTAAATTCTGTGTTGGATTGTTAAAGGATATTACTTTTCATTTTGGACTGTGAATTCTGTGGGATCAAGGAAAATAGATTCATTCAGGATATTTCATAACAGAGCTAAATGCATTTAATTTTCTTACTTCTACAGGTTAAAGTTAACTTGTAAATCAATTTTGTTAAATTTTTCCAGAAGGCTTGTTTGCTTTTTCTTTCTGCTACGCCTGGCTCGTAACACAAGAAAAAAAAAACATGTAGAGAGATGAACCTTCGTGCAGTTATCTAATATGTTATTAATAATAATTGTATACCAAACTGACTACAATATATATCTTTATTGTGACAAGAGACGAAATATAAAATCTTTGGATCGGCATTTTTGTCTCGGCGGCTCGGCCCGGCCCGGCTTTGGTCTCTGGTCGGGCTCATCGGAGTCTAACTGTTGGTTTTCTTTTGCTCCAGCATTTCAGTGGTTTCTTGCTGTCGAGTCCTCACCGTTGTCTCACCTCTGTGGTTCTTTGATTTTTGTGTTCACGGAGATGTTGCACTGATGAGTTAGGAGGCCTTCATGCGGACTGAACAAATTATTTGTCTAAATCGCGACGGAAGTAAGGGCGAGGATTGTGGCCACGTAAAATCGATTTAAGCCCCCCAGTGGAAATCTTCCACTGACCGTTCCAAGGCGGCTCTTCTGTGGCGATTTATTTATGTTGTTGTTTGTTACTTGCTGTGTGTATCACTTGTGTCTTTTGGTTTTGGATGGCCATATGGCCATTTTGTGGGAAAGTAACTGTCCTTATGGCCTTTCTTTGTTTAGGTTTCCATTATGGTCTGGTCGCTTAATGTTTGTATTTCTTTCCCTTTGGTGTCTTTTATGGGTGGAGTAAGTTAATTGTATCAATTCCTGATCTTTGTTTTACTTCTACTTTGGCTTTTACATCCGACCGTATCGGCATCCTGGTCTGATGGTTGGAACATGGTCTTAGACTGACATTTTAAATGATAAATTCCAACTGCAACTGTAGTCAATCTAAGATGGCGCCCTTCACTATGTTTTTTTTACCCTCCCGCCTCTTACACATAACCTGACTGACACCTCAAACGTTCATGACAGTTACCTCCCCAGCAGTAGGCAAAGGTCTAAAGGGTGCTGCCAGCTCCAGCAGATGCCTTGTTCCTCCAGCTAGGCACTGTAGAAATCACCATTCAATGGCGTTTCAGACCAATACTGCAAGAACTGACATTTATAAAGAATTGTTTTTTTACCCCCGAACCATTAGAGATTGGAATACTGTCTATCTAGCTTTGTTTACTGCCAACCCCTCTCTCGAGTGTAACAGGCAGGAGGGTGCGCGTTGGAGTGTTAGTAAAGAAAAGTGAAAAATAAATGAATCTGACAGACTGTCAGTTAGAGTGATTTCAGACAAAAGGTCTTAACCTGCGGTAATGGTCAAATATGACCGACGCAGTATCAGTAGATAGATAGATAGATAGATAGATAGATAGATAGATAGATAGATAGATAGATAGATAGATAGAGAGATAGATAGATAGATAGATATCTATCTATCTAAGTTAAAATGTTAGTGAGTGAGAATGCCCTCTCAGATTCGATTATTTCGAAAGCGGAAGGTGCTGGGGATTTTGTAGCTAAGTTAACCTCTTTGGTTAGAGCTAGGGACTAACTTCCCATACCACAGGTCCTGGTGTATCAATATCATTTGACGTTGTTGTTGTATATCTATAAGGCATTTTATCGTTGCCTATGAACTCCTGACGTATCACCAGTAACAATTCTGTCTGGATTTTTCTTACCGAACTGTCTTGTATGTTTGCACTATTGGTGGACTGTCTTGTCGTTTAGGGAGATACCTTTATTCAATTACTGGCAATTTTCTATTTTCAGCCATGCAGGCAAAACATGGCAAAATACAACACAGCAATGATAATAGAAATTAATCGATTTTATTTTGCATGTTTTTGTATTTGAGCAAATGACCGTAGTAAATTAAATTCAACTTGTCTTTGTTTCTGGTGTATCCCACATCACGTGATAATATTTTGCTATTCAATGTCGCCATTTTGTGATGCTTAAATTAGGTTAAGAGATGTAGAGCATCTCGAGTTTGTTTACTGAGTTTGTCGCTGGATCAGAGCCGTGCATTTATCTGGAGCTGAGTCTAGTTTAAATTCACAAAGTGCAACATATTGTTCCCGCTGGGCTGCAGTTGGAATTTATCATTTAAAAATCCTTACATCAGGGTGTGTGCATGCAAATTGCTGAAATTCTTAGAATGCCAGTTAGAAAACAAGGTATGCTGCATTTACCCATTTTAACCCGAATAAAGTCTTCCATTTTATATATTGGAAGAGTCCTGCGGTAATGGTCAAATGTGACAGACACAGTATCAGTAGAAAAAAAGTCCATTATCAATTTTATGGGTTTATAGAAATTTATTTTGAAATTGGTCTAATTCTTTGCAGAAATTTGAGAGACACCGCAAAACGTTTATGGTTTAGTCCCATCAGGCCATGCTTTTTCGTCAGTTCATGTTTTTTATTTTCATGTGCTGTTGTTGCTGGAAGATGCAGGTTTCGCGAATATGTTTGGTTGAATATTTTTCTAAGGCAAGTTACAGACTCAGATTTCTGATTCTGACAGAATAAGCATTTTGCTTTCAATAGACGGATCCAATGTTTTGACATGTGACCTTGTTTACATTTCACTGCGCATGTGCCAATTACCTCCCGTAGAGGTATTCTTTCATCTGGTTGGCAAAACATGACTGTTGCCTTATACTGTCAATAAGAATTTCGAATATTTATCGTGTGATTAAACTCATTTCTTCTCCACAAAATTAACTGATCATTGTCAGTTTGTGTTTTTGAAGCAAAAAATGATTTAGAACCAGTCTCTTCTGACATTTTATCACGCATTTTGTTGCCTAAAAAGCGTTATAAAACTACCCACCATCATGCCAAAGCGCAGTTAATGCGCTTTATTTAACGAATGGAAATAAGATAAAAGCAGGGTCCATAGAAATACCAAAACGCACCAAAACACCAAAACGCACCTTTATTTACCAAAACGCACTGCCAATATTGGATTTTTCAATGTTGGGTAGGGTGAATTCAGCATTTGTTAAGAGGATTAGACACTTAGAAACAAATATATATATCTATATATAATATATAAATAATTAAAAATAAGTTGATATAATATTAACATTTGAGCCAGGGCACAGCAGTTCCTACCAAAACGCTATCAAAATACACTGTCGACAGGAAAAAAATCAACCAACTAATGTACGAGACGTACGGAAACAATGTCATCAAATTCCATGATATTAGACTGCCCCGGGACTATGACCCTGATCTTGTACACTTGTCGGGGCCCACTGAGACCAATAAAAACTATGGCATTCAGAAATACATTTTCCACATCAGATTGGCGTTCTGCAGTGCCTCAGTTAGCCTGACACTCAATATAAAGGTCCTTTTCAGGACCAACACAGTTCTAGAAAGAAACTTTAATGTCTACAACAAGCAAACTCGCCCATAAACCTACCCCATTTTTATCTTTTATTATTTTTGTATATGACCCACAATGAAAATGAAACCAATAACCCTCTTATCTACGAATAAAGCATGAGCGGGGACGCAACATTTCCTACCATTTACATGTGTACCCTGCGAAGACTCATGTCAACCTGCGCATGCGCAGTCTAATCAGTCTTTGTTATGCGCGAGGGTTATGGGCGAGTTTGCTTGTTTCATTGTGGGTCATATACAAAAATAATAAAAGATAAAAACGGGGTAGGGTTATGGGCGAGTTTGTCCTCTAAGCTTGGATTGCTAAGGGTCAAATGCTTTCATGCAGCTAGAGAAGTCTCTGGTCAGACTATATAGACACATCCAAACACTACGTCATGCTCAATAATACTATTTGCCGGGACGTACCGGTGGTGGGCAAAAAACGTATTTGGCCGTTTATCGCCATTGTAAATGCGATGTTATTTTCTGTAAACTTGTTTTTTGTTTGGACTCGAAACTTTTATAATAGACATTTCTTAGCTAGTAATTATTGGTTTCTAGAAGATTTGAGGATGTTTTTGATGATAATTACCTGTTAAACTTATGCAGGTAACGAGTCGGGATGGTCTTTATTATTTGCAATAAAAATGCGCAAAACGAATGACTACGAGGGTCATCCAAAAATAACTGATCAATGCCTTATAACTATTAAAATAGGTTTTAAATACAGCTTACTTCTTCACAGTCCTTCGAAGTAATCTCCCCTCGAACGGATGACAGAATTCCATTTGCTTGGTAACGCTTCTATACCAGTTGCTAAGCAACTGAAGTTGATGCGTCGGACCTCTGCGTTCACGGCACACTCTAACTCGTCCAAACTGTCATAACGGTTTCCCCGTAAAGGTTCTTTCAACTTTGGAAACAGGTCGAAGTCGGGAGGAGACAAATCTGGCGAATACGGGGGTGATCGAGCAATTCCCAGCCATACCCTTCAAACAGCTCCTTGACAACGTTACTTTTGTGTGGTGACGCGTTGTCGTGCAGAATTAACGGCGTGCAGTTAATAAGTTCTGAGCGCTTGCGGCGTAATGCTGGACGAAGTATTGTCCGTAGATACTTTTCATAATATTCTTTATTGACTGTTCGACCTGTTGGTACCCGGTGTGAGGTAAGAACGCCACGGAAATCATACGCAAATATCATCAACATCTTGGGACATTTCTGACTTCGGCGAAATTTTAATGGCCTCGGTGAATCTTTTGTATGCCATTCACTACTTTGCCGCTTTAATTCAGGCTCAAAAGACCGTATCCACGTTTCGTCGATTGCTACAATTCTCTGAAGCATTTCATCTCCTTCTTCTCCATACCTATGCAGGAGTGAGCGAGCGATTTTTGCCCGATGGTGTTTTTCGGAATCTGACAGCATGTGAGGCACCCACCTGGCTGCAACTTTTCTCATTTTCAAACGTTCAAGCAGAATGGAATGTGCTGACCCATGGCTTATATCCAGTTCATGAGCTATCTCGGTGCATGTATATCTTCTATCATCATTCAATAGTTTCGCTACTTTTTCAACATTTTCACCATCCGTTGCAGACACAGGCCTTCCGCACAGGTGCTTGTTGCTTACATTGCTCCTCCCATTATTAAATTCACGTACCCACCTCCTGATTGTACTATACGCAAGTACTGACGTTGGTACAACTTCTTCAAGAGCGTTTAGAATCTCAGGTGCGCCTTTTCCTCGTCTTGATTCAATCTTAATATACGTAATCTGTTCTTCCCGCGTCAGCGTGAACGCGCATAGCCTTTCCCCCAGGATTCAAAAAGGGCATGGTAAAGATTCTGAAAAAGGGCACTTTTAACGCGTGTATACCAATAAAAAGGGCACTTTTACGCGCAAACTCCAATAAAAAATGGGCACTTTTTAAGATGCACTCCAATAAATGCTTTTGAAAAAAGGCATTTTTTAAACCAGTAAAATATTATACTTTGTTTGGGTTAGATAGTGATTGGTATAAAGCAGTAGTCTTTTGAAATGCTAATTAGAACAGGGACAAAATAGATTGATACAATAATGCCCTATCCACAATCAAGTTCAGCCTACATGTAGTTGGTGCATGATCAGTTGGAGACATTTTTTTTTCATCTTCTGAATTTTCCTTAGTTCCTTCCACTATCATTGAAATTGATTCATTGTTTTTGCATCCATTGTTTTCTTTTTCACCTATCTGGACACACAGAAAGTATTTTTTCCTCTACCATTGTTTTTGCATCCATTGTTTTTCACCTACCTGGACACACAGCAAGTATTTTTCGCACCTCCATGAATCATTAGTTGTATGTGGTTATTGTGAATATTGAGCTGTAAGTGTCAATAAACAAAAGGATTAGACAGTGTTTGATTTAAAAGATACATTTTGTAAACTCTAGGCATGGAAATGAAAAAGTGTAACTTTGTTATTTCTGGTCCAATTTTCATGAAATTTTCACCAAAATAAAGGGCTTTTAATGTACTGTTTAAAAAAGGGCATGGCGCCATGGAAAAAGGGCATGGCGCTATGAAAAAGGGGCATGGCGCGGCGCCATGCTAAAATGGGCTGGGGGAAACACTAGCGCAGTCCGCCATTACTTTGCGGTAAATGACGTCACGTAAAGATGACGTCACGTAACGTCATGTTTTGGCGCGCAATCTTTGACGGAGATATTGATCAGCAATCGTGCCAAATATTAGATACGTACATCAATAAATAAAAAAATTATAACCCACTGATCAGTTATTTTTGGATGACCCTCGTACATGCGGAAGATGCATGAATGAACTCTAAAATATATATATCTACCCATTTAAAGTGTAATTCGATCGATTTTCTATGACAGTCAACTAAAATATACCCGTAATATTAAACCAATTTACAATGCGTTTATATGGAACCAGGGGCTTTTTGCCAACCACGAAAGATCGTTATCGGAAGGAAAAGTAATTTTGCGCAAGCGCAATGACAGGTAAATAAGGTCACGTGTGAAAACATTGGATCCGTCTATAGATGCGCAGGCAGATCTGGTACTTCACAGGGCGCACATGTAAACTGTAGGAAATGCTGTGCCCTGGTTTAATTACATAGAAATTCAGTCTTTGTTCTACCCTGCATAGAAAAATCCAATATTGGCAGTGCGTTTTGGTAGGAATTGGTGTGCCGTGGCTCAAATGTTAATATGTATATTAAAATATCAATTAAATATTTAAATTATATTTTTATATATATATTTTTTTTTCTATATGTCTAATCCTCTTAACAAATGCTGAATTCAGCCTACCCAACATAGAAAAAAAAAATATTGACAGTGCGTTTTGGTAGGAACTGCTGAGCCCTGGCTCAAATGTTAATATGTATAAAAGTCTACATTTATTTATATCCTAAATATATATTATATATAGATATATATATTCGTTTCTAAGTGTCTAATCCTCTAATTCACCCTACCCTACATAGAAAAATCCAATATTGGCAGTGCATTTTGGTAAATACAGGTGCGTTTTGGTGTTTTGGTGCGTTTTGGTATTTCTATGGACCGATTAAAGCATGTATATTTTCTATCCAATTTTATACGAAAAAGAATCAGTTTAATGTCAAATATGGTTTGTGGCAAACAGTTGTGATAGAAAGACGATTTAAAAAAGTTATTACAGAAAATAATTCATGCTACATCAACGGTAGAGTATGGAACCGGAAGTTTTTTTGCCCACCAGATAAAACGAGGCTAATGACCTTTGACCTTGTGTGACATAGACTTTGGATGTGTCTATAGTCCCCCAGACTGCCATAAATCCAAATTTTTTATTTTAATTTAAGTTAATTTGCATTTTATGTATTTGACTTCTTATACTGAGTCGTCCACATTTGGCCATTACCTCAGCATTTTTATTCAAAACTTATAGCGTTTCCCCCAGCTCCTTAAATGGGCAGGGTGCTAGTTAGGAAAAATGGCACTTTCAGAGCACGAAAATATATAAAAAGGGCACTTTAAAGGAACAGCCATGTAAAAAGGGCACATTCAGCATCTAGCTAAAAGGGCACATCTCTCAACTGGAAGTAAAAGGATCCTTCTCTTTACCCTTTGTCTTCAATGCTAAATTATACTGCCTGTCTTTTATGCTAAGTTAAGAGAAATGTGGTATTCACTTCTGGTAATAAGAAGTTTAACCCTTCTCTTGCTGAATATTCATTTAAGCCACACCCATTTCTGTCTATCAACCAATCAAATTACTTGATGTAATTAATTGCTACAAATTCATAAACTGAATGCCAAACAGTGTAGATCCTGATCAGATGGCTTCTTTAGAAGCCATCTGATCTGGATCTACACTGTTTGCAAAGATAGGGGTTGTCGTGAACAGCAAGATAAGGGTTAAATTTTATAAGCAAGCTGATACAAACAAAATAAGTTTGGAACATGTTTGGGCCACAGCTCTGCTCCCATTCTCCAATACACATAAACACTGACATGACACTGGTCAGGCACACTTTCACACTTCATTTGTTTAATTGGTGTCACTCACATTTGTTATCAAAACACAGACTGTGTTTTGGTAACAAATGTGAGTGACACCAATTAAACAAATGAAGTGTGAAAGTTTGCCTGACTGTGTTTTGGTAACAAATGTGAGTGACACCAATTAAACAAATGAAGTGTGAAAGTTTGCCTGACCAGTGATTAATTATGACATAATTAAGTTCAATAAACAGGGGGATTAGCAGTCAACCATAAAGGTGACTTTCAAGTAGGAAACCATTTCAGGGATGCAGACAAACAGTCGCCCAAGGCGAATGTAGGAAAGAAAGTACAGTCGAACTTCAATGGCTGGAACACCTTTGGGACCTCGAAAATCTGTTCGAGACAGGGGTAGTTCGAGCCACTGAGGTTACTGTCAGGAGGCGTACTGAGATACTTTTAGTCATCTTTTCGGTGTTCTATAATGAAAATGTATGCTGTGTGTACTCATTAGAATCGCCTCATCGAGGCGATTCTAATGAGTACACACAGCATTCATTTGCAAGATAAAAGACTAAAATCTTCTTAATTATCCTCCACTATTTCTTATGTAGAGGAGTTTGCTAGGGGCTCAAGAATGGGTTCGACATATCCATGGTAAACGAGCCATCGAAGTTCTACTGTATCAGGAAAAAAATATCAGGAAGAAAGTATCAGTTTCATGTAAAAAGGATAGTATATATGTCGTAGTGCAAATAGGAATTTAGCCAGATCCGGAATCTGGCTAGACCAAATAGGAATTCTTATTTGGCCTAGGCAGATTCCGGATCTTGCTAAAATAATATTTAGTTTAGCCAGATTCCGGATCTGGCTAATTCCGGATCTGGCTAAACTCTGTTTAGTCCAAATAAGAATTCCTGTTTGGCTAGGCAGATTCCGGCTAAGCTGGTCAGACCAAATAGGAATCTTGTTATTCCATCAATAATGTATGGCTGAAAACCTTTACTTCTTTCCATATTGGTATTAGGGACAGAATTTAGGTTATGGTAGCACTGTGGTCATCCTTTAAAAATTGTTTGAGGAAATAAAAGGAGAATCAAGATATAAAATTCCATTCTGAGAAAAAAAAAATTCTTTTTCACAAACAGCCATGTCAGAAATTGTTTGGGTAGCTAGTTAAGTTTCACTGGGTAGGCAGAGTGACAGCAAAAAAATATTTTAAGGTTGGCCTCATGTTTTTAAAAGATATAATAAAATATTATTTATCATTTTTATAAGAACAAATTAAAAAAAAAATACCTTCTATCATCAGCTATTGTTATTGTCTACTCATTTAAGTCATGGAATATTGATATTTCTCTTTTTTTTTATATCTACTCAAAAGCATATATTTTTTGCCTTAGATTATCCACATTTTAGAGCAGAAATAAGAAAACTGAAATCATTTCATTTCCATTGATATGTATAGCATTTACAGTAATGAAGTTACTGAAACCTTGCTCCACAGCTTCATAAACCAACTCATTTATAGTTCTTAAGTTCTTAACTAAACTATTAGATACTTAATAATGAAGAAGAAACATAGGATCTGTCATTTTTGTACCAAATGGAATATTCCTCTTTATATATAGCAGGAGTTCATTTAAAATTTAGCGATGTCAGGTTGTGTTTTCAGCAAACAGTGGTGGCCCTGATCAGACGCCGCTTTCTGTGGCGTCTGATCTGGGCCTGCACTGTTTGTCAGGGTACCTGTTTTGGGGTTTCTGGTTAACACTCTGCTTCAGCACCTGTTTGATAGCAGATGCGCCCTTTTAAATCCACCTGAAATATCAACAATGTACACCACTAGTACTAATTGAGCCGGCTAGAATTTACATGTGCGCCCAGTGAAGAATCAGATCAACAAAGACTAGGGCTGGCTAATTGGAGCTTAAAAGATAATCGATTATCAGTCCTGTCATTGCGATCGATAATTGATTAGTAATCGCTAAGGTTTTTGTCATTATTTTACCTGTCTGGCTTTCTGTCTGAGCATGGCTCGTACCATCTGTTGCACTTTTCCATATGTATATTTGAACAGACAGGCCTGAGCAAACAGTGTAGACCCAGATGAGGCGTTGCATTATGCAGCGTCTCATCAAGGTCTGCACTGTTTGCCACTCATCTCGCTATTTTAGGCATATGTCTGGGTAGTAAATTGTACCTTTCAAGTAATCGATTAAAAGCAGATCAGAAATGATAATCATTTTTGTGAAATTTATCGATCAATTAATCGATTATACGATTAATCGTGGCAGCCTTAACAAAGACTGATTAGACTGCAGGGCATTTTCTGCCTGTTCAGCAGGGCCGAAATTCGGCCCCATTCCCAATGCCAAAAAGCCGCAAATTTTCCCAATTTCACCATATTTTTCCCAATAATATGACGGAAAAAAATCTCAGCTGATTTTAACAAAAGAAAGCAGTGGCAACATTACTTGGCTAGACTTTAGAATCTGTCCACCACTGTTTACTGAGTTAAGTGAGTTAGGAGTAGTTCACTGGTGGTTAAAGTTAGATTAGGAGTAGGGCAATCATGGTAAGGATTAGGTAAGGGTAAGATTAAGGTTAGGATTTCTCTGATGAAATGTTTTCCTAATTTTGGTGTTTTGTCAATATTTTTTCCCAATTTTTCCCAGGGGTCTTTTCCCAAAATACCTGAATAAAGCCCTGGACTGTGCGGATGTGCAGGCTGATCTGAGTCTTTGCTGGGCGCACATGCAAATTGTAGGAAATGCTGTGCCCTGACTCAATTTATAATGCTGTTTCTGGTACTAGATGCTGGCTATACAGTCGAACTTCGATGGCTCGAACCACTTTGGGACCATGAAAATTTGTTCGAGACAGCAGTAGTTCGAGCCAAAGAGGGATACTATTAGTGCCATACCAGGAGGCATAATGAAGATAATTGTGGATATCTTTTCGTTGTTCTGTATTATAAATGTACAATGTGTGTACTCATTAGAATCGCCTCATCGAGGCGATTCTAATGAGTACACACAGCATACATTTGCAAGATAAATGAAGAAAATCTTCCTTAATTACCCCTATATCGTATTTTGAGGAACTCCCTGCGGACTCAAGATTGGGTTCGACTCATCCATGGTAAACGAGCCATCGGAGTTCGAGCCATCGGAGTTTTACTGTATTAAGCATGTTGAGCTTAACATACGTCCCTTAAATTGGAGAATGGACGTGTCACTATTGTTGTGTCGTTAACAGCACACCAATATATGCATTTGTGGATTAAATATAAGCTGCGTCTCCTGACCGTCTGGAAATCACAGAAGACACTCCCAGGTATCCAAGTTGTAAAATATGAATGCTTTGTGATGAGTGTCTGTTGAGATGCATATAGGCATTTCAAAAACTTTAACACAGTTTTACAGAGGTGTTCTAGATTTTGACCCCTAGCCCCACTCCGGGGCATGAACCCAGGGGTCTGTTGTCTTTAAATATCAGAAGACCCTCCCAGTATGAAAAAACTTTAACGCAGTGTGACGGGAAGGCACACGCAAATGCGCACATCCGAGGTGACAACAATGAAGCATTGAACATGTATTAAGAACCATGAAATACTAATAAGGTAACTAAAATAATACTATTATCATAGGTTTTTATTGGAAAAATATTGCTGGTTGTCAGGAGCTTTTTTGCTATCTAAAATGCTCCTGACAACCGGTTGTCAGGAGACGCTTCCTAAAAATATATATTAAAGGTGGTCCCTTAATAGGAGACACTAGGTGTAGAAAACACAAAGAAAGAATAACAAAACGTTTAGGAGTAAACCTTTTAAAAGCAGATTTAGTCTCAAATTTAGGTGGTCTTAATAGCAGAATTTTACTCTATATGTATTCTGCAAGACAAATATAGGCTACGTAGAGTTGAGCATAAAAACGTTGTATGACCTTAACCCTTATCTTGCTGTTCACGACAACCCCTATCTTTGGAAACAGTGTAGATCCAGATCAGATGGCTTCTGAAGAAGCCATCTGATCAGGATCTACACTGTTTGGCATTCAGTTTATGAATTTGTAACAATAAATTACATCAAGTAATTTGATTGGTTGATAGACAGAAATGGGTGTGGCTTAAATGAATATTCAGCAAGAGAAGGGTTAAAATTTGATTGTTTTTCAGATGCCCATAGGGCTCTTGAGCTCTTAGAGGACTACCATGGGCGCCTGAACAAACCCCAGGATAAACCGCTGAAAAATGCTATAGAGCGAGTCATCAGGATTTTCAAGAGCCGTCTTTTTCAAGCTCTTTTGGGTAAGATTAGACTTGTTTTTAGCTCACCTGAGCCGTAGGCTCATTGGTGAGCTTATAGGGTGGTCATGCTGTCTGTATGTATGTATGTATGTATGTATGTATGTCAACATTTTCAAACATCTTCTCCTCTGGAACCGCTAGGCGGACTGAAGCCAAATTTCATGTGGGGCCTCAGTGGGATGGGGGAACGAAAGTTTGTTCGCGGGGTCCAGGTCACATGACCAAGATGGCCGCCATGCCCATATATGGTAAAAACCCTTCAAAAATCTTCTTCTCCGGAACCGCTCGTCCGATTTTCACCAAACTTGGTATGTGGCCTTGGATACTCGGGCCTATCATAGTTTCTTCAAATAATGGCCCTTGGATGACCTTGACCTATTTTATGCCAAGGTCAAATTTGGTAATATAGGCTTTTGAATGGCAAAATGTGAAAACGGTGGATTTTTCGAAAACTGTTGCAGCCTTTGGCCTGAAAGTTGGTAGATGACATCAGCTAAATGGGTTAATAAGTATATATGAGATTTATAGGTCAAGGTCATTTCGTGACCTTGGGTCAAGTTTTTTAATATGTCAAACTTTAAACTTATTTTTTAGGAAAACTACTTGGTCAATTTTGACCAAATTTCATATGCAAGCTTTATGGGAGAAGGACATGTAAATTAAGTTGATGATGTTGGGTCACATAACCAAGATGGCCACCATGCCCATATAGGGTTAAAACCTTCCTAAAATCTTCTTCTCTGAAACTACTGGACGGATTTTCATGAAACTTGGTATGTAGCATCTGGGATGCGGGCCCATCATAAATTCTTAAAATGGTGACACTCGGATGACCTTAACCTATTTTATGCCAGGGTAAAATTTAGTCACATATGCATTTGTATGGGAAAAAGTGAAAATGCATTATATCTAACAAACCGTTCAATATTCCGCCACTAAATCCTATATATTCTTGTTCCTTAAGATAGGACGCATTTATTGACATGGGGTCCACCAGGTCCCTTAAAAAAAAACTTCAAAAATATTCTTCTCCGGAACCGCTGGGCCGATTTCCACCAAACTTGGCATGTAGCCTCGGGACTCGGGGCCCATCATAGTTTGTTCAAATAATTGCCCTGGGATGACCTTGACCTATTTTATGCCAAGGTCAAATTTGGTCACATTGGCATTTGTATGGGAAAAAGTCTAAATGGCTGATATCTTGCAAATGGTTGAGAATACCACCCCTAAGCCATATGTATATTCTTGTTCCTTGTGATTAAGCATGTTAAATGACATGGACCTTGGGAGTCTAGGGGGTCCCCCGGGGACATGCCCCACCCCCTTCATTTCAAAACGTGCCCTATATCTTGGAAACTGTCCAGATCCCCACCCATAAACAATATATATTCTAAGGGGCTTTAAGTGACATGCATCTTGAGACCCTGGGGGCATGCCCCACCCCTGCATTACATAAAATGCATCAAATCTCAGAAACTGTTCAGATCCCCTCCCATAAATCATATATTTTCTTGTTTCTTGTGATAAGGGGCATTTAGTTACATGGATCTTTGAACACCATAGGTTAAATTGGGGGCCGACACCCCCTTTAGAAATGGTTAAGCTCTCCAACCATTAACCATATATTTTCTTGTTCCTGACCTTTTAGCTCATCTAAGGCTTTATCTTGGCTAAATATAACTGAAAATTCAAACTCAAAAGTTTTCCAACTGATCTTCAAGAGTCAGGAATGTGATTAAGGACCACTTGGTCATACAGCCAGATGCATTTAGTGACATGGACCTTAATTTGGGCCCCTGGGGGCATGCCCTACCCACATCATTTAATAAAATGCGTAATATTTCCCCATCCATTAACCATATATATTCTTTCTCTATATACTAATGTGGACATTTTCTCTTTTGATAATGGGTTTTCAGAAAAAAAACTCAATAAAAATTACATCAGGATAAAGAACAAGGTTTAAAACAACTAGCGTTGCAATAATTTAGAAAATCTTTTGACAAATAAGGATTTTATAACCAAAAACACATTTGAATAGGGAAATTTCCTTTGTTAAATTGCTAGCAAGGGAGGTAAATATTTCCCCGCAAACTTTCAATTTCTTCATATACTGTTACTAAATAACTGAAATAATCATAAATGATGCAAAACACATCATGAAGTTCAAAACATTTAAATCGAGGTCAAAAAGATTCCAGAATCAAAACTTTATGATCATGGATTATCTCCCCTTTCAATGTAAAATCTCTATTCAAATCTTATTTTGGTCATAATTTTTAGCTCACCAGAGCCGAAGGCTCCGGGGGAGCTTATAGGATAGGCAGTTGTCCGTCGGCGTCTGCGTCTGCGTCGTCTGCGTCTGCGTCTGCGTCGTCGTGTGACGTCAACACTTTTAAACGACATCTTCTCTGAAGCCGCTAAGCCCATTGGGCCCAAATTTCATCTGTAGCATCCTTGGGTTGGGGGATTGAAAGTTTGTGTTTTTTATGAAATTCGGCTTATTAGTTTGGTTGCTATGGCAACTTAGAGTTTCCATAGACTTATAATGGGGAAAATTGAAAAATGGCATTTACTGCTAAGCCGCTGCAGATATTTTGACAAAACTTTCATAGAAATATTCCTTAGGCAATCTACTATCTGCCATATGATTTTAGGCCTACTGCTCATTTGTATTGGTTGCCATGGAAACCAAAATGAAAAAAATAGAAAAAAATACTTAAAAAATCATCTCCTCAGAAACCGTATGCTCTATGAGGCTGAGAGTTTATGGAAATATTCACCATATTTGCCTTTACAGGTTTTGTGTTTTTTATGAAATTCGGCTCTTTAGTTTGGTTGCTATGGCAACTTAGATTTTCCATAGACTTATAATGGGGAAAATTGAAAAATGGCATTAACTACAAAGCCTTTGCAGATATTTTATCAAAACTTTCATAGAAATGTTCCTTTAGCAAACTTCTCTCAGCCATATGCTTTTATGTCAACCTGGGGGTCCAGTAGGTTGTGCCGGGGCCATGCACCGCCCCCCCAGTACTTCATAAAATGCCTTATATCTCAGAAACCTTACAGATCCCTACCCCTAAACCATATATATTCTTGTTTCTATTGATAAGACGCATTCATTGACACCAACCTGGAGGTCCTCCGGGATGCGCCGAGGCCATGCCCCACCCCCTCCACTTCATAAAAGGCCCAATATCTCGGAAACCATTCAGATCCCCACCCCTGAACCCTATATACTCTTGTTCCTTATGATAAGACCCATTCAGTGACATCAAACTGGGGGTCCCCCGGGATGCGCCGGGGCCATGTCCCGCCCCTCCATTTCATAAAAGGCCCAATATCTCGGAAACCATACAGATCTCCACCCCTAAACCATATATATTCTTGCTCCTTATGATAAGACACATTCATTGACCCCAAATTGGGGGTCTTCAGGGGTGCGCCGGAGCCATGCCCCACCCCTTCACTTCACAAAAGGCCATATATCTCAGAAACTGTTCAGATCCCTACCCCTAAACCATATATGTTCTTGTTCATTATGATGAGACACATTCAGTGACACCAACCTGGGGGTCCCCAGGGATGTGCTGGGGCCATGCCCCACCCCCTCCATTTCATAATATCACAATATCTCGGAAACCTTACAGATCTCCACCCCTAAACAATATATATATTCTTGTACCTTATGATAAGACACATTCATTGACACCAACCTGGGGGTCTCCCTGGGCCGTGCCCCACCCCTGCACTTCACAAAATGCCTTTTATCTCATAAACTGTTCAGAGCCCCACCCCTAAACCATATATATTCATCTTCCTTATGATAAGGCACATTCATTAACACCAGCTTGTGAGTCCCCGGGGCATGCCCGGGCCTTGCTCCACCGCTTGACTTCATTAAAAGCCACATATCTCAGAAATAGTTCAGATCCCCACCCCTAAACCATATATATTCTTGTTCCTTATGACAAGACTCATTCAGTCACACCAACTTGGGGGTCTCTTTGTGCTGAGGCAATGTGCCCCGCCCTTCCACTTCATAAAAGGCCATATATTTCAGAAACCATTCAAATCCCCACCCCATATTCATATATGTTCTTGTTCCTTATTATTAGCACACCTACTGTAGGGGTGTCCGCAGGGGCCAGTCCTCTCCTTTCCACTTCATGAAAGGATATCTTGGATACCGTTCAGATTCCCACCCCTAAACCATATATATACTTGGTCCTTATGATAAGACACATTTAGGGACAACAATCTTGGGCTTTCCTGGGAACGACAGGACATGCTCCAACCCCTCCACTTATATCTCCAGCCATGCAGATCCCCACTGCTAAACCATATATATTCTTGTTCTTTGTGATAAGACACATTTAGTGACACCAACCAGGGCTCCATTGGGTCCATGCCCCACCCCCTGTACTTCATAAAAGGCCTAATGTTTCATATACTGAGTCCACATGGGTGCTCATTTGGATATGGGGGGTTCATTTGGCAGATTAAAATGATATCATGTTAAAATACATGGCTGCAATTGGGCAGTGCCCACCTGAGCTCTGGTGAGCATAGTGGCCCATGGGCCTCTTGTTTAAATAGTGAACCGATTTTCAAAATTTTTGTGGCACATGTTCCAAGAAATTTATAAGCAACTTTTGCTAAAGAAATCATCAATCCTTGTCTTTGTGTTTACTATAACGAATCTCCGAAATATCATTATCAGAGGACAAAAACAGAACATTAAAACACGTTTGGTGACATGGATCTTAGATCATAAGAGGTCTAGAGGGACCTTGGGTGCATGTCCCTTAGCCCTTTAGACCTAAGGCTGTCAGGTGAGCGTCTTCAGGACCAATGGTCCTCTGGTTTTAAAATCTGGCACATCGGTGCCCCGTTCCTCAGTGGGGTTCATGGACATGTATAATGAACATCATAAACCTCTTTGTAAAACACAGTTCATTATACCGTAAAAATCCTAAAAATTCGGACACCTACAGAACATGCTGTAATTCTCCTAAAGCTTTACAAATTTGTTTCATGATCCGGCAAGGAGTCCACAAAGTGTAGACAAAATGGAAAAACTGTGTAGACCCTGATCAGACTGCTCCTACAGGAGCAGTCTGATCTGAATCTGCACTGTTTGCCTTGGCCTGTGTGTCGGACTGTGTCCCAATACTTAGGATCATTATGGTAACACAGTTTTGGATATACGACAGTATTGGTGCATTTTTTGGCCAAGCCGAGATGTTGAACTCGATAATAAAGATAAAGATATCGAAGCTTTATTTAACGTCGCATATCCGAAACAAATAACATAAGTGCTGTAGAGCTTTTATTGCGACAAACAAAGTATCCTTTAACAAATACTTACCTGCCTTCATTTATCTTCCTAGGTCTACCCCTGATAATGCGAGCGTCAGCCAAGGGAGCACCTAGTACCATTTTTCACGCCTTTGGTATGGCGCGGCCGGGGGTCGAACCCGCGACCTTCCATTCCCGAAGCGGACGCTCTACCACTGAGCTATCAGGGCCGAAGCCTGGCTAACAGCTGATGATTTAGACATCTAATATTCCCAATCATTGCTATTTTTCAAAAGTTTCCTTGAGGATGTTTTGTTGTGACAGTTTGCCAAGCGGAACATGTTGAACGATCGGAAGTTCTCTTTACTTTCATTTGTATTGATAACTTCCGATTCTGTATGGTCCGAAGATAGCGTCTTTTAGCTAAGTAAAGCCGGAAGTAAGATTTCGAATGGTGGATAATGAAAGCACAATGCATTTATGAGTCAATATAAATAAACCACTTGCTCAATGCTCGAATTAGAAGCAGTAAAACCCAAGTTATGGAAATTTCGACGGCAACAAAGTTGTGTCCTTGACGCAAATAAAGAATTTCGGTGTACAGAAAAGAAAATCTGTGTATATGTATGCAGGATCTTGTGTCAGGTAAAACCCTGCTGAATTGAATCTTTCACCTTTTCTATAAAGCAGGAGTCCATTTCAGAATTAACCCTTATCTTGCTGTTCACGACAACCCCTAGCTTTGCAAACTGTTTAGATCCAGATCAGATGGTTTCTGAAGAAGCCATCTGATCAGGATCTACACTGTTCGACATTCAGTTTATGAATTTGTAGCAATAAATTACATCAAGTAATTTGATTGGTTGATAGACAGAAATGGGTGTGGCTTAAATGAATATTCAGCAAGAGAAGGGTTAAGGGGTACCAGGTTGAGTTGATTTTAGAAATTGATTTAACCCATTTCAGTCTGGAAACCCATAAATGGGTACATTGTCAAACAATGCAGGCCCAGACCAGACGGGCATCTGATCAGGGCCTACACTGTTTGCATAAAAGTTAAGCCTTTTTCCAAATAAATTTTGAAGAAAACATCACCTGACAGCCCTAAATTTTTAAATGGATTCCTTCTTTACACATAGAGGAAGATTCCATTTGGTACAAAAAAAGGTTTAAAAAAGGCGGAACTTGAACAGTGAAGGTCCTGATTAGATGCAGTCTGTCTACACTGTCAGTGACCCATTCAGGGATTTTTATGCCCCCGCCTATTCGAAGAATAGCGGAAGGGCATTAAGTTTTAGGCGATCGCTATTGACAGCCGGCTGTCTCCAGCGAAAGTTCGCTGGAGACAGCCGGCTGTCTCCAGCGAACTTTCGCTGGTGACAGCCAGCTAAAATATACAGATGATATATTGATAAATGATTAACTTATTCACTGATTTTAATTCTATTAATATGCTTGAGAATAATTTTTTTATGGTTTTGAATATCAATATATGAATTTTATCATTTTTAAATACTTGTTTTAGTTATTTTTTAAAAGCTGGCTGTCACCAGCGAAAGTTCGCTGGAGACAGCCGGCTGTCTCCAGCGAACTTTCGCTGGTGACAGCCAGCTAAAATATATTATTTTTGTGTGTGATTTGATATGTTTAACGTCCCCACCAACACTGTAAAGGTCATTTTGGAGACATTTCTTCCAATTTCGTGGGACTTTAAAGCCCTGACGCCCAAAACCAATAGGGTTTATAAGCATGGACGGTCCGACTCGCCCAGCTTTGCCTGGGCAGGCTTAGATCCTCTTAAGTGGTTTACCAGCTGCATGGAAGCATCATGCAGCCCATCTATTTCATCAAGCCCCCAGCTAAAATATATGGATGATATATATTGACAAACAAGTGTTGTCAGAAGACAACATAGCTCCCCTTTGGGGGGCCTAAGTTGGATGAGGGCAAGTTATCAAAAATGATTTTTTTCTTCTGTAAAAAGCCCAACAGACTGCAGCAATTAAGAGAACCATATAGTACCCCTGAGAACCAATGAAGATTTGTTTGTTTGATTTGAGGTTTAACATCCCCGTTAAGACTGTAAAGGACATTTTAGTGATGTTGCTTCCAATTTTGTGGGACTTTTACCCGACATTGAGATGAAATGAAATCTCAAGCCCTGCCTGCCGCCCAATGAAACCAATAGGGTTTATAAGCATGGATGGGCCAACTCGTACCCCTTTGCCTGGGCAGGCTTAGATCCTCTAAGCGGTTTACCAGTACTGGTGTGCGGGTTGGTTTCAGCTCTGCGTGGAATCATCATGCAGCCCATCTATTTCTTCAAGCCCCAATGGGCGGGGGCGAAGAACCACTGAAGAATAAATCTTGTTTTAAGTGTTTTTATTTGAAAAAATAATATTCTCCCCCCCCCCCTCCCCACCAAAGCCATTTTCTTATGAAAAAGAGATAAACAACCTGAGGTCTCTTTGTTGTACTGGGGTAATGTGATGGGGCCATGCCCTGCCCCTCCACTTCATAAAAGGCACTATATCGCCGAAACCATTCAAATCAAATCCATACCTCACAAGCATATATACCTTATAAATATTCTTGTTCCTTATAATTAGACACATTCAGTCACACCAACGTAGGGTGGGGGTGGGGGCCATTCCTCTACCTCCCACATCTCCACTTCATAAAAGTGCCTCATATCTCACCAAACCCTTAAGCCATATGGGTTTTCCTGGGATCTGCCGGGACCATGCCCCAACCCATCCATTGCTTAAAAAAACCTATATCTCCAGAACCATACATATCCCCACCACTAAACCATATATATTCTTGTTCCTTATGATGATACACATTCAGTGATAGCAACCTAGGGGTCTCACAGGTTGTGCCAGGGCCATAGCCCACCCCTCCACTTCACAAAAGGCCAACTATCTGAGAAACTGTTCAGAGCCCCACCCCTCAACCATATATAGTCATGTTCTTTATGATAAGACACATTCAGCGGCACCAACCTGGAGGTCCCCTCACCCCCTCCACTTCATAAAAAAAACATATTTGTATCTCAGAAACAGTTAGAATCCCCACCCCTGGAGGTCCCCAGGACTGGCCCGGGTCATGCCTCACCCCCTCCACTTCATAAAAAGACATGTATGTATGTATCTTAAACAGTTCAGATCCCCACCCCTAAACCATATATATTCTTGGTCCTTATGATTAAAACACATTCAGTGACAACAATCTTGGGCTTTCCTGGGGTCTGCTGTGGTCAAGCCCCAGCCCCTCTACTGCTTAAAAGGCCTCTCAGGATTTGTACAGATCCCCGCCCCTAATGCATAAATATTCTTGTTCCTTATGATATGATGCATTCAGTGATAGCAACCAGTCCATGCTCCACCTCCTCCACTTCATAAAATGCCTAATATTTCAGATGAAGGGTGCACTTGGGTGCTCATTTGGGAATGGGGGTTTGATGGGGAGACTTTATAGTCAGTAGATTAAAATCATATCATGTTAACCCATTTTGTATTGGAAACCCCAAAACGGATACCCTAGCAAACAGTATAGGCCAAGATCAGACTAAGGATACAGACTAGCAGGTGCCCAGTCACCCAAGGCACCTAAATTTTTGCCTTAGGAGCCTAAGTTTTGGATTAAAATACCTATTAACTTAATGCAAGATTTGGATTTATGGCAGTCTGGGCGCCTAAAGCAAAATGCTTAGTTGGTATCCCTGCAGACGACACAGAACACGGCGTCTGATCAGGGCCTAGACTATTTGCAAAAGTTCAGCAATTTTCCGAATAAATTTTAAAGATAACGCAACCTTTCACCCCTCAGTTTCAAAATAGACTCCATTTAGTACAAAAAGTTTTAAAATACATGGCTGCCAGTGGGCAGTGCCCAACTGATCTCAGGTGAGCATAGTGGCCCATGGGCCTCTTGTTTGTGTGAGTGTGTGGTGGTGGTGGTTGGGGGGGGGGTGATGGACAAGGGAGACTTCACCCAAATGTATCTTATTTTGGCTCACTTAAGGCTCTCTGAAGGGAGCTATTGTAATCAGCCACCATCATTGTCATCATCAGTAAATACATGTATCAATCCACATTTGTGGAAAATATTTTAAAATGTATGGAACCAGAAAGCCCTGGAACCCACTGGTTTTACATAGAATAATTATGGTGACACCTATAAAAATTTTCTTGTCTGAAACCAGAAGGCCCAGAACATTGATATTAAGTATGTAGCTTCATCTTTGTTCACAGTTGTTCAAATTATAGCCCTGGGATCAGAAGTAGCCCTACCCCAGTGGTCACTTGTTTAATATAGACATAGACTCATATATCTGTTTGACTTTCAAATCACCACAGCCTCTTTATAACATTGATATCCGGGAACAAAGCACAAAGCATGCTAGAAAAATGTGTTATATACATGAATATCCAACCAAAAATGTAAATGTATAGAATGAGATTACTGCATGTTGTAAAAATGTTAAATTAATGGTAATTTAATAATTTTAGGACCACAATATACATCGTGTATCTATTTAAATTATTAACAAGGGTTCCATTAAATGACTTTTATTTATTACTGGACAATATACTTTCTATATATTTTTGCTGGCTGTCACCAGTGAAAGTTCGCTGGAGACAGCCGGCTGTCACTCGCGAACTTTCGCTGGAGACAGCCGGCTGTCACCAGCGAAAGTTCGCTGGAGACAGTCGGCTGTCAATAGCCACTTCCATTAAGTTTTACCCTGTGCGTCCGTTCGTCTGGCGTCCGTTTGTTCGTCCGTCCCGACATCGTGTCCGGGCCATAACTCCTAAATCGTATGGAATATATTCATGAAACTTAACAGGTGCATTCATCACATGAGACGATGTGTCATGAATAAGGAAGACAACTCTTGCATTTTTGGTTTTTGAATTATCTGCCCTTGACTTAGTACCATATAGTAAACAGTGTCTGGGCCATAACTCCTAAACCGTATGGAATATATTCATGAAACTTCACAGGTGCATTCATCACACTGAGACGATGTGTCATGAACAAGGAAGACAACTCTTGCATTTTTGGTTTTTGAATTATCTGCCCTTGACTTAGTACCATATAGTAAACCGTGTCCGGGCCATTATTCCTAAACCGTATGGAATATATTCATGAAACTTCACAGGTGCATTCATCACACTGAGACGATGTGTCATGAACAAAGAAGACAACTCTTGCATTTTTGGTTTTTGAATTATCTGCACTTGACTTAGTACCATATAGTAAACGATGTCCGGGCCATAACTCCTAAACCGTATGGAATGTATTCATGAAACTTCACAGGTGCATTCATCACACTGAGACGATGTGTCATGAACAAGGAAGACAACTCTTGCATTTTTGGTTTTTGAATTATCTGCCCTTCACTTAGTACCATATAGTAAACCGTGTCCGGGCCATAACTCCGTAACCTTATGGAATTTCAATATAATCATGAAACTTCACAGGTGCATCCATCATACTTGGACGATGTGTCATGAACAAGGAAGACAACTCCTGCTTGTTTAGTTTTTGAATTATCTGCCCTTGACTTGCATCCATATATAGTCAAATGGTATGTCATGTCCGGGCCATAACTCCTAAACCTTATGGAATATATTCATGAAACTTCGCAGGTGCATTCATCACACTTAGATGATGTGTCATGGACAAGGAAGACAACTCTTGCTTTTTTGGTTTTTGAATTATCTGCCCTTGACTTAGTACCATATAGTAAACCGTGTCCGGGCCATAACTCCTAAACCGTATGGAATATATTCATGAAACTTCACAGGTGCATTCATCACACTGAGACGATATGTCATGAACAAGGAAGACAACTCTTGCATTTTTGGTTTTTTGGATTATCTGCCCTTGATGCATATATTTTATGATTGATTTGAAGTACATTTGTAATATTTTTAGCTCACCGTCACGTAGTGACGAGGTGAGCTTTTGGGATCACTTTTCGTCCGTCGTGCGTCCATGCGTCCGTCCGTCCGTAAACAATTTCTTTAAACGACATCTCCTCCTAAACCACTGATCGGATTTTGACCAAACTTCACAGGAATGATCCTTAGGTGGTCCCCTTTCAAAGTTGTTGAAATGGTTCCGGTCCGCTGCACATCTAGGTCATAGGAGCCAAAAATAGATTTTTATCACCAAAAACTTAAAAAATCTTCTTCTCTGAAACCGCAAGGCACAGGTCTTTTATATTTGGTATGAAGCTTCATCTAGTGGACCCCTACCAAGATTGTTCAAATTATAGTGCTGGGACTAAAAATGCCCCCGCTCAGGGGCCCTTTGGTTTTACATGGGCTTATATAGGGAAGAGCTTTAAAAATCTTCTTCTCTGAAACCATAAGGCCCAGGTCTTTGTTTTTTGGTACGAAGCTTCATCTAGGGGACCCCTACCAAGATTGTTCAAATTATAGTGCTGGGGCCAAAAATGCCCCCGCCCCGGGGCCCCTTGGTTTTACATGGGCTTATATAGGGAAAATCTTTAAAAATCTTCTTCTCTGTAACCACAAGGCCTAGATCTTTGATATTTGGTATGAAGCTTCATCTAGTAGACCCCTACCAAGATTGTTCAAATTATAGTGCTGGGGTCAAATACGCCCCCGCTCCGGGGCCCTTTGGTTTTACATGGGCTTATTTAGGGAAAATCTTTAAAAATCTTCTTCTCTGAAACCGTAAGGCCCAGGTCTTTGATATTTGGTATGAAGCTTCATCTAGTGGACCCCTACCAAGATTGTTCAAATTATAGTGCTGGGGCCAAAAATGCCCCCGCTCTGGGGCCCTTTGGTTTTACTTGGGCTTATATAGGGAAAATCTGTAAAAATCTTCTTCTCTGAAACCGCAAAGCCCAGGTCTTTGATATTTGGTATGAAGCTTCATCTAGTGGACCCCTACCAAGATTGTTCAAATTATAGTGCTGGGGCCAAAAATGCCCCCGCTCCAGGGCCCTTTGGTTTTACATGGGCTTATATAGGGAAGAGCTTTAAAAATCTTCTTCTCTGAAACCGCAAGGCCCAGGTCTTTGATATTCGGTATGAAGCTTCATCTAGGGGACCCTTACCAAGATTGTTCAAATTATTATGCTGGGGCCAAAAATGCCCCCGCCACTGGGCCCTTTGGTTTTACATGGGCTTAAATAGGAAAAATCTTTAAAAATCTTCTTCTCTTAAACCGCAAGGCCTAGGTCTTTGATATTTGGCATGAAGCTTCACCTAGTAGACCCCTACCAAGATTGTTCATATTATAGCCCTGGGGCCAAAAATGCCTCTGCTCGGGGGCCCTTTGGTTTAACATGGGCTTATATATGGAAAATCTTGAAAAATCTTCTTCTCTGAAACCGCAAGGCCCAGGTCTTTGATATTTGGTATGAGGCTTCATCTTGTGGACCCCTACAAAGATTGTTCAAATTATAGTGCTGGGGCCAAAAATGCCCCCGCCCCGGGGCCCTTTAGTTTTTCATAGGCTTATATAGGGAAAATCTTTAAAAAATTTTCTTCACTGAAACCGTAAGTGCCATGTTTTTGATATTTGGTATGAAGCTTCAGCTAGTGGACCCCTACCAAGATTGTTCAAATTATATTGCTGGGGCCAAAAATGCCCCCGCCCCGGGGCCTTTTGGTTTTACATGGGCATATATAGGGAAAATCTTTGAAAATCTTCTTCTCTGAAACCGCAAGGCCCAGGTCTTTGATATTTGGTATGAAGCTACACCTAGTGGACCCCTATCAAGATTGTTCAAATTATAGTGCTGGGGCCAAAAATGCCCACGCCCGAGACCCTTTGGTTTTACATAGGCTTATATAGGGAAATCTTAAAAAATCTTCTTCTCTGAAACCACATGTCCCAGGTCTTTGATATTTGGTATGAAGCTTCACCTAGTGGACCCCTATCAAGATTGTTCAAATTATAGCCCACAGGCCAAAAATGCTCCCGCTCCAGGGCCATTTGGTTTTACATAGACTTATATGGGGAAAATCTTGAAAATTTTTTGTCTCTGAATTCACAAGGCCTAGGTCTTTGATATTTGGTATGAAGCTTCATCTAGTAGACCTCTACCAAAATTGTTCAATTATAGCCCTGAGACCAAAAATGCCCCAGCCTTGGGGCCCTTTGGTTTTACATAGACTTATATAGGGAAAATCTTTAAAAATCTTCTTCTCTGAAACTACAAGGCCTAGGTCTTTGATATTTGGTATGAAGCTTAATCTTATGGACCTCTACCAAGATTGTTCAAATTATAGCCCTGGGGCCAAAAATGCCCCCGCTCCAGGGCCCTTTGGTATTACATAGACTTATATATAGGGAAAATCTTGAAAAATCTTCTTCTCTGAAACCAGATAGCCCTGGTCTTTGATATTTGGTATGAAGCTTCATCTAGTGGACCTCTACCAAGATTGTTCAAATTATAGCCCTGAGACCAAAAACGCCCCTGTCTCGGGGGCCCTTTGGTTTTACATAGACTTATATAGGGAAAACCTTTAAAAATCTTCTGTGAAACCACAAGGCCTAGGTCTTTGATATTTGGTGTGAAATTTCATCTAGTGGACCTCTATCAAGATTATTCAATTTATAGTCCTGGGGCCAAAAATGCCCCCGCCCCGAGACCCTTTGGTTTTGCATAGACTTTTATAGGTAAATCTTTAAAAATCTTCTTCTCTGAAACCACAAGGCCCATGTCTTTGATATTTGGTATGGAGCTTCATCTAGTGGACCTCTACCAAGATTGTTCAAATTATAGCCCCTGCCCTGGGGCCCTTTGGTTTTATATTAGACTTATATATAGAGATAATCTTTGGAAATCTTCTTCTCTGAAACAGCAAGGCCTAGGTCTTTGATATTTGGTGTGAAGCTTCATCTAGTGGACCTCTATCAAGATTGTTTAAATTATAGCTCTGAGGCCAAAAATGTCCCCGCCCCGGGGCCATTTGGTTTTACATAGGCTATGTAGGGAATATCTTTAAAAAATCGTCTCTGAAACCCCAAGGCCCAGGTCTTTGATATTTGGTGTGTAGCTTCATCTAGTGGACCTTTGCCAAGATTGTTCAAATTATAGGCTTTGTTGATATTTGGTATGAAGCTTCACCTTTTTAGACCTCCCTCAACATTATGCACATTGTAGCTCTGGGGTCAATAATGGCCCTCCCAGAGGCCCACTTGTTACTGTATCATATGGGTCAGGTGAGCGATCCAGGGCCATCATGGCCCTCTTGTTTATGAATGGCATTTGGCGGGGGCATCCATGTCCTATGGACAGTTTTTATAGTCTGTATAAAAATGGTTAAAATCAAAAGGGCATGAGTCTATGCCCTCTTTAACCCATTGCATTTGGGAAACCCCTAAAGGGGTACCTTAGCAAACAGTGCAGGCCCAGGTGAGATGCCGCAGAATATGGCGTCTGCTCCGGGCCTGCACTGTTTGCTAGCAGAATTTTCAGTCAAAAATAGAATAAAAATGAAAAGATAGGCCTGACAGCCCTTATATGATGAGTGGACTAGTACAACATATAGCAGTGGAAGAGTCCACCAGTATACAATGGGTTTAAATACGAGATTTGAAAAAAATGGGTATCAGTTTTCATCAGTTTTCTATATTCCTGCTGAAATTCTGATTTCTAGCAGTATTCCAGCTTTGTCTGTCATTTCTTGAAGTATTCCTTTTATGTTTGAGTATTCCATTAAGTTAAGGAACTTTAAATGCTATGACTGATGTATTGATGGCTTCTCCATCATTCTGACTTGTATCGACCTGGAAATCTTCTGTTTTGATTTAGTCTAATATTTCAATATTCTAAATATTCTGAGAGTTAGCCATACACAGAGAGTGGTAGGGAAATCACATTACTTTTGGATTTTAGGGTAAAATATGCAGGCTGATTTTGGTATTTGCAGCTTGTATGATCAAGCTCGGTGAATTTCCTAGCAGATTACAGGCTGCATTCCCATTGCAAAATGGTCCAAATTTTCCCAGTTTAGAGATATTTTTCCCCGATTGTTCCCAATCAAGTGAATTTATTGGGATTTATTTCTCCAACTCCACTGACACAGGTGTTTTCCAAAAAGAGCAATAAAAAATCACTGTCTAGCCAGAACAAAACTGTTATTATACACAGCAAGAAAAGTCTGCATAAAATTATCTTTCTCAGAGATGAGTGTTACCCTTCAACTTTTAAGATGCCGAGAAAAACTACATATGAAAATGTCGTCTGCTGAATCTTCTTGCAAACTTTTTATTATGCCCCCGCATCATATGATGCCGGGGGCATATAGTTTTTCGGTTTTCCGTACGTGCGTACGTCCGTCTGTACGTGTGTGTGTACGTACGTACGTACGTACGTGATCCTGTAACCTCGGGTTAAAGTTTTTGTAACAGGTAGAGCCGGATTTATGAATGGCATTTGGCGGGGGCATCCGTGTCCTATGGACACTTTTTCTAGTTTAGAAATATTTTTCATACAGGCATACAGTGTGGACCCGGATCAGACTGCTTCTAGAGGAGCAGTCTGATCTGGGTCCACACTGTTTGCAAAAAATGACTTTTAAGTAACCGGCAGATAACAAAGCAGACGACAATTGTCGTGATTACGACAATTGTCGTGATTGGTGTTTTATGAGTTAAGGAAAGAGTTTGCTCCAGAGGGAAGCAAATTCTATCCTTAAAGAGCAACATCCCCATCACGACGGCAACATTCTTTGGTGGAGATTGAATGGTCATGAAATATTTTCTAGGCATTCTGTCTCTTCCACTGATTCAAGAAGTACAGTTGTCGGTGAGGCCCCCGCCCATCGGGGCTTGAAGAAATATATGGGCTGCATGATGCTTCCACGCAGAGCTGAAACTGATCCGCACACGAGTACTGGTAAACCGCTTAGAGAATCTAAGCCTGCCCAGCCAAAGCAGTGCAAGTCGGTCCGTCCATGCTTGTAAACCCTATGTGTTTCATTGGTCAACAGGGCATAAGATGTCATTTCATCTCAATGTCGGGTAAAAGTCCCACAAAATTGGAAGCAACATCTCAGAAATGACCTTTACAGTGTTGATGGGGACGTTAAACCTCAAATCAAACAAACAAACAGATAAACTCTCCTAGAATTTCAACAAATTTGTTTCACGATCGTGCAAGGTGTCCAAAAGGTGCAAACAGAATAGCAAACAGTGTAGACCCTGACCAGACTGCTCCTTCAGGAGCAGTCTGGTCAGGGTCTACACTGTTTGCTCCGGCCTACCTGTCCCAACACTCAGGACCATTACGGTATATAGGCATAAAGTGGTGTTGTTGTAGCTGGTAATAAGAGTAGAGTTGAGAGAACAAGACATCCAGCAGACTGAACTGTCACAATAGACACTTCCATAGAGAAATACTCTAACAACTTGATCATATACCATAGTTCCAGATAAGGGGGGGAATGGGGATTACTAAGGGATAGTTTTCTTTATTTCTCCATAAAGACATATCTTGTGGGTACTTGTGAGAATCGCCTCGTTGAGGCGATTCTAACAAGTATCCACAAGATATGTTTCTAACAAGAAATAAGTAACATTATTTCTTAATTATCCTGGTAACATCCCCTTCTCTGGAACTATGATATACAGCATACATTGAGTATTGATTGGGCTGGCTGGACAGTACATTGCTAGAGATAAAGAGGTTATATTTCAGTCTTTTTTGTTTTGTTTGAATTGGTGTTTTACATCCCCCTCAGCGCTGTAAAGGTCATTTTGGAGACGTTGCTTCCAATTTTCTGGGACTTTTACCCGACATTGAGATGCAATGACATCTCAAGCCTTGTCGCCCATTGAAGTCAATAGATGCATAGATGGTCTGCCTCCATTCCTTGGAAATATCTTAAAACCCTTGCCCTGTTGAATATTTTAATCTGCCACACCCACTACTGATTATCAACCAGTCAGATTACTTGATGCAAATTGTTGCAACAATTTCACAATCTGAATGGCAAACAACGTAGATCCTGATCAGATGGCTTCTTCAGAAGCCATCTGATCAGGATCTACATTGTTCGAAAGACAAGACATATCCAGGCTCAGCAGGACAAGGGTTAAGGCCAGGCTGCACAATGCAACTTTGATAGTTTGTGCACTAAAGGCTTTTTTGAGATGGATATGACACATTTTGGGACTGGCCTCGATAGCTCAGTTGGTAGAGTGTCCGCTCCAGGGAACGGGAGGTCACGGGTACCCAGTGTCAGGATAATGTGACTGGGTGTGGTATCATATAATGTGTCTGGGACATGATACTTCAGTGAGGCAGCAGTATGAAAGTGAGCATTGAGCTCCCTGTCGCAACCAGACACCGTTGTGATATGACTGAAAAATTGTTGAAAGCGATGTTTAACCCGAATTCACACACACACACACGCACGCACACACACACGCACGTACACAAACACATTTTGGAACATTTTAGAACATGTTCTATTTCATACAGCTTGATGGAACAACTTTTTCCAAGGCAAGTATCTTGGCCAATGAAAATTCAGGTTATGGGGTGAAAATGTGATTAATGAATACGGTCATTCTGACTTTTCAAAGATTGGAAAGATGTATGGCACAAATAAGACCAATACACTGACCCTTGATAACCTTCATCCTGTTGAACACGACTATGCCTACCTTTGCAAGCCATCTGATCAGAATCTATGGTCATTCTCTAACTTCCGCTGATTCGAGAAGGGCAGTTGTCAGTTTCTGGCGAAAGAATCCAGGAAAGTGTGGATAGGTAAACTGACTGGCTCGAAAATGACCTAAAATAGTGTTGACTGGGCCGTTAAACTCCAATACAAACAAACAATCAAACAAACAGTGTTGCCATTTAGCTTGTGTATTGAACAAATATATTGTATAAAAATGCTTCGATAGGTTGATATTTAGAATTGTTTGTGGCAAAACTAATTTATTCAGCAGGACGAGATTAGTGTTAACAGTTATTTCCTCTGCATGAGTGGTCTGCATTTTGGCAGTTTGGCAAAATGATAACCCTTCTCTTGCTGAATATTCATTTTTGCCATACACATCTCTGACTTTGAACCAATCAGATTACTTGATATAATTTATTCCTACAAATTCATAAACTGAATGTCAAACAGTGTAGATCCTGATCAGATGATAAGTGGGATTTATGGTATAACGATACTCATGTTGTATCTATCAAGCTGTACCCTATAGCCCTGAGAGGTTTATGAAACAAAAGTTGTCTATATGAAGTTGTATATACAGTAGAACTTCGATGGCTTGAACACTGATGACTCATTTACCATGGGTGAGTCGAACCCGTTCTTGAGCCCCTAGGGAAATCCTCGACATAAGAAATAGTGGGGGATAATTTAGAAGATTTTTGTCTTTAATCTTGCAAATGTATGCTGTGTGTACTCATTAGAATTGCCTCGATGAGGCGATTCTAATGAGTACACACAGCATACATTTTCATCATAAAACACAGAAAAGATATCCAAAAGTATATCATATACCTTCTGGCAATCTCCCTCAGTGGCTAGAACTACCCCTGTCTCGAACAGATTTTCGAGGTCCCTAAGGTCAAGGGGGGAAACCTACGTCACGATGACGTCACACAGAAAGACAATGGCAGCCGCCATCTTGAAAGTACCTCTCGCTTAGGTAAGTGTTTTTGTGTTAAACATGATTTAAGCACAATCTTGACACAGCTTTTATCGCAGAGTACGGGCGAAATAACAATGTTTTGTCTGCAAAAAGAAATTTGTGCAGGCTTTCAGTAGTATGGATAAATACGTTGGATTTAGTTCATTTCAGCGATCCATTCGTCAACACTCTGGGAGGAGCCTCCGTGGTGCAGTGGTTACGCTACTCGCCTTGTAAACCAGGGATCGCAGGATCGATCCCGGGCTTCTCCAGACTTTCGGATGAGTCTTTAAAACCGAGGTCCCGTCTCCGTATGACCTTAGCTGTTGGTGGGACGTAAAACTCAAACACTCACTCACTCAACACTCTGGATATGAAAATCATTCATATGAAGCAGCGCAGTGTTTTCATTAATCCTCTCATAACGAGTAAACGACTTTTTCAGAAGAAAATACCATAGAAGTGTTTATTAGTATTAAAATTAAAATTTTTGAACTTTATAAGACGTTTTCAGTAAATGGTATCGTTAACACTCGATCAGAAATGAGATACGTACACACTCTGAAAACCAGCATATAGTTGTTGTTGTTTTTTTGTGGTTTTTTTTTTGGTCTTACGGCCTTTTCAAGATTATTTCACTCATATCGAGCCGATCGCTAATCAGAAGTGGGCGAAAACCGGAGTACCCGGAGAAAAACCACATGACCTTCCGTCGCAGAACTTGTCGTCTCACATATGACCCGAGCGAGGCTCGAACCACAGCGGTGGGAGACCTAATGATCAAGAGTAAGCGCTCTTAACCACTAGGCCACATATAGTTGTTTCTCGTGACAACCTGAAAAGCAGGGTAACAAGTATCTTTGACAATAGTGGTGGCCAGATGAACAGCCGATCACAATTTCCGCTCTCATTTCACTTAAGAAGACATTGCCCAGTCTAGAACATTGTCGCACTTGAACTATTTACAATGTTGCGCCGAGTTGCGAAAAAAATGACGATTAAACAAATGGTTCAGATTTAAAATATCTGTAAAAAACAAGAGGCCCTTGTGCCACTATACTCACCATAGTTCAGTTGGGTTTTGCCCCATGGAAGACATGCGTTTCATTAAGCTATTAAGGCTAGAAAAATCTAAGTAGAGGCCCACCCAAGGACTATGCTGCGAAATTAGGTTTCTAGCTTTTCTTGTTCTTGTGAAAACGTTGACAAAATATTAATATTGGCCTAATTTTTGGGAGCCTTTGAAGCAAGGACTACAAAGTAGAAGTAAAACAAAGATCAGGAATTGATACAATTAACTTACTCCATCCATAAAAGACACCAAAGGGAAAGAAATACAAACATTAAGCGACCAGACCATAATGGAAACCTAAACAAAGGAAGGCCATATGGACAGTTACTTTCCCACAAAATGGCCATATGGCCATCCAAAATTAAAAGACACAAGTGATACAAACAGTAAGTAACAAACAACAACATAAATAAATCGCCACAGAAGAGCCGCCTTGGAACGGTCAGTGGAAGATTTCCACTGGGGGGCTTAAATCGATTTTACGTGGCCACAATCCTCGCCCTTACTTCCGTCGCGATTTAGACAAATAATTTGTTCAGTCAGCATGAAGGCCTCCTAACTCATCAGTGCAACATCTCCGTGAACACAGAAATCAAAGAACCACAGAGGTGAGACAACGGTGAGGACTCGACAGCAAGAAACCACTGAAATGCTGGAGCAAAAGAAAACCAACAGTTAGACTCCGATGAGCCCGACCAGAGACAGAGCATCAGGCACCAACCAACATTATCTCTTTAATTTTCAATAAGCCTTTACGTTGGAGCCGTCATAGAATCTGAGGCCTGACCCACCGGCGTGCAGTTAAAGAGGGAAGCAAAATTGCCAACCGTGATTGGGTTAACTACCATGCATGCAGTCTGTCGTATAATATCCATGTTGTACCCAATCTTTTTATATCGAAGAATGATTTTACGAAATTGGGTGCTGAAGTCATTGCGGTTATATATTTTTCTGAATTTATATACTAAGTCACCATAAAATTCGGGTTCCGATAGACCTTGTTGCAGAAGAGATTTAAGTCCAATATTGAATTTTGAAATTAAATCAGAATGGCGTCTATAAAATTTTGAAAAGGCTTTGCGTAGTTTATGGTACCGATAACCCTGATTAAGAAGTTTAGCCGTTAATAATTTATTACGAGTGTTGAAGTCAGTTACATGACTACACACTCTAGCAAATCGAATTAATTGCGAAATATAAACGCCATAGGATGGCGCACGAGGAACATCACCATCCAAAAAAGGAAAATTTACAATCTCCAAATCAAAGTCATCGCGTTTATCATAAATTTTGCACGAAACAAATCCATCTACAATAAATAGATGTAAATCCAAAAACGGGGCCTCGGTATCAGAAGAATTTGCTTTATTTAACTGAAGTTCTAGGGGGTAAATCTGACTGATCAAACCATCAAAATAGGTATTATCAATATTTAATAAATCATCTAAATATCTAGAAGTAGAGCTAAAAGATTCAATAATTTCAGATTGGTTATCAATGGAAAGCGACAAAATGAAGTCTCTTTCATAACAATACAAGAACAGATCAGCCACAAGAGTTGCGCAATTAGTACCCATCGGAATACAAGGCAGAACTGAAAACTGTGGAGTGTACACGATTTGTTATGGACCAAACTAGCTAGTTTTGGCCAGTTAGGCCGCATCACTAACCCTCAAACATTTACGAACCACTGCAGTGGCATCAATGATCCCAAATGACTGGAAAATAAATTCACACTTTGATGAAGAGCAGATAAACATTTTACGGACGCCAAATATTCCCATAACACCAGCTACTTTGAAATATATTACTTTCTAGAAAAATGTAATCCTTTGGAAGCAAGGGCAACAAGAAAATAAAAATAAAGGCACACTATGATAAAGATTGAAGTTTCACCATTTTATAGTTCCTAGGAAATTTTTGATGAAATTTAACTTAGACCTATGATAGAGAGAAAGAATTAAAGTAAAGATGAAATGGGATGTCAAGAAAAACACTGCCTCTTATCATCCCAACTGCATATGAAAAATAGAAGTGAAGGCAATGATTAGGAATCGATACAATTAACCCACTGCTCCCATCAGAGACACCAAAGGGAAAGAAACACAAGCATGAAATAACTAGACTCTTAACATCACTAGCGGAAAGCCAAAAGGACAGTTTCTTTCCAACAAAATGGCCAGTTGGCTGTCCAAAACAAAAGGATATAAGCGAATACTGGTAATCACTTAGAGGGTCCAAATTAGAAGTAGAGGCAATGATCAGGAATCGATACAATTAACCCACAGCTCCCATCAGAGACACCAAAGGGAAAGAAACACAAACATGAAACAACATACCCCAATGGAAACACTAACAGCGGAAGGCAAAAACGACCGTTACTTTCTCACAAAATGGCCAAAAGGCTATCCAAAATAAAATAATACAAGCGACACAAACACCCAAAGACCCCAAGCCTGCCCAGGAAAAGTAGTGCTAGTTGGACCGTACATGTGTATAAAATAGAGGTAAATGCAATGGTCAGGAATCCCTATTTGTTTCACTAAAGGCATTGCTTGAGATGTCATTTCATCTTAATGTTGGATAGAAGTTCCGAAAAGATTGGAAGTAACGTCTCGAAAATGACCTAAGTGCTGTTGACGGGGCCGTTCAACCTCAATTTCAACCAAACAGGCATCATCATTTCATATGTTTATGCCGTTCGTAGTTTTTTTGCGTATCGCGCGAAAATAGTAGACGTTTTTCTTTTATCTTTGTAGTTGAGACGTTATTTGTTTAGTTTTTGTCAATATATATCAGCCGGTGCAAGACAAATGCTAAAATATGACATGTGCGACTAGTGAATACCTAGATCAGTCCATGCATCTGATCGGTGTAATATTTCGCTTTTGAAACAATAGTGAGCTATTACACTACTCACACCTGCTCGTTGTACGGACGATTCTTAATCCTAACCAACCGCACAAGTCCAACAGCAGATCCTGAACAGCGTAACGAGAAAAAATATGTAATTGGGGCCTCGATAAGGATGGGTTTATACAACAAGCAGGTGTGGGAAGTGTCAAATATTACTACTGTTTTTAAAACTCAAGAATACACCGATCAGACTGCCCGGGTATGCAAGCTGATCTTGGTAGTCTATCGTCGCACATAAATTGCCTTATTGTAGCTTTTTTCTTGCACCGGCTCATTAATTAAAATAAATAACGTTGAAACTACACAAATTTTAAATGCCTACTTTTTGTGGGTGTTATGCCAAATACTGCATCGAGTGAGGTAAATGTCAAATAAACGTTACAAAAAGTGTTACACTTTTCATTAAAACTGTGCTACAGTGTACACTATTGTTTTTTGGTCGACAAAAGTTGCTAAGCAATGGAGCTTTTTTTCAAAATAGTGTTTAAGTCCACCTGACCATCACTAAAGGTAGCTGTTATTTATAGAAAATAGCCGCCTTATTCTTATAACTGTGACGACGGCGTATTCTATAATATGGTTATCAATAGAATCTGGACTAAAATCGTGTGTTGGGTTTAGCAAACAGTGTAAGCCCTAACAAGACGCGACAGAGCGCGGCATCTGATCAAGGTCTACACTGTTTGCTTTTTGTACACGGATGTAAGGAATAAACAAATGTTTACAGTCTAAGTCACCGTGTATTTTTCAAACCCACCCAAGACACAGCTGACCCACCGGTTCTATTACTACTTTGATTAAAGTAAGTTTGTTTGTTTGTATTGGAGTTTAAGGGCCCAGTCAACAATATTTAGGTCATTTTTATCCCGGTCAGTTTACCTATCCACACTTTTTCTGTGCAGGCTTATACGTTAACCAGTACAGCGCACATTCTATCGCCAGAAACTGACAACTGCCCAACTTGAATCAGCGGAAGGGAGAGACTGATCATAGAAAAGATTCCATGATCAATCTCCACGAAATAATGTTGCCGACCCTGGCAGGTAACGAAGCCGCGTCCTCCCGATCACCAGTCAGACGTGCACCCAACTGAGCAATCGAGGCCGGCTTAAATAAAGTAAGATAATGCCTTTTTATAACGAGCAGATCATTGCAAGAAGTTTAGTTCTCAGCCACGACAGTATTTTTACGCTCATGTAAGAGACCATTGAGGACCTCAAGAGATGTCTGCCTATTCTTCGTTAGCCTGTATGACTCTTTTTATTTTCAGAGATAAATGTAAACCTAATTCTTTTGTTTTATACCTCAATTAACGCAAGTACGACAATGCTCCAGAGTGGGCTATATCTTCTTAAGTGACAAGGGAGCGGACATTACAACTGCCTGTTCATCTGGCCACCATTATTGTCCAAGATACTTGTAACCTTTAGAGAATTTGGCGCCTTTTATCCTGCTTTTCAGGTTGTCACGAGAAACAACTATATGCTGATTTTCAGAGTGTGTACGTATCTCTTTTCAGATCGAGTGTTAACGATACCATTTACTGAAAACGTCTTATAAAGTTCAAAAATTTTAAATTTAATACAAATAAACAATTCTATGGTATTTTCTTCTGAAAAAGTCGTGTACTCGTTACTTGAGGATTAATGAAAACACTGCGCTGCTTCATATGAATGATTTTCATATCCAGAGTGTTGACGAATGGATCGCTGAAATTAACTAAATCCGACGTGTTCATCCATACTACTTAAAGCTTGCCTAAATTTCTTTTTGCTGACAAAACATTGTAATTTTGCCCGTACTCTGCGATAATAGCTATGTCAAGATTGTGCGTAAAATATATGTTTAACACAGAAATACTTACCGAAGCGAGAGTTCCTTTCAAGATGGCGACCGCCTTGGTGTAAAATTGTGACGTAATCGTGACGTAGGTTTCCCCCCTTGAAGGTGTTCGAGCCATTGAAGTTCGACTGTATCTTGTTCTATGGTGTAGCCTGGGCTTTTACATGTCCATGTACAGTTAATGTCTATAAGCAGGAGAAATATTGGTTCTGTTAATTTAATTGAATGTTGGTATGCGTGTGTCTATGAATGCACTTCTCTTCATTTAGTTTGGATGTGATTAGCATACAAACAAAGAGTCAGTCATTATTCTGGTTTTCATCTAATATTTGTAATGTGTATTAACAGTAAGAACAGGCCTCCATTGCCTAGTGGGTATGAGCCAAGTCTCGTAACCCTTATCCTGCTGAATAGATTCATTCAGCCACACCCATTGCCGACTATCAGCCAGACAAATTACTTGATATGCTGTATTCATTCAAGCCCAATAAACAGTATACAGTCGAACTTCAATGGCTCGAACACCTTTGGGACCTCGAAAAACTGTTTGAGACAGGGGTAGTTCGAGCCACTGAGGTTACTGTCAGGAGGCATAACGAGATACTTTTAGACATTTTTTCGGTGTTCTATAATGGAAATGTATGCTGTGTGTACTCATTAGAATCGCCTCACCGAGGCGATTCTAATGAGTACACACAGCATACATTTGCAAGCTTAAAGACTAAAATCTCCCAGTTATCCCCCACTATTTCTTATGTAGAGGATTTCGCTAGGGGCTCAAGAATGGGTTCGACTCATCCATGGTAAACGAGCCATCGGTGTTCGAGCCATTGAAGTTCTACTGTAGATCCTGACCAGATGGCTTATGATATGGATCTACAGTTTGCAAAGGAAGGGGTTTTCGTTAACAGCAGGATGAGGGTTAATTAAGGTTCTCAACACTGTGGGTTCGAGCTTCGCTTGAGTGACATGTGAGGTGCCCCATCTCATATTATCAGTTGGCTCAAAATAAGTAAAATAATCTTGAAAGGGCCATAGAATCAAAACCAAAAGCAGTTAGTTTTTTTAACCCTTATCTTGCTGTTCACGACTAACCCCATCTTTGCAAACAGTGTAGATCCAGATCAGATGGCTTCTGAAGAAGCCATCTGATCAGGATCTACACTGTTTGACATTCAGTTTAAGAATTTGTAGGAATAAATTACATCAACTAATCTGATTGGTTCAAAGTCAGAAATGGGTGTGGCTAAATTGAATATTCAGCAAGAGAAGGGTTAAGAAGTTGGAAGGTACAGACAAATTGGTATATCCAGATAAGATGAGCATTCATCAGGGTTTACTGATTCAGAAAAAAGTTACATCACCAAGTTTTATTGTCACCTCCATTTGAAATTAGGCCCCCGCCCATCGAGGCTTGAAGAAATATATGGGCTGCATGGTGCTTCCAAGCAAAGCTGAAACCGATCCGCACACGAGTACTGGTAAACAGCTTAGAGGACCTAAGCTTGTCCAGGTAAAGCGGTGCAAGTCAGTCCGTCCATGCTTATAAACCTTATTGGTTTTCATTGGGCGGCAGGGCTTGAGATGTCATTCCATCTCAATGTCTGGTAAAAGTCCCACAAAACTGGAAGCAATGTCTCCAAAATGACCTTTACAGTGTTGACGGGGACGTTAAACCTCAAATCAACCAAACAACCAAATCCAATTGAAATTTAAACCCTTAACCCCCCAACAAGAGTTTTATGGCCCAGTCAGCACTTCGGTTCATGTTGAGCTGGTCAGTTTATCTGACCTCAGTTTTCCTGTGCAGGATTTTACATAAATGGTTGACCGGTACAGTGCAGATTCTATTGTCAGAAACTGACAGCTGCCCTGCTGCCCTTCTTAACCCTTTACCACTCAGGGATTTTGTGAATTTCGCTGATTTTCACAGTGTTGCACCTGACAGCAACTTCAACTAGCCATTGTTTCATAATGGATGGTCTGTTTTACACCAAACTTGGTATGAATGTTCATTGGACAGTAGCTTTTCAAATGCAACCTTTCATGACTTGATCATTGTTGTCATGGTAAAGAGGGGGCATCTCAAAGTTGGCAAAAAGTGTGTTTTCACATGAATTTTTGACCACATTTTACTCTTCACACAGCTGTCAAGGCAACAATTAAGGTGTTTGGCACTGGCCATTTTCACTGTTTGCAGCATGTTTTATCAGCATCAATTTTCAGGCATATTTGACCCCAGACACCCTCAGATATAAATTTTAGCGGCCGGTTGGGCCATACACCCAAAATTTTTCGGGATGTGAGGGGGGCAACGCCCCCCTTCAATCCCCCCCAGAATATTTTAGTGGGGAGGCGCGCGAAAAAACAGGTCACTTTTTTGCCCAACAAATCCTAAAGCAAACATAACTATCCAGGGATAGAAATGCAGATTTTAGGTGCTTCTGGGGCTTAAAATGTGGGGGGGGGGTGTGCACACACGTAAAAACACGTATCTGAGTGGTAAAGGGTTAACTGAAATCTTGGAACATACTGAATTTTAGCCTAAAATGCATTAATTATATCTGAAATATTGTTACTTGCAATAAAATGATGAAAAAACATTATTTTGGTCAGTTGGGATTTTCTTCATTAACCCTTTACCACTCAGGGATTTTGTGAATTTCGCTGATTTTCACAGTGTTGCACCTGACAGCAACTTCAACTAGCCATTGTTTCATAATGGATGGTCTGTTTTACACCAAACTTGGTATGAATGTTCATTGGGCAGTAGCTTTTCAAATGCAACCTTTCATGACTTGATCATTGTTGTCATGGTAAAGAGGGGGCATCTCAAAGTTGGCAAAAAGTGTGTTTTCACATGAATTTTTGACCACATTTTACTCTTCACACAGCTGTCAAGGCAACAATTAAGGTGTTTGGCACTGGCCATTTTCACTGTTTGCAGCATGTTTTATCAGCATCAATTTTCAGGCATATTTGACCCCAGACACCCTCAGATATAAATTTTTAGCGGCCGGTTGGGCCATACACCCAAAATTTTTCGGGATGTGAGGGGGGCAACGCCCCCCTTCAATCCCCCCCAGAATAATTTTAGTGGGGAAGCGGGCGAAAAAACAGGTCACTTTTTTGCCCAACAAATCCTAAAGCAAACATAACTATCCAGGGGTAGAAATGCAGATTTTAGGTGCTTCTGGGGCTTAAAATGGGGGGGGGGTGGGGTGCACACACATAAAAACAAGTATCTGAGTGGTAAAGGGTTAACTGAAATCTTGGAACATACTGAATTTTAGCCTAAAATGCATTAATTATATCTGAAATATTGTTACTTGCAATAAAATGATGAAAAAACATTATTTTGGTCAGTTGGGATTTTCTTCATTAACCTTTTACCACTCAGGGATTTTGTGAATTTCGCTGATTTTCACAGTGTTGCACCTGACAGCAACTTCAACTAGCCATTGTTTCATAATGGATGGTCTGTTTTACACCAAACTTGGTATGAATGTTCATTGGACAGTAGCTTTTCAAATGCAACCTTTCATGACTTGATCATTGTTGTCATGGTAAAGAGGGGGCATCTCAAAGTTGGCAAAAAGTGTGTTTTCACATGAATTTTTGACCACATTTTACTCTTCACACAGCTGTCAAGGCAACAATTAAGGTGTTTGGCTCTGGCCATTTTCACTGTTTGCAGCATGTTTTATCAGCATCAATTTTCAGGCATATTTGACCCCAGACACCCTCAGATATAAATTTTGGCGGCCGGTTGGGCCATACACCCAAAATTTTTCGGGATGTGAGGGGGGCAACGCCCCCCTTCAATTCCCCCCAGAATATTTTTAGTGGGGAGGCGCGCGAAAAAACAGGTCACTTTTTTGCCCCAACAAATCCTAAAGCAAACATAACTATCCAGGGGTAGAAATGCAGATTTTAGGTGCTTCTGGGGCTTAAAATGGGGGGTGGGGGGGGTGCACACACGTAAAAACACGTATCTGAGTAGTAAAGGGTTAACTGAAATCTTGGAACATACTGAATTTTAGCCTAAAATGCATTAATTATATCTGAAATATTGTTACTTGCAATAAAATGATGAAAAAACATTATTTTGGTCTGTTGGGATTTTCTTCATTAACCCTTTACCACTCAGGGATTTTGTGAATTTCGCTGATTTTCACAGTGTTGCACCTGACAGCAACTTCAACTAGCCATTGTTTCATAATGGATGGTCTGTTTTACACCAAACTTGGTATGAATGTTCATTGGGCAGTAGCTTTTCAAATGCAACCTTTCATGACTTGATCATTGTTGTCATGGTAAAGAGGGGGCATCTCAAAGTTGGCAAAAAGTGTGTTTTCACATGAATTTTTGACCACATTTTACTCTTCACACAGCTGTCAAGGCAACAATTAAGGTGTTTGGCACTGGCCATTTTCACTGTTTGCAGCATGTTTTATCAGCATCAATTTTCAGGCATATTTGACCCCAGACACCCTCAGATATAAATTTTAGCGGCCGGTTGGGCCATACACCCAAAATTTTTTGGGATGTGAGGGGGGCAACGCCCCCCTTCAATTCCCCCCAGAATATTTTTAGTGGGGAGGCGCGCGAAAAAACAGGTCACTTTTTTGCCCAACAAATCCTAAAGCAAACATAACTATCCAGGGGTAGAAATGCAGATTTTAGGTGCTTCTGGGGCTTAAAATGGGGGGGGGGGGGGGTGCACACACGTAAAAACACGTATCTGAGTGGTAAAGGGTTAAGCATTGAACATGTACTAGAAAAACTTCTGCCCCCGCTCATCGGGGCTTAGAGAAATAGATTTGGCTGCATGATGCTTCCACGCAGAGCTGAAACCTACCGCACATGAGTACTGGTAAACCTCTTAGAAGGCAAAGTAGTGTGAGTCGGCCCATCCATGCATATTTATTGGGTGGCAGGGATTAAGATGCCATTTCATCTCAGTGTCTGGTAACAGTCTCACAAAAATTGGAAGCAGCGTCTTCAAATGACCTAAATACTGTTGATGAGGACGTTAAACCATCTAACAGGTGACATGTGATCACCAGTCGGACGCATACTGAAGCTGACTGTTGCAGTGGTAAGTCCAAATCTTGTAATGGGTTTTATTTCTAATTATGGGCCTCGGTTGCCTAATGGGTAAGAGAGCTGACTCTTAATCATTATGTCTCTCACTGCTGTGGTTAGCACCTCACTTGGGCCACAGGTGAGATGGCAAGTTCTGCAACAGAAGGTCAGGTGTTTTTTACCGGGTAAACCAGTTTTCGCCTATCTGAATAACAACCAGCTCGAAATAAGTGAAATAATCTTGAAGTGGCCATTTGTTTGTTTGTTTCTTTTGGAGTTTAACAGCCCAGTCAATGCTAGGTCATATCGAGCCGGCAGCTTACCTATCCACACTTATCCTTATGCATAAGCAGATTAGCAGTACAGTGCACATTCTTTTGTCAGAAACTGACAACTGCCCTTCTTGAATCAGCGGAACGGATAGCATGACTAGAGAAGATTTCATGACCAATCTCCACAAAAGAATGTTGTCGACCCCAGCCATTAAAGGGCCACAACCCAACCCACCCCAACCCCCACAACACAAAACACTCAGTGATCATTGCCATCTTTGGCCATATCCACTCAAGCAAAAAGTTGCAGTTTGGTCAATTTTTATTCAGCAGGCTGGGTACCAGGCATCTGCATACATTGAACATTAACCCATTGTATGCGGGAAACCCCTAAAGGTGTACATTTGCAAACAATGCAGGCCCAGATCAGGCCCCGCCGAACGCACCGTCTGATCAGGGCCCGGACTATTTGCTCTCAGATTTTTTCGTCAAAAATAGAATAAACTCGAAAAAATAGGCCTATACCATCCCTTGTATGGCAAATAGACTTGTCCAACATATAGCAATGGAAGAGTCCACTAGTATACAATGGGTTACTTCTAGTTTCATGGCGGTCTCAGTGGAGATTAGTGATCAATCAATGAAAAATCCCATATTAGCCCTTTCAGTTCTTTTCACCAGTATGAATACTTTTGCAAACAGTGTAGATCCTGATGAGACGGCTTGTAACAAGCCGTCTCATCGGGATCCACACTGTTTGCCAACTTCTTAATAGTTTCGACTAAAATCCAAAATGTCCAAGAACGGATGTGTTCATTTTCAAAGTTGGAAGAATCCACAGCAGAACTGCGGGGTTGAAAGGGTTATAAACACTGGTTCAACTTGTCTGTTGTAGATTAATAATAATTAACTTGAAAAATGGTCTCTCTGCTATAGTTCTGCAAAAACAATATTTTTTTATCTCACATTAGTAGCAGGTTATAATTACTATACTCTCCCAGTACTAATGAGTACTAGCAGATGACATTTTCAAAGTACATTGTAATGACATTTTTATCCCCGGGATATTGTAATCACATCCATCTGTCCATCCATCCGTCTGTTATGCTATCCCCCCCCCCCCCCCCCCCCCCCCCCTAAACTTTTAACCAGAATCCAACCACATTTGGTGTGTGGGTTGCTTACATTAGTGGGTGTAAAGTGCAACAGCACATTTATTTTTGGCCCCATTCCTAGGGGCCTTGGGGAGGGGTCAAAAGGTCAGATACAGAATCTGAAGTTTTTCGGAACATAGTCTTTAGATAAGGAGTAATTAAACCATTCTGTACCAAATGGAATCTTCCTCCATATATATAGCCAGAGTCCATTTCAAAATTCAGGGGTTACAGGTTGTGTTATCTTTAAAAATTATTGGGTAAATGGCTGAACATTTTGCAAACATTGTAAACGCTGATCAGACACTGCATTTTGCTGCTACTGATCTTGGCCTGCACTGTTCGCTAGTATCCTGTTTTGGGGTTTACGGTACCAAAAGGGTTAATTGAATACCTTACATAATGTTCTGCCACCTCATCATTGTGGGTACTTCTTCTTAGATACCCACAATATTATACATGTATTTTGCTGGAAACTGAAGAAAAGATGACCAAGAATTAACCTCATCTGATACTCTGACTGACTGTTATGTCTGATTGACAGTTACATGTACATGTCTTTCCCCGCCCATTGGGGCTTGGAGAAATAGATTGGGCTGCATGGTGCTTCCACATAGAGCTGAAACCGGCCGCCACACAAGTACTGGTAAACGGCTTAGAGGAACTAAGCCTGCCCAGGCAAAGCGATCGTCCGTGCTTATAAACCCTATTGGTTTCATTGGGCGACAGGGCTTGAGATGTCATTTCATCTCAATGTTGGGTAAAAGTCCCACAATGCTCTCACTAACGAGGTAAACTTAGCTACACAATCCTCAGCATCTCCAAAATGACCTATACAGTGTTGGAGGGGACGTTAAACCTCAAATCAAACAAAACAAACCAAGAATTAACCTCATCTGATGCTCTCATTGACTGTTACGTCTGATTTACAGTTACATGTACATGTCTGCCCCAGCCCATCGGGGCTTGGAGAAATAAATTGGGCTGCATGGTGCTTCCACAAAGAGCTGAAACTGACCACACATGAGCACTGGTAAACTGCTTAGAAGGACTAAGCCTGCCCGGGCAAAGTGATGTGAGTCAGACTGTCCAGTGCATATATAAGCCTTTCTTTTCATTGGGAGCAGGGCTTGAGATGTCATTTCATGTCAATGTCCGGTAAAAGTTCCACAATATTGGAAGCAACATCTCCAAAATGACCTAAATATTGTTGACAGGGATGTTAAATCTGCCAGACAGACATTTCAAAGAAACAGACATGTACATGTATGTAAGGTGTACATTAGAAGATTCAGATGGTCAGAAGCTTAATTACGCTCCAACTATTTTAGATGTTTGATCAGTGAAACCAAACAACTTTCCATTGATTACAGCGATTGTCACAAAAATTTGTACCCTACGTCACCTTCCTTCAGGAGCAGTCTGATCTGGGTCTACACTAATTGCCATTTATACAAAACAGACACCAGTTGCCAATGAAAAATGGGGTTGGGGACAGGGGAAGGGTTGGTGAGGGGAGGGTGGTGTTGGGTAAAGGGAAGAAGAAAACATAAAATTGATTTGGAATAAAATGGAAAAAATGTCAGAATTTAAGGGCATTTACCATGCCTACTAATAGAGAAAGAGATATGTTATGATAGAAGGGATCAATTTACTTCCTGAACTGTTAGTAAACACTGTGATTGATCTTATTAAAAGAATATTCAAGAATGGAAATTGGTCTATATTTATTTTGCATGCTTCTGTATTCCATAAACAGTCCCCCTATTTACCATTTACCGTATTTGCCATAGGTATTCCGACAGACACGCCTGGGCAAACAGTTTAGACCCAGATGAGATGCCGCTGAACACGGCGTCTCATCAGGGTCTACACTGTTTGCTACTGGCACTCATCACGCTATTCTTAGCAGCCCCCGCCCATAGGGGCTTGAAGAAATATATGGGCTGCATGATGCTTCCAGGCAGAGCTAAATCCGGCCTGCACACTAGTACTGGTAAACCGCTTAGAGGATGTATTATATAAGCTGCCCAGGCAAAGCGGTGCAAGTCAGACTGTCCATGCTTTGTAAACCCTATTGGTTTCATTTGGCGACAGGGCTTGAGATGTCATTTCATCTCAATGTCGGGTAAAAGTCCCACAAAATTGGAAGCAACGTCTCCAAAATGACCTTTACAGTGTTGATGGGGTTGTTAAACCTCAAATCCAACAACAACACTATTCTTAGTCACAACATTGGGTAGTACCATAAAAGCCATAAAAATGCGGACACCTTGAGGACTTGCTATTATTCTCCTAAAATGTTAACAAATCTGTTTGATTTGTTTGTTTGTTTGATTTGAGGTTTAACGTCCCCGTCAACACTGTAAAGGTCATTTTGGAGATGTTGCTTCCAATTTTGTGAGACTTTTACCCGACAGTGAGATGAAATGACATCTCAAGCCCTGTCGCCCAATGAAACCAATAGGGTTTATTAGCATGGATGGTCCGCCTCGCACCACAGTTCCTGGACAGGCTTAGATCCCCCAAGCGGTTTACCAGTACTAGTGTGCGGGCCAGAGTCAGCTCTGCGTGGAAGCATCATGCAGCCCATATATGCTCCAGAAAGGAGTCCAAAAGGTGCAGACACCATGGCAAACAGTGTAGACCCTGATCAGACTGCTCCTTCAGGAGCAGTCTGATCCGGGTCTGCACTGTTTGCTTAGGCCTATCTGTCCCAATACTTAGGATCAATATGGTAAATTGTACTTGTTCAAAACTTAGAACAAGTATGGTAAGGAGTTGAAGTGTCTGGATATTTAGGGTAAATACGGTAATTAGGTTCAGGCCCTCATTGATTGTTTGGTGTATTTTGGAGTTTTTATGGTCCAGCCAACACACTTGTACATGAAGGTCACGTTGAGCCAGTTTTGTCTCAAACCATATGCCACACTGAACAGGGTTAAATGTTGGACAAGTCCATTTGTCAAATAAGGGGTGCTAGGCATATTTTATTGTTTTGATTCGAGTTTTGACAGAAAATTCTGTTAGCAAATAGTGTAGACCCTGATCAGACGCCGAGTTCTGTGCCGTATGATCTGGGCCTGCACTGTTTGCCAAGAGTTTCTTTTCCACTTGAAATGGGTTAATTTTGGCTGATCTATTTCAAAGTTGTAGAATATTCTATCAAAACACTGGATATATCCATTTCTTGTTTTAAGGGACATCTTGGTTTTACTTTCAAGATTTACACACACAAAAAAAACACATATTTTGAGCAAACAGTGTAGACCCAGACCAGATGCTGCAGTAGATGCTGCACTGCAGCATCTGGTCTGGGGCTACACTGTTTGCCAATATTCTGTTTTTGGGAGATTATAGGCATGTATATGGGTTAAGATTGAAATTGGGCAGCTTCTTCTGAGAAAAGTTTCTGTTGGGCTTGACATGTTTTATTTGCAAAAATGACAAAACTCCAATAATTATTCATGCTGAAACTATCTTACTATGTTTGACTGTTTTATGTATTTTTGTCATTAATTTGTCAGTTCATATGACCTTGAAAAAAGATAGTAAAACTCCTCAAATAACCCATTTGGGGCTGAAAAGAATTTTCCTCAGTATATATTGTAGGTTATATTTACAAATTTAAGACTTACTATGAACAGTCAGGGATGGAGCTGCAACGTGCGGACATATACATTTGCGTATACATTGGATCTTTTAGGGGGGGTGGGGGTTGGTTTTACGGCCCTTTCAAGATTATTTCACTCATATCGAGCCGATCGTTAATCAGAGGTGGGAAACACCTTGGGTCTGCAATAATGAGTTAGTTAAAGGGAAAGATGCAAAAACCGCCTTGGAGAGCTCCTCATGAATTGTTCTATTTTTCTTTTTCGGCCAGGGAGCTTTGTTTCCAACCCCACCCACACACACACTTTCTGGTCCCCCGATAAGGGGCTCTGGCCCCTTAGCCCCGAACACCCCAAGCCCCTTTCATAGGTGCGTACTGTTATTTTGACCCCAGCTACGCCCCTGACAGTGAAAGCCCTGACATGGCATCTGACCTGAGCCTGCTCTGTTTGACAATGTTCCATTTTTGGGTTTCCCATCTAAAATGGGTCAAGACAAGGTTGTCCACTTTAGTCACAATATCAACAATATAATCAGAGGCAAACAGGGAATAAATTTGAGTTTATTTGTCAAAAAAACATATTAGGAGTTTTATTGAATACTCAAGCATATTTTTGTATACCTAACAGTTCCTTGCTATGACAGGTCAAGGTTACATACTCTGTTGTTTAACTCTTTTCTCACTGAACATGACAACCCCTATCACTGCAAACAGTGTAGATCCAGATCAGATAGCTTCTAAAGAAGAAGCCATCTGATCAGGATCTGCACTGTTTGTCATGCTGTTTATTAATTAACAAATACATTATATCAAGCTATTTGATTGGCTAACAGTCAGAAATAGGTGTTGCTTAGCCCATTTTGTACTTGAAACCCCAAAACGGGTATTTGGCAAACAGTGCAGGCCCAGATCAGATGCCTCCTCTACTGTTTGCTAAAACTCAAGTCATTTTCCAAATAAATTTGGATGAAAACACAATCTAACACCCCTAAATTTTGAAATGGACTCCTGCTATATATAAGGGTTAACTAATTTATTCAGCAGGACATAATTTACGATAACACATCAATATTGTGACATACTTTGCATTCTTTCACCTGGCAAAAAATGGTTATTTTTCTGATGAAAATTTGTGATATTTTTCTAAATAATGACCCCATCATAGGTTGTGGGCACTCATTAGAACCGCCTCATTGAGCACCCACAACCTATATTTTGGAGCAGAAATAAGGAAAATAATGTATACCTGGGCCTACACTGTTTGCAAAAAGTTCAGCCATTTTCCAAATGAATTTTGAAGAAAACACAACCATTTTCCAAATGAATTTTGAAGAAAACACAACCTGACACCCCTAAATTTTGAAATGGACTCCTGCTATATATAATTCCGTTTGGTACAGAAAGTGTTAAAGACAAATTAGGAGCAAGTGTAACAGCTAATTGTAGAATCAACATGTTATGCCAGGCTGACTTTGTATGTTTCAGATATACAGGAGTTCTACGAACTGACACTGCTGGATGATTCTAAGTCTACACAACAGAAAACTCTAGAGACACTACAGATAGTTAGCAAGTGGGAACGGGAACCGCCCATCATTACATCAACTCTCAAGTCAGAGGTAGTGTTATTGGGGTGATATACGCAACATCAACTACCGTAATGATCCATCCTGAGTATTGGGACGGACAGGTCTAAGCAAACAGGGCAGACCCAGATCGACGGCTATGAAGGAGCCGTCTGATCAGGGTCTACACTATATGCCATTCTGTCTGCATTTTTTAGCTTGTCTGTTTTTTTTCAAAGAAAAACTTTAGCGCTATTGTCATTACTCCGGCATCTGCGTTGACGTTGTTGTCGTCGTCATTCCGAAAATACTTAACTGTGGCTATAACTTCAAAAAATATTTGACCTAGTTTCATGAAACTTCATACACATATTCACCATCACAAGAGCTACATTCTGGCCAAGGGCCATAACTGTGTTATTGATTTTGGCTCAATCATCTCCCCTTTTCTATTTTTTTTTCTGAAACATTTTTTTTCCTCTTGTTTCAATACTACACTGTTGTGTCATTAGTTAGAGGATACTTTGTTTGTCGCAATAAAAGCTCTACAGAGCTTATGTTAATTGTTTCGAATATGCGACGTTAAATAAAGCTTCTTTATCTTTTATCTTTTAACGCTGTTATCTGGATCCATAGATGTTGACAGCTTTATACGCGGTCAGCGTTATACAGATTTATACAACTGGGTAACTCCACCCACTTTTTCTGCATGCATGATCACTGTAAACCCCAATCAAATTCAAAATGACAAAAAAAAAAAATAAATAAAAATAAAATAAAATAAATATAAATGAAAAATAAAAAGTTAAAAAAAAGTTGGAAACAATCTATTACAATAGACATGGTACAAACATATTCAATAACTATCCTATCTTGTGACAGCTCTTGTTACAGCTCTATCAACTGCATTTTCAGGATCTTAAAAAAAAGTCCCAAGTGCAACAGAATTCGCACATGTAGAATGAATTTATGAAAGCAGAAATGTTTCAAGAAAGAAAGATTTGTATCGCTGGCGAGTTTGAGTGTCTTCTTAAAAGTTTCTTACGTTGTAATGAATTTTCATTAATATTACAATTCCCAGAAGTCTTTGACTCAAGCAAATGTAATTTCTATTTGAAACATTCTGAAAGGAGAATGATTACAACTGTTTTTGCAAGGGAGACAATTTTTATTTCTGCATGAAAACACATGTTGTGGGTACTCATTAGAAGCGCCTCAACGAGGCGCTTCTGATGAGTACCCACAACATGTGTTTTCATGCAGAAATAAGAGAACTATTGGTACTTTTCGGATGAAAAAGAAAATGCAATATCCGGGGGAAGATACGCACTTGCCTACACATTACAAACGTAAGAAATAGACGTAGAAGAAAAAGGAGAAGACGAAAAAAAAGAAGCAGAGAGAAGAAGAGGAAGATGAAAAATAACAAGAAAAAGAAGATGATGAGTGTCTAAGATATACGGAACACTATTTATTAGCTAGTATAGTTTTTACTAGTACTGGTTAACCGCTTAGAGGATCTAAGCCTGCCCAGGCAATGAGGTGCGAGTCCGCTGTCCATAAACCCTATTGGTTTCATTGGACGGCAGGGCTTGAGATGTCATTTCATCTCAATGTCGGGTAAAAGTCCCACAGAATTGGAATTTGGAAGCAACATCTCCAAAATGACCTTTACAGTGTTGACGGGGACGTTAAACTTCAAATCAAACAAACAAATCCTTATTTGCCACGGGGACCGCACTTACAGGAAAGAATTTGCTCCCTAAAGGGAGATCCCTAAATCTCCAAAATGACCTTTACAGTGTTGATGGGGACGTTAAACTTCAAATCAAACAAACAAATCCTCATTTGCCACGGGGACCGCACTTACAGGAAAGAATTTGCTCCCTTTAGGGAGCAAATTCTTTCCTGTAAGAGTGGTCCCCATTTGGTAAACGGAGTTATTATTTTTTAGCATTTTCTTTGGTTTGGTTACAAATGATTTTCTTCTAGCTACACCCCTGATATCTCGTAATCTGGAGCTATGAATTTTTGTTTCTTCTTGGTTGCTTTCCTGTAAATGTAGCCCTTGTGACAAAGGGGTCTCCTCTTAAAGGAGTGATGAAGGGGGTCTACTCTTAAAGGAAAGAATTTGTTTTGTTTGTTTGATTTGATGTTTAATGTCCCCATCAACACTATATAGGTCATTTTGGAGACGTTGCTTGCAATTTTGTGGGACTTTTACCCGACATTGAGATGAAATGACATCCCAAGCCCTGCTGCCCTATGAAACCAATAGGGTTTATATGTATGGCAATCTGACTCGCACCGCTTTGCCTAGGCAGGCTTAGATCCTCTAAGCGGTTTACCAGTACTCGTATGTGTTCGGATTCATCTCTGCGTGGAAGCATCATGCAGCCCATTTATTATACCCCCCGGCATACGAAGTATGCTATGGGGGTATATAGTTTTCATCCTGCCCTTCGTTCGCCCACCTTCTGTCCGTCTGTCTGTCCATCCATGCACCAGTCTTTCCATCCCTCCATTAACATTTTGGTTAAAGTTTCGCATCAAAGTTTTTAAGAGATTGTATCTGCTGAACCCTTTGATAGATTTAGTTGATACTTACAATGAAGTTACATACTGGTCTAAAGATTTCATTGATGCATGTCCCACCCCCGACAGTGACCTTGAGGTCAACGTCACAGACTTAGAAATTTTACATTTGGTTAAAGGTGCATTATTGAGCTATCTGGAAAAAATACTTCCAAAAATAAAATACATGTAGCCGGTATTTTTCTTTAAAACAATACAAATGAATGCATTTTATGCAAAAAATGCGAACAATTATGATGACAGGTAAACGAGTTTGAGAGGGATTCCCTAACTAGGTTTCGAACAGTAGTTAGATCTATTTTTAGTTCGTCACAAAAATAGAATCCCCATATATGACGTTATGCGACGTTCATTTTTTGGCCTTGTTTGCTTAGGCCAAGCCTGAATCGGAAAAAAATATGACGCTGAATACCATGCCATAAGTAACGATACTCAGAGACGATACTGTCGCCATGTATGTGTAAAGTGACAGATTTAATTTTAGAACAGAAATTCCGAACACATATTCAGAGCGAAGGGTAAACATGTATGAAAACGACAATTTTAACAAAGTTCTGAAACTGTATTTGGCTCCAAAAGTGTACACATGACAAAGGAGTATGCATTGAAGATAAAAACCAGAAAAAAAATTTTGAGACCCGGTAGCTCAATAATGCACCTTTAAAGTTTTATGACAAAGTTTATAGATGCATGTTCTAAATTCTAAGACAAATTCATTTGATACTAGCATCAATGTTGCATATCAGTCCAAACATTTTGTGATGTATGTCCCTTCCCCCACCCACGGTGACCTTGACCGCAAGGTCATGGACTTAGAAATTTTACATTTGGTAAAAGTTTTATGACAAAGTTTATATATGCCTGTATGTTCTAAACTTAAAGACAAATTCAACTGATACTTGCATCGATGTTGCATACCAGTCCAAAGATTTCATTGATGCCCCCACCCCTTCAGTAACTTTGATGCCGTCACTCCCTTGGCCCATTTAGAAATTTTATGTTTGGTTTAGCTTTTACAAGCACATATATGGATTCTTATAGCTTCTTGACATCTTCTTTCATATTACATACAAGCTCGAAAGATATATCAGAGGATGGCGCTGGCGGGGGGTATACGTGACCCACTGGTTGCTTGCTCAAGTTTCTTCAAGCCCGATGGGCGGGTGCCGAGGAAAGAATTTGCTTCTGATGGAGATATTTCCCATGAAGCTGTGTCCATACGTCCTTATGCCTTATTGGTGTTGGTCTAGACACCTTTAATGAAGCTAAAATATTGATAGAAATACTCTTAACATCGAAACACCATAGTCATTCGAGAAAACACCCCTGCCCTTTTTAGTGAGCCCCTGCCTGAGTACTTTTGAAATTCAGATTTATTAACCCTTGTCCTGCTGAGTCAGAATATGCCTTATTTTACAAACAATGAAGATCCAGATCAGATGGCTTCTGATGAAGCCATCTGATCAGGATCTACATTGTTTGCCATTCAGATAGTGAATTTGTTGCAATAATTTGCATCAAGTAATCTGATTGGTTGATAATCAGTAGTGGGTGTGGCATATATAAATATTCAGCAGGTCAAGAGTTAATAGTGGAAAAGAGGTATGTGATAGAACCTATCCATCAGCATTAGGCTCTCGGCATGGTGAGTGGATGAACAGGTTTTTCCAGTCCTGCTATACGATAACACACCCGTGCGACATAGTGTATTTTTCATATCTCCAAAATGGCTGCTAATCTGATGAAAATCCGTGATATTTTTCTTATAAATGCTCAAAACATAGGTTGTGAGTGCTAGTTAGAACCGCCTCAATGACGTGGTTCTAACGAGTACCCACAACCTATGTCTTGGAACAGAAATAACAAAATTTCTTTTACTCCCGTAAATCCCAGTTTCCTCTGTATAAAGTGGGGTTTAGGGGGTCTTCATTTCACGGACTTGATCACGTGATGCACAGTTTCTGCTTTGGATCCCAACAGTAGAATTATAAAGAGTTTCTGGTGTACTCAGATTGTACTGTCCAATATTTAACCCATTTTGTACCAGAAACCCCAAATCTGGTAATTGGCAAACAGTGCAGGCCCAGATCAGACGCAGCAGAAGCCAGTGTCTGGTCAGGGCCTACACTGTATGCGAAAAGTTAAGCCATTTTCCAAGCAAATTTTGAAGAAACCACAACCTGACACCTGTTAATTTGGAATGAACTCCTGGTATATATATAAGGAGGAAGATTCCATTTGGTACAAAAATGGTTAACCCTTGTCCTGCTGAGCCCAGATATGACTTATCTTTCAAACAATGTAGATCCAGATCAGATGACGAAGCCATCTGATCAGGATCTACATTGTTTGCCATTCAGATTGTATTTGCAGCAATAATTTGCATCAAGTAATCTGATTGGTTGATAATCGGTAGTGGGTGTGGCATATATAAATATTCAGCAGGTCAAGGGTTAATAGTGGAAAAGAGGTAAGTGATAGAACTTAACCATCAGATTTAGGCACTCACAACGGTGAGTGGATGAACAGGTTTTTCCAGTCCTGCACAGTTACTGATTTGGACCCCAACAGTAGTATTGTAAAGGGGTGCTGGTGTACTCAGATTGTACTGTCCAGTATTTATCCCATTTTGTACCAGAAACCCCAAATTGGGTAATTGGCAAACAGTGCAGGCCCAGGGCCCTACACTGTTTGCAAAACGTTAAGCCATTTTCCAAGTAAATTTTGAAGAAACCACAACCTGACACCCGTTAATTTTGGAATTGGCTTCTGGTATATATAAGGAGGAAGATTCCATTTGGTACAAAAATGTTTAACCCTTGTCCTGCTGAGCCCAGATATGTCTTGTCTTTCAAACAATGTAGATCCAGATCAGATGGCTTCTGATGAAGCCATCTGATCAGGATCTACATTGTTCGCCATTCAGATTGTGAATTTGCTGCAATAATTTCCATCAAGTAATCTAATTGGCTGATAATCAGTAGTGGGTGTGGCATATATAAATATTCAGCAGGTCAAGGGTTAACATGTCTGTGGAATTTTTTGCAGAAACACAATGATATTGCTGTCCAAGAAGAAGACTTGCCGCCACCCCCTCCAGAGCTTACTGCTGCTGATGATTCCGGAAGTGAACCCGAGGACAGGGCCCCACCCCCTGTGGCCATCAAACCGGCATTCACATCACCAGTGAAACACGATAAACCACCAGTAGCTGCAAAACCAAACTTCGTCAAACCGCCTGAGGTTCCGGACTCTTTACCTCCTCCACTTCCGGAAAGTTTACCGCCGCCACCGGTAAGTACGAAAAACATACGACTGTTGCAATGTGATAAGAAAACAGCCCGCATCCAGTTGATAACCCTTCTCTTGCTGAATATTCAGTTTAGCCTCACCCATTTCTGACTTTGAACCAGTCAGATTGCCTGATGTAATTTATTCCGACATATGCATAGATTTGAATGTCAAACTGTGTAGATCCCGATCAGATGGCTTCTTTAGAAGCCATCTGATCTGGATCTACACTGTTTGCAAAGAAAAGGGTTGTCGTGAACAGCAGGATAAGAGTTAAAAGCATTGTTAGCTTATAAAAGTGTTAAATTGTTTAGCAAGTATTTTTGCTGAAAAAAAAAAAGAAAAAGTGAATAGCTTTGCAAAATGGTGTAAGACTATACAATAGCTACTGCTTTGATATCATATTCAGTCTTGCATCAGTGAATGCTTAAATCTTACCAGTTCAGATTCAGTCTAACGACGTGTCCTTGGTCAGATTTTGCCCCCACCGCAGGGCTGGAAAACTATTGAGTATTTCACTCATCCTGCATAACCTTGACCATGTAGATTTTGGTAAATTTCATAGGTTTACACGTCCTCCAGCCTGAAGTACTTGCCATGGCAAGTGGTCGAGTGGATTTCATTGCGATATTAACCCATTTTGTACCAGAAACCCCAAAACGGGTAGTTGGCAAGCAGTGTAGGCCCAGATCATATGTCTGATCAGGGCCTACACTGTTTGCAAAAAGTTCAGCCATTTTCCAAATAAATTTGAAGAAAACACAACCTGTCACCCCTAAATTTTGAAATGGACTCCTATATATAAGGTGGGTGATTCCATTTGGTACAAAAAGGCTTAAACACAACCGTACCCTAAATCATCATCATCATCAACGGATTTTTGATTAACGTGCAGGTACAGGGGCAACGTCCACATAAGTGGGCCCCCTTCCAGGTAGCTGGCTTGCTGCACGCATGGCAGATCTTACACCAGATCTCCAGGCTTGTCTATCATGAGGATCGATAGCAGAGAGCTTCCATTCTCTGCAATCTCTTTCTGTTAGTTGCTTCCAGGTCATCTTGGGCCTTCCTGGCCCCCGCTTTCCACTTACCTGTATGTCACAGGCAGTCTTGATTGCACCGTTGGAGCGTTCCACATGTCCATACCAGCGAAGTCTTCTCTCTTTCAGGATAAAATGGTGTCTATCTTATCTTTAGAACTGACATTTTTCAGATGAAAATGTTCGCATTTCTATTCAAAGTATAGATTGTGAGTGCTCATTAGAACCACCTCAATGAGGTGGTTCTAAAGAGTACCCACAATCTATGCTTCTGAGCAAAAATAAGGGAAATAATGAATACCCCTGTAACTCCACTTTTCTCTGTATCAAATGGGGTTTAGGAGTTATTCGTTTCATGGACTTGTTACCCTGCACAAGCAGGACACAGCATTTGGCAGAATTCTTATCCTTATTTTTCAGAGTAAATAAGGCTTGACATTTCATGTGATGATCACAAACAATTCACTGTCATCTGCTCTGGAATCTAGCATGGCAGACAATTCACATGAAATATCAAGCCTGATTTTTGGAAAAATCACAATAAATTCAATGTCTTCTGCTCGGGAATGTAGCAAGGCAGACAATACACTTTAAATATCAAGCCTGATTTTCTGAAAAAAAAAAAAAAAAAAAAAAAATTCACTGTCGTCTGCTCCCTAATCTAGCAAGGCAGACAATTCACATGAAATATCAAAGCTGATTTTCTGCAAAGTAACATTAAATTCACTGTCAGCTGCTCCGTAATCCAGTAAGGCAGACAATTCACATAAAATATCAAGCCTGATTTTCTAAAAAATAACAATAAATTCACTGTCGTCTGCTCCGGAATCTAGCATGGCAGACAATTCACATGAAATATCAAGCCTGATTTTCTGAAAAATAACAATAAATTCACTGTCGTCTGCTCTGGAATCTAGCCGATTTTCTGAAAAATAACAAAATTGACTGTCATCTGCTCCGGAATCTAGCAATATCAAGCCTGATTTTCTAAAAAATAACAATAAATAAAATTCAAAGTCATCTGCTCTGGAATCTAGCTGATTTTCTGAAAAATAACAGAATTGACTGTTATCTGCTCCGGAATCTAGCAATATCAAGCCTGATTTTCTAAAAAATTACAATAAATTAATTGTCGTCTGCTCTGTAAACTAGCAAGGCAGACAATAAAGTCATATGAAATGTAAAGCTTGATTTTCTGAAAGAAAAAAAAAGCAACAAAAATTCATGTGTTCATCAGATCTGAGGCCACGGTAAGGAAGGTAGGCTAATCATTGATTATCTGGTAATACTGTACAGTTGGAGTTGCTGCCCTTGAACTTTTCATTTTGTAGACTGGCTCATTTTCTGTGGCTGACTGGAACTGACTTTTGAGTCCCTAATAGGTTCATATTACAAAATTTAATATTTAATGATATTTCGAGATATTTTTCATGTTTTTTTTTTTTATGAAAATACACTGAAATTCCGGTATTAAAACCAGCTGGAATAAAGACCAATACTACTTCAAGAATCATATTTAAACCTTAAGACCCCGGGAAAAACTACATCTGAAAATGTTGTCTGCTTATGTCTTCTGCTGAATTTTGTTTTGCAAATTTTTAAAAATATTTTTGCATACATGCAAATAGTGGGAGCCCAGGTCAGACTGCTACTACTGGAGCAGTTTGATCTGGGTCCAATGTTTGCAGACAGCAAAGGCCGTGATTTCATTTTATAGGTTAAAAGGTTGACGCTGTGAAAAACTACATCTGAAAATGTCATCTGCTTATGTCGTCTGCTGGGTCTTTTTGCGAACTTTTTTTAAAAATATTTTTGTACACAGGCAAACAGTGTGGACCCTGATGTAGGAGCAGTCTGATCTGTGTCTACACTGTTTGCAAAACTGACTTTAAGATAATCGGCAGATAACAAAGCAGACAACAGTTGTCATGATTGGCATTTTATGGGTTATTTATTTGTTTGTTTTGGAGTTTAACGGCCCAGTCAACACTATTTTTGAACCAGTCAGTTTACCTATCCTCACTTTTCCTGGGCAGGCTAATATGTAAGCAGTTAACCAATACAGCGCACCGTCTTTCGCCAGAAATTGACAACTGCCCTTCTTAAACCAACGGAAGGGAGAGAATGACCTTAGAAAAGATTTCATGATCAATCTCCACGAAAGAATGTTGCCGACCCCGGCTGGTATCGAACCAGCATTTTATGGGTTAAATGCACACAATAAAAACCAAATCGTTCTTCCAGTATTTAACCCTTTCGGTACCAAATGGAATCTTCCTCCTTATATATGGGAGGAGTCCATTTCAAAATTCAGGGGTGTCAGGTTGTGTTCAAAATTTATTAGGAAAATGGCTGAAAATTTTGCCAGCAGTGTAGGCCTTGATGAGACGCCGTGTTCTGCGGCACGCCGCGTTCTGTGGTGTCTGATCTGGGCTTGCACTGTTTGCCAAGGTACCCCTTTAGGGGTTCTGGTACTGAATGGATTAAAGCAGTTTTACTGTTATTTCCCCTCCTAGTCTCCAAGAGATGACTCAAAATGGTTTTCAAAGGTTGATGTATGATGATCTGCAATTTCAGTAGTTAGTTTCTTGTAGATGACCTCTAAATAAGATAATGAGAAATGGAATTATTGCTCTGTTATTGGGCTACAGGGTAAAACGTTCTTCAAGGATGTGCACGGTATTCCACGGAAGACAGATCAGCCTGCCCTTTTGTGCAGTCTGATCAGAGTCTTTGCTGTGCTCTAAATGGATGCCCCCTGACCCAAAGTATCTTCAAACCCATGCCCATCCGGGCTTGGAGAAATAAATTGGGCTGCATGGTGCTTCCAGGCAGAGCTGAAACTTGAGTACTAGTAAACTGCTTAGAAAGTTGCGAGTCAGCCTTGGGGTTTCTTTGGATGGTAGAGCTTGAGATGTTATTCCATCTCAATGTCGGGGTGATGGTCCCACAGAATGGGGAGTAACATTTCCAAAATGACCCAAATAGTGTTGACGGACATATAAAACCTCAACACAAACAAACAGACTAAGACGGCTGTGTAATAATTGAGTGGGATCATAGACTTATTCGAGACTTCGCTGAGTACACATTATGAAAACACGCCTATACAAATGCATTGTATACTTTACCGGCGAAAAAAATGAACATTTTAAGAGGAAAAATTATAATATTTTCTTATTTCTGCTCAAAATATAGATTGTGGGTGCTCATTAGAACCGCCTCAGAGAACCGCCTCAGGGAGGCGGTTCTAACAAATACCCACAATCTATAGAGTAAAAATAAGAAAAATAAGGTTTTACTATATAGAAGTGGGGTTCAAAGGGGGCAAAACTATATAGGTGTGTTTTAGTGATGACATGTTCCAAGACCCATTCTCCTAGTTAGTGTTGTGTTAGTATTTATGTTGGTGCTATTTTTCTGAGATTGGCTGAAGTTTTCCTATAAAAAATCTATCGGAAAGTAATATTTTTCCTGTCTGGTTAATAACAGAAATTACAGACTTGCAACTACGGTAAGCAATGACATTTATCATTAAGGCATGTCCTGGAAATAAATGACACTCTTAACTCTTGTTCTGTTGTATAGATTAATTTACCCACACCCATTTCTGACTTTCAACCAATCAGATTACTTGGTGTAATTTATTCCCACAAATTCACAAACTGAATATCAAACAATGTAGATACTGATCAGATGGCTTCGTCAGAGTCAGACCATCCCGTAAACCTTAAGGGTTTCTTTGTGTGGTAGGGCTTGAGATGTCATTTCATCTCTGTGTCAGGTAAGTAACAGAAACAGTGTTACTTTAACAACTGTGTTAAAATCCCCAAAAATGCATAGATTGTTTAGAAATATAAACATTTATGAACTGTTTTCTAAATAATCTGCATATTTTTTGAAAAAAAAATGGGGATCTGTCTTCAATTAGTGTTATATCCGATGTTTATGTGAACCTAAAGTCTTATGCCTTATCCTGCTGAGCCCAATATGTCTTATGTTTCAAACAATTTAGATCCAGAAGAAGCCATCTGATCAGGATCTGATCAGGATCTACATTGTCATTCAGATTGTGAAATTGTTGCAATAATTTTCATCAAGTAATCTGACTGGTTGATAATAGGTAATGGGTGTAGCGGATTTAAATATTCAGCATGACAAGGGTTGATCTGATTCCCAGCCCAGACTTTATTTTGTTGACATATTCCTGCTCATTTTCCTTGGGAGGACATGTTTCTTGCCTGTGAGGGTCATTAATTATTGATAGTAGCTGTAATGCTGTAATTATCTCTGTTTGATTTCACCTCCTGTCTATACACCGACAAGATTTATATTCAAGCTCAGGCTTAGCAAAACTGTAGAAGACCCTTTGTGCCCAACAAACACCCAGGACAGTTGATGCAGCTACACAGATTTGGCAGAGACATGACTTGGTACTCATTAGCTAGCCCAGCGATTTTGGAATTCTCGGTTAAAGGAACAGCACAGACTCTGATCAGACTGCACATCTGTGCAGTCTGATCAGTGTCTTCACTGTTCCCAGAAGTCTACTTGTATGTTTTGCTGGGTCCCGGCTCTTTTCATTCAGATTTTGTATTCACAGCCATTCAAGTTTGGCTATATCAGAGACAGTGCTTAGGTGCTTTGAGATTTATTGAATCAGTGTTACAGCTGATTTTGTTAGTGCCAAATTGACATGGCAAACTCAGAATGGGTAGTAACTTTCATAGTTTTTTGGCAAACTCAGAATGTAGTAATTTGCAAAGAATATGAATGTTCAGTAGAGACCATGCTTTTACTACCCATTTTGTTGCAGCTGTACATCCTCTTCAGTCAACTAAGAAAAGATTTGATTTCCAAATTGTCAGATAAGAAGGTTTTGATTCACCTCTGTGTCTTTGATGGCAATGATATACCGTAAAAATCGGCTATAAGACGAGGATTTTTCCCTCCAAACTGAGCCCCAAAAAACGACCCCGTCTTATAGCCGAGGTCATGGACTGAGCCGTTTTTCCGGCAATGTCCGGCGAAGACCAGACATACGGAAAAAGCCGATCGGTGATATATGAATTGATAAAAATCGCCGCCCACAAACCACCGCTATGATTTTTCTGCACGCGATCGGAAAATGACGTCATCCGACGCCATTACCCCCACACGTGTTTAATGTCATTGCATGTATCTCTTTCATAAAAAAAAAATGTTTGGAACCGGTAAAAAAATATTTTCCCGATAGCTAAGCGGTTGTGAATAGAGGTGGATAGAAAATCAGTGCTTTGCACAGCTCCAGAATTATCCCCAGAAGCTCCGTGCCAATAACCAACAACAGCGTTCGACTTTTCCCGCCAACGTCTATTTGGCGCCAAAACATAACCATTCATGAGATCGTAGAAAAGTCCAATTTAATAATGCAAACATCTACCGTTAGATGTAGCTAAAAGTCTGAGGAGCAATTAAATCAGTTTCACACTGATTGTGGATTAAATTTTATGACTGGAGGATAAACGCAAATTAGAGACATAACTTGACCATATTTTCACACCTTATCGACACGCACCGCAGGGTGGCAATTATACGACAGGGATTAACAATAGTGTCATACTTGAACCGTAATAATTACACAGATGGTTTGTCTCTGAATTGACAGCGATTTACTTACTGGGTTACTTTTACCGTATTTAAAGACTCAAAAAGACTGGCAATTTTTTTTTTTTTTTTTTTGCACTTGTCCCGACCGAGCGTCATAAGGTCAAAGTGCACCTGCCCGGCGTGATTTCGGTCTTGTCCCGGACGGCCGGGAAATGTATTTGTCAGCCCCTGTCGTCTATTAAATAGAAGTTTGTGTAGCCTAAGCCAGCAAAGCATGTACCGGGCCGACAGCGATACGATGTATCGGCCCGACGTTTGCCGCTATTTTGTGCTAGCTGGGGCTTTGGTTCTGAAACTGAATAGCTAGGTGTTGTGTTCCCCGATAAAAAAAAAAACGTTCAGTTACTTATAAAAAAAGCTGCAACAAATATTTCTAAATTTTGTGGCTGGAAATGAGGTGTAAGTAGAGGGGTTTTCTGACGAAAAAAAGGCCGATTTCTCACATCTAAATAGCATCTGGCGGTAGCAGATAGGCCCCGACAGATATGGCAAAAATTTGACCCGTCTTATAAAAGAGTATAAGCAAAATCCCACTTTAGAATAACTGAAATAGGGGTCCTGTCTTATAGCCGAATCGCCTTATAGCCGAATTTTTACGGTACTGGGTTTGTCACAAAGCACTGTGAAGACTAGTCAAGCATGTTTGACACTTTGCACCTGTGACCTCAAAACAGTACAGTGCCTGATGTAACTTTCAAAAATTAACACAATGACACAATGTTTTTGATGCTGTCTGTAGAACATTGACCAATCAGTGGTCATCACTAACAAGTGGGTGTGCTGGTGATCTAGTACAGCGAACCTTGTGATTGTCAAACTATTCCAGAAAAAAAAAGCTTGACTGCTATTCAGATCTATGACCTTTACATAGAAAAGAAACATTTGACAGCAATACCAGGAATGGAATGTTGCAGCTGAAACAAAATGGGTAGTATGCAGCCGGGCTCCATCCATAGAGCTGTCATACCTCATTTTGACGGCCCTGCCCATTGGGGCTTGAAGAAATATATGGGCTGCATGATGCTTCCACGCAGAGCTGAATCCGTCCAGCACACTAGTACTGGTAAACCGCTTAGAGGATCTAAGCCTGTCCAGGAACCTCAGTGCGAGGCGGACCTTCCATGCTAATAAACCCTATTGGTTTTATTGGGCAACAGGGCTTGAGATGTCATTTCATCTCAATGTTGGATAAAAGTCCCACAAAATTGGAAGCAATGTCTCCAAAATGACCTTTACAGCGTTGACGGGGACGTTAAACCTCAAATCAAACAAAAACCTCATTTGACTTCAGATCAAGGGAATGGATATTCAAATACTTGAATGGCCATCGGTAGCTCTGACCTGCTTGGTATGGCCTTTATAGAGTTGACTTGGCCAGCAACCCTTGACCTGCTGAATATATTAATTTTGTCACACCAGTTTTGACTATCAAGCAGTCAAATAACTTGACCCTTTTCCTGTTGAACACTACAACCCCTATCTTTGCAAACAGTGTAGATCCAGATCAGATGGCTTCTAAAGAAGCCATCTGATCAGGATCTACACTGTTTGACATTCAGTTTATGAATTTGTAGGAATAAATTACATGAAGAATTCTGATTGGTTGAAAGTCAGAAATGGGTGTGGCTTAACTGAATATTCAGCAAGAGAAGGGCTAATCTCCAGAAGCCATCTGAAGTGTTACTGTTCGTAATTTTCTTGGTCAACACATGAACATGTCCGTGAAATGAACACCCCCTAAACTCCAATTTATGTAGGGAAAACTGGGGTTTACAGGGGTATACATATTTTTTCTTATTTTTGCTCCAAGGCTTAGGTTGTGGGTACTCGTTAGAAGCGACTCAGTGAGGCGGTTCTAACGAGCGCCCACAGCTTATATTTGAAGTAAAAATAACAAAAATATCACAGAGTTTCACAAAAAAAGTAGCCATTTTGGAGATGTGAAAAAATGCACTATGTCGCACGGGTGTGTTATTGTAATGTTCAGCCGAAAAATGAATTTAACCCTTCTCTTGCTGAATATTCATTTAAGCCACACCCATTTCTGTCTATCAACCAATCAGATTACTTGATGTAATTTATTCCTACAAATTCATAAATTGAATGTCAAACAGTGTAGATCCTGATCAGATGGCTTCTTCAGAAGCCATCTGATCTGGATCTACACTGTTTCCAAAGATAGGGGTTAAAAGATAAGAGTTAAAATACATATATACCATTATTGCCAGCAAAATGTTCATTTATTATTGAGAATCTATTCTAATTTATTTATGGAAATTGATTTTGGTGACCCTTTTTGTGAATGAAGCCTGAACTCAAAAGATGATACAAGGGTATTGAACGGAATTTAGATAATATTACCAGAACTCCTGTTATTCTGTAAACACAAAATGAATGGGGAAGCTAGGCACTTTAATGGATGTATTGTGTAATCTGTTTAGGACAATTAGAAGAGTAGCCTCTATTTAGGAGAATATTAGAATTGCCTGTATTGGAATTGTCTGTAGACCTCGGTAGCTCAGTTGGTTGTGTTTGTTTGATCTGAGGTTTAACGTCCCCATTTACACTTTTTAGCTCAGCTGACTGAAGGCCATGGTGAGCTTTTGTGACCATTAGATGTTCGGCAGCGTCGTTCGTCGTCCATCGTGCGTTATGCCTAAACTTTTCTTGTTAACACTCTAGAGGCCACAGTTTTTATCCAATCATCATCAAACTTGGTCAGAATGATCATATGATCATCCCAACAATATCTAGGTCAAGTTTGAATATTGGTCATGTCGGGTCAAAAAGTAGGTCAGTGGGTCAAATCATGGAAAAACCTTGTCAACACTCTGGAGGCCACAGTTTTGGTCCAATCATCCTCAAACTTGTTGAGAATGATCTTCTCTACGTTATCTAGGTCATGACCCCCCCCCCCTCATTCTAACAAGCGATGTTTTTAGAATGAGGCAATTCTAACAAGTACCCAAGGCAACATGAATGACATGTTTTTATGAGGAAAAAAAATATATGCTTGGTGTTGTAAGGGTTATAGAAAAAACAACTGCTTCGTACTGTTGCTGAATCATGGTGACAACAAAGCAGCATTAACCCTTTCATACCCGAGTTTCTAAAGTGAACCATTCCACCTTTGAATTCGGACACATCCATTGATACCAATAGGGGTTTTAGACAGAATCATGATCAGTCTGGCAAACAGTGTAGATCCTGATAAGATGGCTCATTATGAGCCATCTCATCTGGGTCTGCCCTGTTTGGCTGGGTATATGTTTTGGTCTTCAGGGTAGAAAGGGTCGATCATGAAGTTCCATGAAATTTCAGAAATGTACAAAGTCTTGCTAAAGTCAGAAAGGCAAACGGCATAGATCCTGATGAGATTGCCAATTTTGAGCCATCTCATCTGGGTCTGCCCTGTTTGCCTGGGTATATGTTTTGGTCTTCAGGGTAGAAAGGGTCGATCATGAAGTTCCATGAAATTTCAGATGTGTACTTGCTGATAGCATTCATATTTAATGAAGTAGAATGGCTGAGAAGCCTACAATCGCTCCCTGGTGTATGACATGGCATTTTGGAGGTACTGTATCATTCAGGCCATGGCAAGCGAAAGTGTGCTCCTAGAGAATTTGTTTTGTTTGTTTGATTTGGGCGGCAGAGCTTGAGATGTCATTTCATCTCATGTCGGGTAAAAGTCCCACAAAATTGGAAGCAACGTCTCCAAAATGACCTTTACAGTGTTTACAGGGATGTTAAACTTCAAACCAAACAAACAAACAAAAACTTAATAGAGAAAAGTGGGGTTTTCTAGAGAATAACATATTTACCATATTATGTATACGGACAGGCAGACCTGAGCAAACTGTGTAGACCCAGAATGGGGCGTCTCGTGAGGGTCTAAACTGTTTGTCACTTATCCAGCTGTTTTTAGACACATTTTACTTGTTGAAGTTTTAGAACAAGTATTATTTGTTGTTTGAGTGTGTGTTTGAGTTTTACGTCTCACCAACAGCTGAGGTCATACGGAGACGGGACCTCGGTTTAGAGACTCATCCGAAAGTCTGGAGAAGCCCAGGATCGATCCTGCGACCCCTAGTTTACAAGGTTTACAAGGTGAGTAGCATAACCACTACACCACGAAGGCTTCTATTGTTTGGTATTTTGGTATCCGAATACTTAACCCATAAATGCCAATCACGACAATTGGCATCTGCTTTGCCATCTGACGGTTACCATAAAAGTAATTTTTTTTGCAAACAGTGTGGACCCAGATCAGGCTGCTCCTGTTTGCATGTGTGCAAAAATATTTTGAAAAAAGTTTGCAAAAAAAATTCAGCAGACGACAGAAGCAGACAACATTTTCAGTTGTTACTTGTAGTTTTTCTCGGCGTCTTAAGGGTTAAGGTAAATAGGGTACATTATTAGGGCCCCACACGGTAGTGTGGGTACCCTATAGTGATAACACTGTCAGTCAGTCCGTCGGTCGGTTGGTCGGTCAGTCTGTCAGTCCGTGTGTTTGTCACGCCTTAACCAAAATTCTTAACCTTCGTAATAACTTGAGTGATGCTTCCACGCAGAGCTGAATCCGGCCCGCACACGAGTACTGGTAAACCGCTTAGGGGATCTAAGCCTGCCCAGGCAAAGCGGTGCGAGTCAGAAAGTTCATGCTTATAAACCCTATTTGTTTCATTGGGCAACAGGGCTTGAGCTGTCATTTCATCTCAGTGTCGGGTAAAAGTCCAACAAAATTGGAAGCAACGTCTCCAAAATGACCTATACAGTGTTGATGAGACCGTTAAACTCCAAATCAAACAAACAAAACATATTGCACAACTGCATCACTGCGTTGGATTGATTTTGTAATTATTTCCAGCATTTTGAAATAATGCATTGTTACAGACAGTCGCAGCTGTAATATCGGAATATGACAGTTATTAATTTTCCTAATTGCTTTGTCCCAGAATGATAGAAAGTTTGTTGCTCAAACATGATCAGAATTGAGGACAAAGTTTTGAATGATTTTGAACATGCAAAGTTCAGTGCAACTTGAGCTCATTTTTGGGTTGATTGTTTGTCAGTCGACCCAAAGTTTCTAAGCACAGAAGCTTTTTAGTGCTGATGTCCACGTGACTATAACTGATTTGTAGGAAATCCAGGTAACTGTTATTCATAGGAAATAGCAGTGCTATTATTGTCGTCGCTGTCGCGCCTGCTATTAGCATGGCACGATATAGGCGTCCTGTTTTCTGTTTGTTAGTCCAGCCATCCATCCGTCTGACCATCCATCCATTTGTCAAGCCGTCAACATTTGCGACTACCCTAGCCTTAACCCTCTTGGTCAAATTAAAATCTCCAGAGCTATAAGACCTTCATTAATGATACTTGGTACAAACTTGTAACTGGGGATGGCAACTTAAATGCAGTCATCCATATTTGACCATGACCTATATTTCATGGTTCACTTACTTGGTAAGATATTGCGACCACCCTAGCATTCATCCTAATGGTCAAGTTAATTTCTCAAGAACTATAAAAGCTTCATTAATGACACTTGGTACAAATTTGTATCTAGGAATAACAATTTTAATGCAAGCATCCATATTTGACCTTTACTTACATTTTATGGTTCACTGACTTTGTGAAATATTGTGACCACACTAGCATTCACTCTTGTGGTCAAGTTCATTTCAAAAGAACTATAAGAGCTTTATTAATGATACTTAGTACATACTTGTATCTAGGGATGACAACCTTAACGTAAGCATCCATATTTGACCATGACCTAAATTTCATGGTCAACTAACTTAGTAAACTATTGCAGCAACCCTAGTGTTCAATCTAATGTTTAAGTTCATTTCTCAACAACTATAGAGCTTTATTAATGATACTTGGTACAAGCTTACATCTAGGAATGGCAACTTTTATGCAAGCATCAATGTTTGACCTTGGCCTACATTTCATGGTTTGGTGACTTTGCACCCCTACAGGCCCAACATAGCCGTCAGCGGAATTCTTGTAACATCAGAGTGCTAGCTGTGTAAAAGAAAGCTAAAACATTGACTTGGTGATTGGCAAACTGTTACTGTAAAAATCCTAAAAATTGGACACCTTGAGGACATGCTGTAATTCTCCTAAAATTTAAACAAATTTGTTTCATGATCCAGTAAGGTGTCCAAAAAGTGCAGATGGAATGGCAAACAGTTTAGACACTGATCAGACTGCTCCTAAAGGAGCATAAGAGTTGGACTGTTCCTTGAACCATAGCTGTATCATTGGATGGTAGGGCTTGAGATGTCATTTCATCTGAATGCGACAATCAAGTCCATTTTGACCATTACGAAAGGACGCCTATACAAATACATTGTAATCTTTATCGCCGAAAAAATGAAAATTTTAGGATGAAAAATTGTGATATTTTTAGCTCACCTGAGCCTTTAGGCTCATAGGTGAGCTTATAGTATAGCCATGGTCCGTCGTCCGTCCGTCCGTCCGTCCGTCCGTCCGTCCGTCCGTCCGTCCACCATTTTCAAAGATCTTCTTCTCCTATACTGCAGGGCCAATCAAAGCCAAATTTCATATGGAGCCTCAGTGGGATGGGGGAACGAAAGTTTGTTCGCGGGGTCTGGATCACATGACCAAGATGGCCGCCATGCCCATATATGGTAAAAAGCCTTCAAAAATCTTCTTCTCCAGAACCATAAGGCCAGTGGCCTTGAAACTTGGCATGTAGCATATGGTACTCGGGCCCATCGTGGTTTGTACAAATGGTGACCCTGGGTTGACCTTGACCTATTTTACAGCAATGTCAAATTAGTCGACTTAGGCTTTTGCATGGGGCAAAGTGAAAATAATGGATTTATAGGAAACCATTGAAGACAGTGTCACCAAAATTTGTAGATCAGGTAAAGTAACTGAATACATGAATGTATATGGATCAGAAAGGTCAAGGTCATTCATTGGCCTTAGACCAAGGTCATTCAGGATCCATATTTCAAACATTTTTTTCTCCAAAACTGCTGAGCCAATTTAAGTAAAATTTAATATGGAGCCTTTGTGAGTTGAACAAATGAAAAAATGCCAATATGGTCTAGATCACATGACCAAAATGGCCGTCACGCCCATATATGGTAAAAGCCTTAAAAATTCTTCTTCTCCAGAACCGTAAGGCCAATGGCCTTGAAACTTGGCATGTAGCATATGGTACTCAGGCCCATCATAGTTTGTACAAATGGTGACCCTGAGTTGACCTTGACCTATTTTACAGCAATGTCAAGTTTGCCGACTTAGGCTTTTGCATGGGAAAAAGTGAAAATAATGGATTTTTAGGAAACCATTGAAGACACTGTCACCAAAATTAGTAGATAAGGTAAAGTAGCTGAATACATGAAGATCTATGTGTAAGAAAGGTCAAGGCCATTAATTGACCTTAGACCAAGGTCACGCAGGTTCCATGTTTCAAACATTTTTTCTCAGAAACTACTGAGCCAATTGAAGTGAAATTCAATATGGAGCCTTTGGGAGTTGAACAAATGAAAAGCTGCCAATATGGTCTAGATCACATGACCAAGATGGCCACCACGCCCATATATGGTAAAAACACTTCGAAATTCTTCTTCTCAAGAACTGTACGGCCAATGGCCTTGAAACTTGGCATGTAGCATATGGTACTCGGGCCTATCATAATTTGTTCAAATGGTGACCCTGGGTTGAACTTGACCTATTTTACAGTAATGTCAAATATGCTGACTTAGGCTTTTGCATAGGAAAAAGTGAAAATAATGGATTTTTAGCTCACCTGAGCCTTTAGGCTCATAGGTGAGCTTATAGTATAGCCATGGTCCGTCGTCCGTTTGCGGTCCACCATTTTCAAAGATCTTCTTCTCCTATACTGCAGGGCCAATCAAAACCAAATTTCATATGGAGCCTCAGTGGGATGGGGGAACGAAAGTTTGTTCGCGGGGTCTGGATCACATGATCAAGATGGCCGCCATGCCCATATATGGTAAAAAGCCTTCAAAAATCTTCTTCTCCAGAACCATAAGGCCAGGGCCTTGAAACTTGGCATGTAGCATATGGTACTTAGGCCCATCATGGTTTATACAAATGGTGACCCTGGGTTGACCTTGACCTATTTTACAGCAATGTCAAATTTGCCGACTTAGGCTTTTGCATGGGGCAAAGTGAAAATTATGGATTTATAGGAATTCATTGAAGACAGTGTCACCAAAATTTGTAGATCAGGTAAAGTAACTGAATACATGAAGATCTATGGGTGATAAAGGTCAAGGTCATTCATTGGACTTAGACCCAAGATGGCCGCCATGCCCATATATGGTAAAAAACCTTCAAAAATTTTCTTCTCCAGAACCATAAGGCCATTGGCCTTGAAACTTGGCATGTAGCATATGGTACTCGGGCCCATCATGGTTTGTACAAATGGTGACCCTAGGTTTACCTTGACCTATTTTACAGCAATGTCAAATTTGCCGACTTAGGCTTTTGCATGGGGCAAAGTGAAAATAATGGATTTATAGGAAACCATGGAAGACAGTGTCACCAAAATTGGTAGATCAGGTAAAGTAACTGAATACATGAAGATCTGTGGGTGAGAAAGGTCAAGGTCATTCATTGGCCTTAGACCCAAGATGGCCGCCATGCCCATATATGGTAAAAAGCCATCAAAAATCTTCTTCTCCAGAACCATAACGCCAGTGGCCTTGAAACTTGGCATGTAGCATATGGTACTCGGGCCTATCATGGTTTGTACAACTGGTGACCCTGGGTTGACCTTGACCTATTTTACAGCAATGTCAAATTTGCCGACTTAGGCTTTTGCATGGGGCAAAGTGAAAATAATGGATTTATAGGAAACCATTGAAGACAGTGTCACCAAAATTTGTAGATCAGGTAAAGTAACTGAATACATGAAGATCTATGGGTGAGAAAGGTCAAGGTCATTCATTGGCCTTAGACCAAGGTCATTCAGGATCCATATTTCAGATATTTTTTTCTCCAAAACTGCTGAGCCAATTTAAGTGAAATTTAAAATGGAGCCTTTGTGAGTTGAACAAATGAAAAATGCCAATACGGTCTAGATCACATGACAAAGATGAAAAGTTGCCAATATGGTCTTGGTCACATGACCAAGATAGCCACCACGACTATATATTTATATATTTTTCTTGTAACTATTTGATTTTGTGCAGAAATAAATAAAGGCTGTTTATAGTTTTAAGCGTTGGTTGTTATTTTTTTTTGTTTATTATTTTCTACTTGAAAATAGACAAAAAGGGGGACCAGTCTGAAGCATAAGCACCGAGGTTATAAAACTTTTTTCACGCTCAACTCACTTCAGCATGAAATTTACCCTGCTCATAAGTTTTAAAATGCCAACAAATATTGAGATGGCATTTTAAAATTTTTGAGCAGGGTAAATGACATTTTCTGCTGATCTAAGTAGGAAAATTGTCACCAGACAGGTGAGCGGTTCAGGACCACTGGTCCTCTGGTTCTTATTTCTGCTCAAAATATAGATTAAGGGTACTGGTTAGAACCGCCTCGGTGAGGGGGTTCTAACGAGTACCCACAATCTATATTTTACAGCAGAAATAAGAAAAATAAGGGTTACCCCTGTTAACCTCAGTTTTACTATATAGAAGTGAGGTTCAAAGGGGTCGAAATTATATGGGCGTGTTTTCGTGATGCTCCAGAGAAAGGGAGAAAAGAGATAGCAGAGATAGTAGAGGAGATGAAAGAGAAGGGAAAGGAGGGAAAGATAGTACAGGCGATGAAAGAGCAGTGATTTGGGGGTGGGGGTGTTGGGGGGGTGGGGGTGGGTGGGTGAGAAACAGGAAATGAATGAGAGCGAAAAAGAAATAACAGCATCACCCCACTTCCCTTACCAGCTGGCAAGGACAGCAAGCCTTGTCCAGCGGTAAGATGCCCAAGGGCCAGTTGTTCAAAGCATTGTTAGCTTAACAGGCTTGTTAGTGGTCATATTGTTAACTGTTCTAGCAAGTTTAATATTCAAAATTTTGGTATTTTTGCTGAAAAAATGTGAGCAGCTTTTGCAAATGAATTGTTTCAGCAAAAATATTAGCATATTTGCCATAATAAATGATCAAAGTTAAAGTTGTAACAATATGTTAACTAACGACATTAGTTTTACTAACTACGTTATTTTTGAACAACTGGCCCCTGGTGACAAGAGGTACATGACACCTTTGCCTAACCCAACCACCTTATGTGGTAGTCCTATTAGTTAGCTGGTGATCACATTTGAGGTACATAAATTGGAGAATGTTGTGGCCTTTTTCTTGTGTATGGCAACCAGAGAGAGCAATTTGATAATGAAATCTAGTCATTGGCAATGGAACACATGGTTCAGTTTTTGATAAAATTCATGAGCATAATGAGGGAGATATATGCAATCAATCTGTTAATGTGTCAGGGGACAAAAAAACTGGTGGTTTCAGCATTAAACATTGATTTATTAAAGGCAAATATTGTTAAGCTCTGAATGTGCTCATTTTCAGTTCTTGAGAAAGGAACAAAACTTGAACTTCAGTGCCTCAAAAACCTTTTGGACCATGAAAATTTGTTAGGGATAGGAATAGTTTGAATCACTCAGAGGCTTGATTATCGGGCCAGATCAATATCTACTCTAAAACAAAGGCTACTATGTTGTGTGCACACATTAGAATCGCCTCGTTGAGGCGATTCTAATGATGACACAGAACATACAAATAAGGAACGTTTTTGCTTTGTCAGACAAGAAAGAGCATGTTATGTGCTTAGTATCATGAATGCTACAAAATATAATCCCATGCCACAATAAATGCCTCGTACTACAATGCACATAAAACCGACCTTTGAACATTAATTCATTTGTACTGAATTGAATCTTCCACCTTACATGTAGCACAATTCCATTTCAAAATTTAGGGTTTTCTTCTAAATTTATTTTAGAAACTTTTAGCAAACAGTCGAGGAGGACCTGATCAGACAATGTATTCTGTGGCATCTGATCTGGGCATGCACGGTTAGCCAAAGGGCAGCGGCCCCGCCCATAGGGGCTTGAAGAAATACATGGGCTGCATGATGCTTCCACGCAGAGCTGAATCCGGCCTGCACACTAGTACTGGTAAACCGCTTAGAGGATCTAAGCCTGTCCAGGAACCGGGGTGTGAGGCGGACCGTCCATGCTAATAAGCCCTATTGGTTTCATTGGGCGACAGGGCTTGAGATGTCATTTCATCTCAGTGTCGGGTAAAAGTCCCACAAAATTGGAAGCAACGTCTCCAAAATGACTTTAACAGTGTTGACGGGGACGTTAAACCTCAAATCAAACAAGCAAACAAATTCCAAAATTTAGGGTTTTCTTCAAAATTTATTTTAGAAACTTTTAGCAAACAGTCGAGGAGGACCTGATCAGACAACGCATTCTGTGGCGTCTGATCTGGGCATGCACGGTTAGCCAAAAGGCAGCTTCAGAAGGGCAGGGTTGAGCATGCAGGACCTTCAGGTCAGTGACTTGAAAATGTATGTTTATAGACTAGGCTTAGACTGTGTTGTCATGTTTAACTTCATGACAGCGTCAGTGACTATTTGAAATACTAGGCTTAAGCTGTGTTGTCATGCGTGACTTTCGGGTCAAGGTCAGTATTGTAAAACTGTATGTGTTACACAGTGTATAGATTATGCATCAGCTGTGCTGACGTGGGAACTTCAAGTCAAGGTAAATGGTGACTTGAAAATTGAATGTTTATAGACGAGTGTTTGAGATTTACGTCTCACCAACAACTAAGGTCATATTGAGACGGGGTCTCGGTTTAAAGACTGATCCGAAAGTCTGGAGAAGCCCGGGATCGATCCTGCTACCCCAGGTTTACAAGGCAAGTGGCATAACCACTTCACCACTGAGGCTTCTATTTATAGACAAGTCTTATGCTGTGCTATCATGTGTGAACTTCAGATTAAGGTCAAGGTCAGTGTATATTTAAATATCACATGTATAAGAGACAAGAGGTAAGCTGTGCTGTCATGTGTTTGTGTTAAGTTTGGGTCAAGGTGAATAAAAATTGTATGTTTTAGAGACAAGATTTTAGCTGTGCAGTGTGACTGCACAGCTGAAATCTTGTCCCTAAAGCATACAATTTTTTCAGGTCAAGGTCAAGGTCAGTAACTGCTTAAAAACTATTTATTACAGACTTAAGTTTAAGCTGTATATAAGGGGGTAGCCCCTGTGTGCTTTTAGCGCCTGGTTACCTTACAAAATCTATCAAGTCAAGTCAAGCTGTGCTATCATGTGTGACCTTCAGATCAAGGTCAGTGACTACTTAAAAATTGAATAAAATATTATAGACAAGGCTTGAGCTGTGCTGTCATGTGTGAACTTTGGGTCAAGGTCAGTTATTAAAAATTGTTTGTTTTCTAGACTAGACTTAAGCTGCTCTGTCATGTGTGACCTTCAGATTAAGATCAGTGACTGCTTAAAAGCTGTTTTTAATAGGCTTATAGGCTTAAGTTTTGCGGTCATATGTGACCTTCAGGTCAAGGTCAGTGACTACTTTTGGCTCTGTATGGTTTGCAAAGTTCGGGGTTGTTTAGTTCAGCAGGGTTAAGTTTTGTTGTCTGGCAAGAGTAGACGGTGATTGACAAATAGCTACTAGAAAAAAATGGAAATATATCAGTAATGGCTTGTATTGTGGGAAATATTGGTGAATTGACAATTACTTAAAATGTCTCTGTTGAAATACTGTCTGATGCGCAGAGGCAGAAATGATATTTTAGCAAGAATTCGCTCACTGTTTCTGTCTTGTTACGCAGCATATGATCTTCATATCACTTTATATAAATTGAACCAAATGACTCAGAAAGATGCATAGACACCTCAGCAAATTTACTGTAGTTATTCTAAATTTTGGACCAGATCACTGCGTAGTTTCCAGAAAAGGAGGAGAAAAGAGGATAATTAACCTTCGTCCTGCTGAATACATTAATTAGCCAAACCTATCTCTGACTTTCAGCCAGTCAGGATTACTTGCTGTCATTTTTACCTACAAAGTCATGAACTGAATGATCCTAAGTATTGGGACAGGTAGGCCTATGCAAACAGTGCAGACCCAGATCAGACTGCTCCTGAAGGAGCAGCAGACTGCTTCAGGAGCAGTCTGATCAGGGTCTACACTGTTTGCCATTTTGTCTCCACCTTTTAGACTCCTTGCTGGATCATGAAACGAATATGTTAAAATTTTAGAAGAATTACAGCAAGTCCTCAGGGTGTCCAAATTTTTAGGATTGTTACGGTAGATACGGATCATATGGCTTCTTCAGAGGCCATCTGATCAGTATCTACACTGTTTTAAAAGGTACAGCATATCCTGGCTCAGCAGGACAAGGGTTAACACATTGTATGCGGGAAACCCCTAAAGGGGTACCCTGGCAAACAGTGCAGGTCCAGATCAGACGCCGCAAAATGCAGCATCTGATCAGGGCCTCCACTGTTTGCAAAACGTTTAGCCATTTTCCAAATAATTTTGCTAACAGAATTTTGTTTCATCAAGAAAAAGGATAAAACCCCAAAATAGGCCTGACACCACTTAAATGACAAATGGACTTGTCCAATAATAGCAATGGAAGAGTCCACTAGCATACAATGGGTTATAAGATAATTTCAGGGCATGGATACTCCCAATGGGGCATGTCTAGTGCTAGAGGATGAACAAAAATTTTGTCTAGTTCCCATGAATTTACCACAGTCTACATACCCTTGGTCAGAAGCCTCCGGTAGTGGTTATGCTACTCGCCTTGTAAACCAGGGGTCACAGGATCGATCCCGGGTTTCTCCAGACTTTCGGATGAGTCTTCAAACCGAGGTCATGTCTCTGTATGACCTTTGCTGTTGGTGGGGCGTAAAACTCAAACACTCCCTCATTCATACCCTTGGTAATGCAGAACGAGTGAATTTCGAAGAATTTCCAGCCCTCAATTTTCCTTATTTTTTGGTTGGAAACATTCATTACAGGTACTTGTTAGAATCACCTCATTGAGGCGATTCTAACAAGTGCCCACAGTATATGTTTTACTGGAGAAATAAGAAAAATATCCCCCATTTATCCTCTTTACCCTTCCTTATGTGCAGCTGCAATATAATTCATCAGGTTAAAAAACATGTAATGAACAGCCCCCTAAACCCCATCACTTTGTATAGAGAAAGTGAGGTTTATGGGGTTGTTTATTATTTTCCTTACTTTTGCTCAAAAACATAGATCGTGGGTACTTGTTAGAACCGCCTCAAAGGGGCGGTTTCTAACGAGCACTCACAGCCTATGTTTTGGCAAACATAGTTTGTAGGTACTTGTTAGAACCGCCTCAATGAGGCGGTTCTAACAAGCACTCACAACATATGTTTGGCATATAAATAAAAAACTGTTGCAAATTTTTATCAGAAAAAAAGATCGTTTTGTAGGTGTGAAAGAATGCACTTTATAATGTGACACAGACGTGTTACCTAATGGATTGTTGGTAAAGTTGCAAAAACAGTACAGGCAAGTCAGGATCCTGCTGACGTTCCTGCTGATCCTGCTGAGGCGCTTCTAATGAGTAGCCATAACATACGTTTTCATGCAGAAATAAGAAAAAATGTCAGTACTTTTTGGATGAAAAAAGAAAGCTCCTTACCCAGGAGCTATGCCTTCTGCTGATTGAAGAAGGGCAGGCAAAAGAATGTGCACTGTTCTGGTTAAGCCTGCTCAGGAAAAAGTGTGGTTGGGTTAACCGACTGGCTTGATACGACCTAAAAAGTGTTGACTCTGCTGTTAACACTTGTCCAGCTGGACCTAGATAACCTCTACCTTGGCAAACAGTGTAAATGTAGATCAGATGGCTTCTGCCATTTTGATCAGGATCTTCACTGTTTGTCTTTCAGTTGCAAATTTGAATAAATGTAATAATTACTGTAAAATTCCTAAAAATTGGGACACCTTGAGAATTTGCTGTAATTCTCCAAAAATTTTAACCCTTGTCCTGCTGAATATTTTAATCTGCTACACCCTCTACCGATTATCAACCAATCAGATTACTAGATGCAAATTATTGCAACAATTTCACAATCTGAATGACAAACAAAGCCATCTGATCTGGATCTGCATTGTTTGAATGATAAGACATATCCGGGCTCAATAGGACAAGGGTTAACAAATTTGTTTCACAATCCAACAAGGAGTCCAAAAGGTGCAGACGGAATGGCAAACAGTGTAGACCCTTGGGCTGCACTGTTTGCTTACAATACTTTGGATCATTATGGTATATCAAGTGATTTGACTGGTTGATAATCAGAAAATAGTGCGGCAGAATTGGTTTATTCAGCAGGACAAGGCTGTCAAAAACTGATCTCAGCTGGAGGTACAGTATGCAGTGGGAATATTTTAATGAGCTTCCGGCCATAATGGTAAATTGCTCATCAACATATGGCATAAGACACTGAGTTGTGGCAATACTTCTGTATTGCTTCTGTTGAGGGATTTTCAATCGTTTCTTGTGATAATGGTATATTGATATTTCAGCAAAGTTTCAGTTATAATAAACTTAAATTGTTTTGTTGGAGAAACTGTAATAAATATAAATTGTTTGGGGGATGTTCTTAATTACTGGACTAGTAGAAAAGGAGTGAATATTTTACATGTTGGAAAACAGGAGAAACTCTAAAGTTGACTGAATTACGGTTTCTAGTATTTCAAGAATTGCTTGGGCTTGGCCCTGTTGTTCACCCTTGTCCTGCTGAGCCCGGGTATGCCTTATCTTTCAAACAATGTAGATCCAGATCAGATGGCTTCTTCAGAAGCCATCTGATCAGGATCTTCATTGTTTGTCATTCAGCTCATGAATTTGTTGCAATGATTTGAATCAAGTAATCTGATTGGCTGATAATCAGTAGTGGGTGTGACATATTTAAATATTCAGCAGGGCAAGGGTTAATTACTGGACTAGTAGAAAAGGAGTGAATATTTTATGTGTTGAAATACATGAGAAACTCTAAATTTGACTGAATGGGCAGTTTCTAATATTTTCAAGAATTGCTTGGGCCCGGTTGTTCACTGTATTAAGCATGGTCAGTTATTTTAATATATTAACACTCGTTGGTGTTTGAAACAGTAGCTGTTCTACATAGTACTCTACAGTTGGCGGCCCCCGTCCATTCGGGCTTGAAGAAATAAATGGGCTGCATGATGCTTCCACGCAGAGCTGAAACCAACCCCACATGAGTACTGGTAAACCGCTTAGAGAATCTAAGCCTGCCAAGGCAAAGCAGTGCGAGTCCGACCGTCCATGTTTATAAACCCTTTTGGTTTCATTGGGCGACAGGGCTTGAGATGTCATTTCATCTCAGTGTCAGGTAAAAGTCCCACAAAATTGGAAGCAACCTCTCCAAAATGACCTTTATAGTGTTGACAGGGACGTTAAACATCAAATCAAACAAACAAATCTACAGTTGAACTTCAATAACTCGAACACCTCTTGGATAAAGATAAAAAGATAAAGATAAAGAAGCTTTATTTAACGTCGCATATCCGAAACAAATAACATAAGCTCTGTAGAGCTTTTATTGCGACAAACAAAGTATCCTTTAACAAATACTTACCTGCCTTCATTTATCTTCCTAGGACTACCCCTGATAATGCGAGCGTCAGCCAAGGGAGCTCCTAGTACCATTTTTCACGCCTTTGGTATGGCGCGGCGGGGGTTCGAACCCGCAACCTCCCATTCCCGAAGCGGATGCTCTACCACTGAGCTTTCGGGGCCGGTTGACCATGAAAATTTGTTTGAGATAGAGGTAGTTCGAATTACTGAGGTTTACTGATAGTTCCAGAATATGAGGCATAATGTGGATCACTTGAGGATATCTTTACAATCTTCCATAAAATAAAGATATGTTGTGTGTACTCATTAGAATCGCCACATTGAGGCGATTCTAATGCATACACACAACATACCTTTTAAAAATCAATTCAGAAAAAAATGCATATTTTATTCTAAATATATAGCTATCTGGGGCCAGTTGTTCAAAGCATCGTTAGCTTAACGAGCTCATTAGCGGCAATATCTAAAATTCTGTTATTTTTGCTGAAAAAATGTGAGCAGCTTTTGCATTTGCAAAAGCTGCTCACATTTTTTCAGCAAAAATATTAGAAAAAATGTGAGCAGCTTTTGCATTTGCAAAAGCTGCTCACATTTTTTCAGCAAAAATATTAGCATATTTCCATAATAAATGATCAAAGTTTTAGCGATACATTAACTAACAATGTCGTTAGTTTTGAACAACTGGCCCCTGGAGCTTTTGAAATATTATCAAGGGACTTGATAGCTAGTTCGAATTAGCCATGGTAAACAAACTTTCCGTGTTCGAGTTATCGAAGTTTCACTGTGTATAAGATAGTGGTAGTTTTGCTGGAAAAAGGTGAGAACTCACTTTTTTCAGCAAAAATCAGGAATGTTAAAAATTGTACTGTAGCGTTATGTTGAACAAACTACGTTAACTGTTAAGCTGCTACACTAAATATGATAGTGGTTGTTTTGCTGAAAAAAAAAGAGAGTAGCTTCACGTTTTTTACCCCCCCCCCCCCCCTCCCCAACCCACCCCCCCAACCCACCCCCCCAAAAAAAATGAACTGTAACGTTATGTAACTAACATAACTAACATCTTAGCTTTGAACAACTGGGTTGAGATTGCAAATTTTGGTGGGTTTTAAGTTCTTCCAATCGGCCCCCGCCCATATTGAAGAAATATATGGGCTGCATGATGCTTCCACGCAGAGCTAAATCTGACCCACACACGAGTCCTGGTAAACCGCTTAGATTAGAGGATCTAAGCCTGCCCAGGCAAAGCGGTATGAGTGTGGGTCCGTCCATGCTATAAACCCTATTGGTTTCATTGGGCGACAGGGCTTGAGGTGTCATTTCATCTTAATGTCGGGTAAAAGTCTAACAAAATTGGAAGCAAAATGTCTCCAAAATGACCTTTACAGTGTTGACGGGGACCTTAAATCTCAAATCAAACAAACAAAAGTTCTTCAAAAGCAGCCTGCAAAAATACAATTACAGATATTTACAAGATATTTATGAAAGGACAATATATATCTGATGGTTTTATGCCTTTTCTCGATTCATTGATTAAGGAACTGTTTCGGAAGGCAAAAAGGCTCAGAGGCGTTATTTATAGACAGGTATTATTAGCCTCTCTCAGTAACTGATCATTAGTGAATCAATTGAGCGCCAGTAATTGTCAGCGCCAGATTTTGTATTGGAGCAGGCAATTTTTCTTCACAGAAAAAAAGGTGGACTTAACAAAAAATGAAGTTCGAACATGGATAAAGGTTCTTTATTGACAGTGCCAATTTGTCAGGGCTGGTGATTGTGAACGTTTTTGAAGATCGTTAAAAAGTAGCCCCTGATAAGGAATTAATCCTCAGCAGTATACTCAATTCTCCCCAATTTTCAGCCATTTATGTTCATGATTTCAATTTTTATCATGGATTTAGAAGCAGATTGGAAAACGGAGTAGATCCAGATCAGCTGGCTTCCTTCTGAGAAGCCATTGCTTCCTTCTGAGAAGCCATTGCTTCCTTCTGAGAAGCCAGTACTTCCTTCTGAGAAGCCAGCTGATTTGAATCTACATTGTTTGTCATGCAGTTTGGGAATTGGACAAATATTTTATATCAAGAAATTTGATTGGTTGATAATCAGCAGTGGGGGTGGCCTAATCAGTTTATGCAGCGGGATAAGGGTAAGATAAGAAAACTTTTCCCTATATTATCCTTTGCACTCGATCAACCTTATTTGGTTGTATAGTAAATATCCTATAAGATTCGGACACATTGCGGACTTGCTGCAATTCCCCTAAAACTTTAACAAAATTATTTCATGATCCAGCAAGGAGTCCTAAAGGTGCAGGCGGAATGGCAAACAATGTAGACCCTGATCAGACTGCTCCCTTCAGGGAGCAGTCTGATCTGGGTCTGCACTGTTTGCTAAGGCCTGTCTGCCCCTATACTTAGGATCATTACTGTATATATATAAATTTCAGTTTCTCTCAAACCTTCCATGCATATCCGATGTTAAGCAGTACATCAAAAAAGAGTTCTCGGTTGGCAGTTTTGCACGAGGTCTGTGTTCAGTTTCATTTTGTTTGCATACCTTGAGACAATCTGTTCAAGACAATATTAAGAATCTCGGGTCACTTTACTTATTATGGGGCTTTTCATTAGCTAAATGAGATTTTGCGGTGAAAGCCAAGAGAATTTAATTTGCCGTACTGAGGTTTTTTGTTGCTAATTAGAAATAAAGGAAACTCTAGGGACACGTGGTTATGTGCGGCGACATTGGTGCATCATGAACGGTTTTCATAGGGGTACCATCAGTGTTGGAATGGAGAAGAAAAAATGTGGCGGTTGCTGTTTAGTGTTATATGGAGGGATTTGATATAATATCTGTTTTATGGAAATAATTGATATTTGAATAACAAGCTGTGTTGGAAGAAAAACTGCTCTATATTGTGTATGCGTAACGAATACTGACAATAAATTTTGGACAATTTTTCTTATTTCTTCAATAAAACATATGTTGTGGGTACTTGTTAGAATCGCCTAAATGAGGCGATTCTAAGAAGTACCCACAACAGGTTTCTATTAAACAAGAAATAAGGAAAATTATTTTTTAACCCTTAAGATGCCGCGAAAAGCTACATCTGAAAATGTCGTCTGCTTATGTCGTCTGCTGAATCTTCTTGTAAACCTTTTAAAAATATTTTTGTATACAGGCAAACAGTGTGGACCCAGATCAGACTGCTCCTTCAGGAGCAGTCTGATCTGGGTCCACACTGTTTGCAAAAAATGACTTTGAAAGTAACTTGTAGATGACAAAGCAGACGACAAATGTTGTGATTGGTGTCTTATGGGTAAATTGTCCTTGCTGCCCCTCCTTGTCTGTAGCAATGTAAATAACGTAAAAATCCTAAAAGTTTGGTATCCTTGAGAACATGCTGTATTATCCAAAAATTTTAAATTTGTTTCACGATCCAGAAGGAGTCCAAAAGGTGCAGATGAAATGGCAAACAGTGTAGACACTGATCAGACTGCTCCTTCAGGAGCAGTCTGATCTGGGTCTGCATGTGTTGCTTAGGCCTATTTGTCCCAATATTTAGAATCATTACAGTAGTATCCTCGACGAAGGCAGAGATCAGCCTATGCGTCTGCACAGTCTGATCAGAGCCGTAGCTGTCCGCTCAAGGCTTCTGTGAACAAGAGGCTTTCCTTGAGGTCTCATATGATCCTGAAATGATGCAAAGGCTACTCTACATCTGTACTGGACAGAGAGCCCCAGAGACAGATTTTCTCCCAAATGGCTCAAATAGAACCAGTTATTCTGATTAAAATGCTTGGCATTGTAGCAGCGAAATGCTAACCAGGACAGGGCTTTGTGTTCGACATTAGTGATGTCACCGGAATAAGAAAGTGCCTTTTCAATCATTTTGATTTTGTGGTGTGCTTGTGAAATTTGAATTCTTCGGCTATGGTTTTGAAGTGTGATCCGGGGTCAGTTGTGATTATCATGTTTTCATGGTTGACATACAAGAGTCGTCGCCGGAGACGGAGCGTCAGTTTTAAGAAATATGTTGACTTCGTTTTATATGAGGAGGATAGTCAGGGTACGCTATCCAGTGTAAGTATCCAGATTCTCGTAATTTGTTTCGACGTTAAATGTAGTTAAACGAAATCGAACGCACATGAGTACTGGTAAACCGCTTAGAGGATTTAAGCCTGCCCAGGCAAAGTGGTGCAAGTCGGCCCGTCCATGTTTATAAACCCTATTAGTTTCATTGGGCGACAGGGCTTGAGATGCCATTTCATCTCAATGTTGGTTAAAAGTCCCACAAAATTGGAAGCAACGTCTCTAAAATGACCTATACAGTGTTGACGGGAACGTTAAACCTCAAATCAAACAAACAAAAAACAAATGTAGTTAACCCTTCTCTTGCTGAATATTCAGATTAGCCTCAGATTCAGATTCATTTCTGACTTTGAACCAATCAGATTACTTGATATAATTTATTCATACAAATTCATAAATTGAATGTCAAACAGTGTAGATCCTGATCAGATGGCTTCTTCAGAAGCCATCTGATCTGGATCTACACTGTTTCCAAAGATAGGGGTTGTCGTGAACAGCATGATAAGAGTTAAACAATTTTGGACAGGACTCTCCAAAATGGGACCTTGTCAAACAGTGTAGGGCCTGATCAGATGTCATAGGATGTGGCAAATAATCAGGCAAAAATCCAGCCGTTTTGGTTTAAGCATATTTATTTCATTAGTATAATTACAGTAAATTCAATATACAATTTTGTGAACAATAGAAAGGATAAGAACGAAAGCATATGCTTATAGAGTTCCGCTCCAGCCGTTTTCAAATCATATCAAGAAAAAAAGTATTGAGACAGATAGGCCTAAGCAAACAGTGAAGACAGATGAGAGCAGTCTGATCAGGGTCTACACTGTTTGCCATTCCGTTTGCACCTTTTGGACTTGTTGCTGGATCGTGAAACAAATTCTTAAAATTTTTAAGAGTATTACGACAAGTCCTTAAGGTGTCCAAATTTTTAGGAAAATTATAAATAACACACCCTAACACCCTGCTAGCACTGACTCTTAAACCTTTGGTCTTTCACTACTTTGGGTTCAAGCCTTTCTTTGCGGCCTATGTGAGATGCCATGTTCTGCTTTGAAAGGTCAGGGCCCAGGTGTCCAAAGCATTGTTAGCTTAACGAGCTTGTTAGTGGTCATATTCTAGTAAAATGTCTAATACTCTGGTATTTTTGCTGGAAAACTGTGAGTAAAAAGCTACTCAGAGTTTTTTTTTCAGCAAAAATCTAAGTATAATTGCCATATTAACACATTTAGTACCAGAAACCCCAAAATGGGTACCCTGGCAAACAGTGTAGGCCCAGATAAGACGCCGCAGAACATGGCATCTGATCAAGGCCTCCACTGTTTGCTAAGAGTTCAGTCTATTTCCAAATAAAACTTGATGAAAACAGAACATGACACCCCTAAATTTTGAAATGATCTCCTACTGTATATAAGGAGGAAGATTCCATTTGGTACAAAAAGGGTTAAATGACATTTTAACCATTCGTTAGTTAACTATGTCATAAGTTTTGAACTACAGGCCCCTGGTATTTTCTGTTGTTTTATCTGGGTTCTTGTATTTGCCAAGGGTGATTAACCCATTTTGTACCAGAAACCCAAAAACGGGTATCCTTGCAAACAGTGTGGGCCCAGATCAGATGCCGCAGAACACAGTGCCTGATCAGGGCCTACACTGTTTGCAAAGAGTTAAGCCATTTTCCAAACAAATTTTGAAGAAAACACAACCTGTCATTTGAAATGGACTTCTGCCATTTATAAGGTTGAAGATTCCATTTGGTACAAAAACGGTTAACAATAGGCTTGATATAAGTGAAATGACCTTGAAAGGGTTGGTACCTCACAATGTTGAGCCTGTTGCTTTACCACTGCACCACAGTTCACAAACTGCATGACAAACAGTGCCGAAGCCGTCTGATCAGGATCTACACTGTTTTCAAAAGTAGCTTAGGATAATGGTTAAAATGGGTGGCTAACCAAGAACATTGAGGCAAACAGTGTAGACCAAGATCAGATTGTTCCTACCCAGCTGTCCAAGAGTGTGAATATCTACAAAATGAACAAGAATATAAGCAAACCTATGAGATGACTGAGCCATTTAACCCATAAAATGCCAATCACAACAATTGTCGTCTGCTTTGTCATGTGCCGGTTACTTTAAAAGTAATTTTTGCAAACAGTGTGGACCCAAATCAGACTGCTCAGACATAGCAGAAATGTTAACTGTCATGAGACAGTGTATTGCATGAAACACTCAGATCTCAAGGTCACACTAAGAGGTCAAAAATAGGTACCCTGATGGATTTTGAAACTACTTGGCAGAAACCTTTACCATTATGAGACAATGTGTCGTGTGCAAAACTCAGGTCTGTATCTCCAAGGTCAAGGTCACAGCGATTAAAGGTCAAATAGGGACTATTTTCATGTTTGGTCCGTAACTTTACCATTCCTTGATGGATTTAAAAATTACTTTGCAGAAATGTTTACAAGACTAGGGTCTGTAGCTTCAAGGTCAAGATGGCACTTAAAGGTCATGTGTAAAAAAAAAGTCTACTTTTTTGTTGTTCCTTGATAGTTTTGGGTATCCAGAATGATAGCTCCAAGGTCAAAGTCACTCTTAGAGGTACATGTACTTGGTAAAAAATATATTCACTTCATGTCTGACACAACACTCATTTTTGTGTCATAAGTCATAAAAATTGACACACAATTCCAGTAAAAAATATTTTTGCATATAGGTAAACAGGGACTCTGATATAAGTCCGTTCTGTTTGCAACAGTGACCAAACAACAAAGCAGATGTACAACACTAATTATTTTGTGATTGAGGTCTTAAAGGTTAACTACATGTACACATCTCACCATTTCCCCAGCCTGAGGATACATATCACACTTTTAACCCCTAAGATGCTGAGAAACTACATCTATGAATGTCGTCTGCTTATGTCGTCTGCTGAATCTTCTGGCAAACTTTTTAAAATTTTTACATACAGGCAAACAGTGTGGACCCAGATCAGACTGCTCCTACAGGAGCAGTCTGATCTGGGTCCACACTGTTTGCAAAAATGATCTTTTAAAGTAACCAGCAGACGACAGTTGTTGTGATTGGTATCATATGGGTTAGTTGATGTTTGGTCTTGGGAGTTGACTGGTTCATTACTTTGATGTATATACAGTTCCAGTGATCAATTAGCTGTAGAAATTTCTGTATGGTGATAGTCTGAAGGGACCCATTCATACATTTTCTATGTATGGCAATTTTCTGAGAATCCCTACAGCTGCTGTATTTGTTTGATGGTGCAGAACTCACTAAATGTGCTTTAAAACAACATATTTTTTCTCACAAATGTGGCAACCTGCATTACTACAAATATTAGCTTTTACAAAAAGCTTGAGTCTACGCTTAGTACATAGTCAAAGGATTGGAAAGTCAAATGACAAAGCTGTTCATGTATGTGTGCCAGTAAATACGGAAACTTGTATAATAGGCAAAGATTCCAAAAATTGACTACAGTTTCATAAATAAGCAAAACTACAATCATTTACTATGACAACCACTCGTACAAGGAAACGAAGCATCTGCCTTCTTTTAATGAAAACAAACAGAAACAGATGTACTATATCATCGGAGGGAAGTCAACATCATGTGAACCCAGAAAACTTGTTTATTTTGTATGCCAATAGGGTGTGATAAACTTACGGAAGTGTTCTGGTCAATCCCGGCTTTTAATCATAACAAATAACAATGATGTCCAGTCAATAGAATATAGCATTCAGCCAGTAGTGACCTTTTCGTTAATGCTTCTGGAGCAAAAGTAGACGTTGGGTAGTCTACCCCCACAGGTGTATAGACAATAACACTGATGACATGCTAATAGAAAATAACATTCAACTAGTCATGACCTTTTCTTAAATGCTTTCGGAGCAAAAGTCATCCTTAAAATTGTTTAAGCCCATGTACAGGTCATTTTGTAGATGTTGCTTCCAATTTTGCGGGACATTTACCGACATTGAGTTGAAATGACATCTCAAGCCCTATCGCCCAATGAAACCAATAGGGTTAATAAGCATGGACAGTCCTATTCACACCACTTTGCCTGGGCAAACTTAGATCCTCTTAGCAGTTTACCAGTACTTGTGTGTGCTCAGTTTCAGCTCTGCGTGGAAGCAACATGCAGCCCAAATATTTCTTTAAACCCCGATGGGCGGGGGTGAAAAAGCACTGGATGTAGATACAGTTTTTATTTTCTTCTGGTCCTTAAAGGGTAATTTGGGAAGTAATTTCCTGTAGTGTGCAGTTATGTGGGTATCAAAGTGTCCCACAGGAGTATGATTGGGCCGTCAATTGAATTAGAGTTGATATGGTCAAGCTAACTGAACATTGCCACTGGTTTTATTGAATTAGGAGTGTGATCTGGCTGTCACACTGCGTGCCCCAATATGTCACGAAATCTATTAAGCGACACTTTCAAGCAATTTCTGGCCGAGTGCTGAGATTTGGTGATGAATCCTAAACTGAATGATTTCTTATATACTGGAATTGCACAGCTTAACCCATTTAGTACCAGAAACCCCAAAACGGGTACCTGTCAAACAGTGCAGGCCCAGATCAGACGCCGCAGAACGCGGCGTCTGATCAGGGCCTACACTGTTTGCAAAACATTCAGCCATTTTCCAAACAAATTTTGGAGAAAACACAACCTGACCCCTAAATTTCGAAACAGACTCCTGCTATATGCGAGGAGGAAGATTCCATTTGGTACAAAAAGGGTTAACTTCCAGTAATTGTTTCTAATACATTGGTTTTCTTCTGACTGTTTATGGAAAAACTGCCAGAATGTAGGAAATGAAAACGTTTTATGGTCGAAGGTGATAAGACATTGCATCATGTGAACAAGTCCGTGAAATGAACATCCCCCCTAAATCCCACTTTATATAGAGAAAACTGGGGTTTACTGGGGTATTTATTATTTTTCTTATTTCTGTCCAAGACATAGGTTGTGGGTACTCGTTAGAACCGCCTCAATGAGGCAGTTCTGACGAGCACCCACAACCTGTGTTAGGAGTAGAAATAGGAAAACTACCATAAAATTTCATCAGAAAAGTACCCATTTTGAAGATGTGAAAAAATGCACTGTGTCGCACGGGTGTGTTACCGTAATGGAACTTTATAATACTGTTGTTGGGGTACAAAGCAGCAACTGTGTTAGTTAAACAACTGCGTTATATACACCACAACCCCATGATAACACAGTTCGTTATAAAATGGTTATGGATATAAAACGGTTTCAAGATGGATTCCAAATTGTTTGGATATAACATGGTTATTGAACTAAGACGGTTTCTGCTTTGGACCCCATTAATAGTGTTATAAATAGGTTGTGGTGTACAAACAAAAATGTAGAGATTATATTTATGGTCATTTTTGCCGCACCTGCTCTTAGCATGGCACAGTATAGGGGTCCAATGTTCCATCTGTTCGGCCATCCATCCATCAATTTGTCAAGATGTCAACATTTGCGACCACCCTAGTGTTCACCGTAATGGTCAAGTTCATTTTCAGTGACTTTTGACCCCACAGGCACAGCATAGCCTTCAGCAGAATCCTTGTTTCTGTATATTATAATCAATAAATTTTTGGGGTCCATCTTATACTGTGTTATATACAAAACACTGCACCCTCCACACCCATCAGGGCTTGCAGAAATAGACTGGGTTGCATGGTGCTTCTACAGAGCTGAAACCAACAGAGCTGAAACCAACTGAACTTAAAAACTGTTATACGGCTTAGGTATACTATAGCCTGGCAGGATAAGTGGTGTGTGTCGGACCTAGCGGTTTCTTTGGGTGGTATGGCTTCAGATGTCATTTGATCTTAGTGTCAGATAAAAGTCCCACAAAATTGGAAGCAACATCTCCAAAATGACCTAAATAGTGTTGACTGGCACATTAACCTCAACTCAAACAAACAGATATACAAAACAGTGATAGAAAGAGGTTGTTTGTTTGATTTGGAGTTTAACGGCCAAGTCAACACTATTTAGGTCATTTTTGAGCCGGTCAGTTTACCTATCCACACTTTTCCTGGGCAGACATACATAAGTTGTTAACCATTACAGTGCATATTCTTTCGCAAGAAACTGACAACTGCCCTTCTTGAATCAGCGGAAGGAAGAGAATGACCATAGAAACAATTTCATGGTCAATCTCCACGAAAGAATGTTGCCGACCCCGGCAGGTATCAAACCCGCGTCCGCCTGATCACCAGTCAGACGCTCATCCGACTGAGCTACCGAGGCCAGCAAAAAGAGGTTGTGCCTCTTTCTTAGACATACTATGCATTATTGTTCATTATTGTTGGGTCAAGAATTGGTTTGGAATCATCTAATCATTTTTGTGGGCGTGTGCATACCTTTCTTGTTTATGGGCTTCAGTGTCTCTGTCAGATGCGTGTCTTACAATCAGTTGAATCCTGACAGGTTGGGTGACACTCTTATGTTAAGATAGATCATGAATGATTTTCTACATGGTCTTTTTCTCCCTTTCACAGTGTCAAGAAGGGCCATTGTCAGTTTCTGCTGATAGTAGGTTTACTTCTACAGTGTATAAGCCTGCCCAGGAAAAGTGCGGTTAGGTAAAATGACCAACTTGATACAATCTTGATAATGCTGACTCCAACCCTGCCAAAAAACATTTCCTGTTTGTCTCAAGCGCAGACATTTTCAATTTTCCCATTTCCATCACGTGAACAAGTCCATGAAACGAAGACCCCCACTAAACCTACTTTATACAGAGAAAACGGGGGTTTTCGTGGGTATACATTATTTTTCTGATTTCTGCTCCAAGACATAGATTGTGGGTACTCGTTAGAACCATCTCGATGAGGCGTTTCTAACGAACATGTACAACCTATGTTTGCAGTATAAATAAGAAAAATATCACGGATTTTCATCAGAAAAGTAGCCATTTTGTAGCTGTGAAAAAATGCACTATGTCGCACAGGTGTGTTATCGTAATGCTTTTACAACCCATTTCATTTACAAACCTAGATGTAGGGCTTATAACGCAGTGCATGCAGGGAAACCCCTAAAAGGGTACCTTGGCAAACACTGCCCTATTTGCTAACAGAATTTTTCCATCAAAATTAAGAATAAAAAAGAAAAAATATGCCTGACATCCCTTATATGAGAAAATGGACTTGTCCCACATATAACAATTGAAGAGTCCACTATCATACAGTGGGTTTTTGTTTCTTTGTTTGTATTGGAGTTTACTGGCCCAGTCAATACTATTTTAGATCATTTTTGAGTCTGTCAGTTTACCTATCTCCACTTTTCCTGGGCAGGCTAAAATGTAAAGGGTTAACCAGTACAATGCACATTCTTTCGCCAGAAACTGACAACTGCCCTTTTTGAATCAGCGGAAGGGAGAGAATGACCGTAGAAAAGATTTCATGATCAATCCCCACGAAAGAATGTTGCAGATCCCGGCAGGTATCGAACCCGCGTCCTTTTGAGCATCCGACTGAGCTACTGAGGCCGCATACAATTTGTTAACCAGGATTACCACTTAGAAGGTCTGTGGTTAGTTTACATTCAAGCTAAACACGACCCTTACAGTGTCAACTCTAAAATAAAGGAACGGAAAATCACAAACCCAGCTACAGAACTGTCAATACAAAATGTGTTGTGAAACGCGAATGTCCCCACGACAGGGCTGATCTAAGACAAAAAAGTTGGTCAAAGGTAACAGTCAAGATCATCGTGTCAAATTTGTGTCATTCTTGTGATAAGACTTTCCTGTTTGTCAAAAGACTTTTTAGCTCACCTGTCACGCAGTGACAAGGTGAGCTTTTGTTGTCACTTTTTGTCCATCATGCGTCCGTCCGTCCGTCCGTGCGTCCGTCCGTCCGTGCGTCCGTAAACAATTTCAAATAAGTATATCTCTAATACCCCACGGTCAATCTTGATCAAATTTCATGAGAAGCATCACCAGGTAGGGGGAAAGGCTGCATAAGGTTTTTGGGCTGATCAGATTGGAATTCTGGTTGCTATGGCAACATACAGCTCCCATAGACTTACAATGGGAAAAAATTAAAATATCTTCTTCTCTGAAACCACAGGGCCCAGAGCTAAGATATGTAGCATGTAGCAACGGTTAATGGTCACCTACATAATTCCTGCCAATCATGCCCCTGGGGTTCACATTGGCCACGCCCCAGGGCCCCTTCGCTCCCATAGACTCACAATGGAACAAATAGCTTCAAAAATCTTCTTCTCGGAAACCACAGGACCCAGAGCTTAGATATTTAGCTTATAGCAAGGGCAAGTGGTAACCTACATAATTCCTGCCAATCATGCCCCTGGGTTCCAAACGGGCCACGCCCCGGGGCCCCTTTAGCTCCTATAGACTCATAATGGAAAAAAGCTTCAAAAATCTTCTTCTCTGAAACCACAGGGCCCAGAGCTGCGATATTTGGCATGTAGCAACGGCAAGTGGTCACCTACATAAATCCTGCCAATCATGCCCCTAGGTTCCAAATTGGCCACACCCCGTGGCCCCTTAGCTCCCATACTCATAATGGAAAAAAAGCTTCAAAAATCTTCTTCTCTGAAACCACAGGGACCAGAGCTTAGATATTTAGCATGTAGCAACGGCCAGTGGCCACCTACATAATTCCTGCCAATCATGCCCCTGGGTTCCAAATGGGCGACACCCTGGGGCCCCTTCGCTCCCATAGACTCATAATGGAACAAAAAGCTTCAAAAATCTTCTTCTCGGAAACCACAGGGCCCAGAGCTAAGATATTTAGCATGTAGCAATGGCCAGTGGTCACCTACATAATTCCTGCCAATCATGCCCCTGGGGTCCACATTGGCCACGCCCCAGGGCCCCTTCGCTCCCATAGACTTGTAATGGAACAAAAAGCTTCAAAAATCTTCTTCTCGGAAACCACAGGGCCCAGAGCTTAGATATTTAGCATGTAGCAACAGCAAGTGGTCACATACATAATTCCTGCCAATCATGCCCCTGGGGTCCAAACGGGCCACGCCCCGGGGCCCTTTAGCTCCTATAGACTCATAATGGAAAAAAGCTTCAAAAATCTTCTTCTCTGAAACCACAGGGCCCAGAGCTGAGATATTTGGCATGTAGCAAGGGCAAGTGGTCACCTACATAAATCCTGCCTATCATGCCCCTAGGTTCGAAATGGGCCACACCCCGGGGCCCCTTAGCTCCCATAGACTCATAAAGGAAAAAAGCTTCAAAAATCTTCTTCTCTGAAAATACAGGGCCTAGAGTTTAGATATTTAGCATGTAGGAACTCCAATTGGTCACCTACATGATTCCTGCCAATCATGCCCCTGGGTTCCAAATGGGCCACGCCCCGGGGCCCCTTCACTCCCATAGACTCATAAAGGAAAAAAGCTTCAAAAATCTTCTTCTCTGAAACCACAGGGCCCAGAGCTTAGATATTTAGCACGTATCAACGGCAAGTGGTCACCTACATAATTCCTGGCAATCATGCCCCTGGGGTCCAAAAGGGCCACGCCCCGGGGCCAGTTAGCTCCTATAGACTCATAATGGAAAAAAAAGCTTCAAAAATCTTCTTCTCTGAAACCACAGGGCCCAGAGCTTAGATATTTAGCATGTAGCAACGGCAAGTGGTCACATACATAGTTCCTGCCAATCATGCCCCTGGGGTCCAAACGGGCCACGCCCGGGGCCCTTTAGCTCCTATAGACTCATAATGGAAAAAAGCTTCAAAAATCTTCTTCTCTGAAACCACAGGGCCCAGAGCTTAGATATTTAGCATGTAGCAACGGTAAGTGGTCACATACATAGTTCCTGCCAATCATGCCCCTGGGGTCCAAATGGGCCACGCCCGGGGCCCTTTAGCTCCTATAGACTCATAATGGAAAAAAGCTTCAAAAATCTTCTTCTCTGAAACCACAGGGCCCAGAGCTTAGATATTTAGCATGTAGCAATGACAAGTGGTCACCTACATAAATCCTGCCAATCATGCCCCTCGGGTCCAAATGGGCCACACCCTGGGACCCCCATAGCTCCCATAGACCCATAATGAAAAAAAAAACTTCAAAAATCTTCTTCTCTGAAAACACAGAGCCCAGAGCTTAGATATTTAGCATGTAGCAACTGCAAGTGGTCTCCTACATATTTCCAGCTAATCATGCCCCTGGGGTCCAAATGGGCCATGCCCAGGGGCCCCTTAGCTCCCATAGACTCATAATGGAAAAAATCTTCTTCTCAGAAACTGTGAAGCACAGAACTTAGATATTTAGTGTCTAGCAACATAAAATAGCCAGCTACATAAATCCTGCTTACCCTGCCCCTGGGGTCAAAATTGGCGACGCCCGAGCTCATCACCTCTAATAGACTTATAATGGAAAAAAACTTAAAAAATCTCCTTCTATGAAACCATAAGGCCCAGAGCTTAGATTTTTAGTATGTAGCAACGTTAAGTAGCCACCTACATAAATCCTGCCAGTTATGCCCCTGGGATCCAAATTGGCCACACCCCAGGGGTCTTTAGCTTCCATAGACTTACAATTGGAGAAACTTCAAAAATCTTCTCCTCTGAAACCACAGGGCCCTTATAATGAAAAAAAAACAAACAAACTTAAAATGGGGGAAAAAAATCTTCAAAAATCTTCTTCTCTGAAACCGTAAGTCCCAGAGCTTAGGTATTTAGCATGTAGCAATGTCGAGTGGTCGCCTACATGAATCCTGCCAATCATGCCCCTGGAGTCCAAATCCTGTGGCCCCTTAACTCCAACAAACTTATAATGGAAAAAAAGCTTCAAAATTCTTTGAAACCATGAAGTACAGACCTTAGACATTTAGTATATAGCAACACAAAATGGTCGCCTACATAAATCCTGCCAACCGTGCCCTTTGGGTCAAAATTGGCCAAGCCCAGGGCTCATTAGCTCCTATAGACTTATACTGGAAAAAACTTAAAAAAAAAATCTTTTTCTCCAAAACCATAAGGCACAGATTTTGTTTGATTTGAGGTTTTACATCCCCGTCAACACTGTATAGGTCATTTTGGAGATGTCTCTTCCAATTTTGTGGGACTTTTACCCAACATTGAGATGAAATTACATCTCAAGCCCTGTTGCCCAATGAAACCAGTAGGGTTTATAAGCATGGACACCGCTTTGCCTGAGCTTAGATATTTAGTATATAGCAATGTCAAGTGGTCTCCTACACTAATGATTTTCTGGTACACAGGTGAGCGATATAGGGCCATTGGGCCCTCTTGTATGTTAGTACCAATGTTTTTGTCAAAAACATAGTCATCGTGTCAGATTAGTGTCATTCTTGTGATAAGACTTCTCTGTTAGTAACTTAGTACCAATGTTTTTGACAAAAACATTGTCATCGTGTCAGATTCGTGTCATTCTTGTGGTAAGACTTCTCTGTTAGTACCAATGTTTTTGTCAAAAACATTGGTACTGACAGACGAGTCTCACTGCTAGAATGGCACTAGACTGATGCTCAGTTAACCCACTGAGCACCAGAAACCCCAAAACGGGTACCCTAGCAAACAGTGCAGGCCCAGATCAGACGCCGCAGATGTTCAAAAAGTTCAGCTAATTTCTGAATAAATTTTAAAGATCATACAACCCGTCACCCCTAAATTTCAAAATGGACTCCTGCCGTATATTAGGTGGTACAAAAAGGTGCATAGAAATTATTCAGTGGCTTAGCTGGAGTCTCCTATTGATCTGTTCATATTTTGTTGAATTGTTTTGTGAAAATTGTAACAATATTTCTATTTTCCTGAACTGTTTGTGTCAAGTACTGCCTCACTGGTCATATTTATTTTATGAGATTGTCATTTCGATCGAAATTATATTGGTCAGAGATTGCTGTAATCCTCAGAGACAACAATTATTCGGAATGTGTCAAAACATATTCTCTGAATACCGTAATATTTCCCAAGTATTGTATAATGTTTTCTTTTCTAAATACCATAATGTGTTTTCCATAGACTGTAATATGGGCCTCTGTGGCTTAGTGTGTTAGAGGGCCGACTCTTAATCATTAGGTCTCTCCCTGCTGTGGCTTCGAGCCTCATTCGGGCCACAAGTTCTGCAATGGAAGGTCAGGTGGTTTCTGTACAGGTGCCTTGGTTTTTCCCACCTCTTATTAACAAAAGGGATGAAATAAATGAAATAATCATGAAAGGGCCATAAAACCAATTAAAAAGGAAGAAAAAAGACTTTACAACTAGTTTTGCTATGGCTGACAGTTTCCAAGGGAGATAACACAGAAACTGCCATGTGACAGATCTAGGACATAGACTAATGTGGTTATCTCTCTTGGATTATTAGAGGAGACAGCCTGGGTGTTTTGTAACACTAATAGAACTAAATGAATAATTGATAATATCAAAAAGCCTTTTAACACCACTGGACTGAAAATCCATATGAGACAGTCTTTGTGAGAAGGGAGCTTAAGACATACACGAACAGTCTCTTTATTGAATGTACTCACAGTCTTGTCAGAACTTTCACGGTTGGCACACATGTATTTGGTAATACAGATTACCGTAGAACACACAGTGTTGCATCTTGTCCAGCTTTATCACACCCATTTCTGACTACCATCCAATCAGATTGCTTGATGCAGTGTATTCATTCAAATTCCAGAACTGAATGACAGTGTAGATCCTGATCAGATGGCTTCTTCAGAAGCCATCTAATCTGGATCTACACTGTTTGCAAAGGTACGGACAGGACCAAGGGTTAAACAAAAAGAGGTCATATGAATGGATCAGTAAGTATAATTTCCCACAGGCCACATGACTCTTAAAAGCACAGTTGAATCAGATAAGTCCTTAAGCATTGAAGATTTGGAACAGCTAGTCTGTCCAGCTGTGTTTTACTTCCTTGTGGCGCTAGGTTTTAAACCTTCTGTGGACGTACATACAAGGTGAACCACACAAGTATCAGCTATCTTGAACAAATGGGTTGTTCTGTGCCTTTCCTGTTGACACAGGCATTATGTCATTTCGGTAATGCTTTGTCTGTTCAGCGATGTGTTAGCTTGCGACGAAAGTATCAGCATTACATGCGATTTTGATTTTTTACGGTGACATGCTTTACCCACATGTGAAAGCATGCTTTTCTTATAGTGCCTAAATCAATTAAGCTCAACATATTTGACATTTCAGCCGAAAACTCATGCAAATTTAACTTACAATAAAGCTTTAAGTTGTCGTTTCAATTCTTTTGACAAGAAAAAGCTGTTGTGTGTTTCTGTCTGCTATTTTGGTCTCAAAAGTAATGGCATATGCCATGTTCACAGTGTCTAGTGGTTTTAGGGAGATAAGTGGAACTAGTATGGGATCAGTGTTCATGTATACCAAAGTTCATCCATATCTACCTGTAAGTGAGGACTTGTTTGATTGTTTGATTTAAGGTTTAAAGTCTCCGTCAACACTGTAAAGGTCATTTTGGAGACGTTGCTTCAAATTTTGTGGGACTTGTACCCGGCATTGAGATGAAATGGCATCTCAAGCCCTGCTGCCCAATGAAACCAGTAGGGTTTATAAGCATGGACGGTCCGACTCACATCGCTTTGCCTGGACAGGCTTAGATCCTCTAGGCATTTACCAGTACTCGTGTGCAGTTGGATTCAGCTCTACGTGGAAGCATCATGAAGCCCATTTATTTCTTCAAGCCCTGATGGGTGGGGGCTGATGTAAGGACTTGAGATTACAGTAAAATTCCCATATTAAGACCACCTATGGAACTGTTCAAAAGTGGTCTTAAAGACCACTTTAGAACTGTCCCAAAGGTGGTAGCATATTAAGAGTCAGTCCTGGGTCAGTAAAATTCCTATATTAAGACCACCTTTGAACTGTTCAAAAGTGGTCTTAAAGACCCCTTTAGAACTGTCCCAAAGGTGGTAGCATATTAAGAGACACTCCTGGGTGTAGAAAAGACAAAGAAAGAATAACTCAAACCTTCACAATTAGCATTTGAAAGCAGATTTGGTCTTAATTTTAGGTGGTCTTAATAGTGGAGTTTAACTGTAATTTGCATTACCTTTACCTAGAATCAGGCAAGTGCTATATTCAGTTTACCTGAATCAGAAACAGGATTTCAAATGGAATCTTCCTTCTTATAGATAGCAGGAGTTGATTTCAAAATTTAGGGGTGTCAGGTTGTGTTTTCATCAAAATATATTTGGAAAATGACGAACTTTTAGCAAACAGTGGAGGCCCTGATCAGACGCCGCATTCTGCGGCGTCTGATTTGGACCTGCACTGTTTGCCAGGGTACCCGTTTTGGGGTTTCTGGCAGTAAATGGGTTAATTAATGTGGGGAAAAAAAAAAAACGGTACCAAAACAAGTGAATCATGCACCATTCATGGTTCAAATGGAATCGAATGCGTCAAATATGGTGGCCATGAATATACCACTGCTTTCCCTCCATAGACTTTAGCTTTAAATACTACAGATGCTGCGGAATGGATGCTTTGTTTGTTTGTATTGTAGTTTAACGGCCCAGCCAACACTTTTGAGCTCACCTGACCGAAGGTCATGGTGAGCTTTTGTGACTGTGAGATGTCCGGCGTCGTCTTCGTCGTGCGTCATGCATCATTCTTCGTTCTTTGTGCGTGCGTAAACTTTTCTTGTTAACACTCTAGAGGCCACAGTTTTGATCCAATCATCATCAAACTTGGTCAGAATGATCATCATGATAATATGTTGGCCAAGATCGAATATGGGTCATGTCGGGTCAAAAAGTAGGTCACCAGGTGAAATCAAAGGAAAACATTATTAACACTCTAGAGGTCACAGTTTTGGTCCAATCATCCTCAAACTGATGATCATCCTGATAATGTTTCGGTCAAGTTTAAATATGGGTCATGTCGGGTCAAAAAGTAGGTCAGTAGGTCAAACCTCAGAAAACCTTGTTAACACTCTAGAGGCCACAGTTTTAGTCCAATCATGCCCAAACTTGCTCAGATTGATGATCCTGACAATATCTTGGTCAAGGTCGAATATGGGTCATGTCTGGTCAAAAAGTAGGTCAGTAGGTCAAATCATGGAAAAACTTTGTTAACACTCTAGAGGCCACAGTTTTGGTCCAGTCATCCTCAAACTTGTTCAGAATGTTCATACTGACAATATCTCAGTCAAGTTCGAATATGGGTCATGTCTGGTCAAAAAGTAGGTCAGTAGGTCAAATCATAGAAAAACCTTGTTAACACTCCAGAGGCCTATCTCAGTCAAGTTTGAATATGGGTCATTTCGGGTCATAAAGTAGGTCAGTAGGTCAAATCATAAAAAAATGTTGTTAACACTCTAGAAGCCACAGGTTTGGTCCAGAGATCCTCAAACTTGCTCAGAATGATCATCCTGACAATATCTTGGTCAAGTTTGAATATAGGTCATTTCGGGTCAAAAAGTAGGTCGGTAGGTCAAATCATAGAAAATCCTTGTTGACACTCTAGAGGCCACAGGTTTTGTCCAGTCATCCTCAAACTTGCTCAGAATGATCATCCTGACAATATCTCGGTCAAGTTTGAAAATGGGTCATTTCAGGTCAAAAAGTAGGTCAGTAGTTCAAATCATAGAAAATCCTTGTTAACACTCTAGAGGCCACAGTTTTGGTCCAATCATCCTGAAACTTGCTCAGGATGATCATCCTGATAATATCTCGGTAAAGTTTGAATATGGGTCATGTCAGGTCAAAAAGTAGGTCAGTAGGTCAAATCATAGAAAAACCTTGTTAACACTCTAGATGCCACAGTTTTTGTCCAGCCATCCTCAATCTTGCTCTGAATGTTCATCCTGACAATTTCTGAGTCAAATTCGAATATGGGTCATTTCGGGTCAAAAAGTAGGTCAGTAGGTCAAATCATAGAAAAACCTTGTTAACACTATAGAGGCCACAACTTTGGTCAAGTCATCCTCAAACTTGCTCAGAATGATCATCCTGACAATATCTCGGTCAAATATGAATATGGGTCATTTCGGGTCAAAAAGTAGGTCAGTTGGTCAAACCCAAGAAAAACCTTGTTTACACTCTAGAGGCCTCAGTTTTCGTCAAATCATTCTCAAACTTGCTCAGAATGATCATCCTGACAATATCTCGGTCAAATTTGAATATGGGTCATTTTGGGTCAAAAAGTAGGTCAAACCCAAGAAATACCTAGTTTACACTCTGGAGGCCACAGTTTTGGTCCAGTCATCCTCAAACTTGCTCAGAATGATCATCCTGTCAATATCTCATTCAAGTTCGAATATGGGTCATCTCGGGTCAAGAAGTAGGTCAGTAGGTCAAACCATAGAAAAACCTTGTTAACACTCTAGAGGCCATGGTTTTGGTCCAATCATCCTCAAACTTGCTCAGAATGATCATCCTGACAATATCTTGGTCAAGTTTGAATATAGGTCATTTCGGGTCAAAAAGTAGGTCAGTAGGTCAAATCAGAGAAAATCCTTGTTGACACTCTAGAGGCCACAGTTTTGGTCCAGTCATCCTCAAACTTGCTCAGAAAAAGGTACTAGTAATAAAATGAAGAATATCAGTCACTAGAAATAGAAAAAAAAATGATGATCCTAAACACGGTATTCACACACAATAGAGAGCAAATACTGGATAAATGATTCGAACTGACATCGATTAATTTTGCAATTTCAGGAAATTAAAACCAGCAGCAGAAGCAACTGCGTATTTTTGGCATCCATTTTTCGTTGCGCCTGCTTTTAGCATGGCGCGATGTAGGAGTTCAATTTTTCGTTCACTTGTTCGTCCATTCGTTCCTCCATTCGTTTGTCAAACCGTCGACATGTTTTCTTGTGAGAACTCATTTTACTGTAAAAATCCTGAAAGTTTGGATACTTTGAGGATCTGCTGTAATTCTCTTAAAATTTAAACAAATTTGTTACACGATCGATCCAGCAAGGAGTAAAAAAAGTGCTAACGGAATTTCAAACAGTGCAGATCTACACTGTTTTACAAGATCCTGAGGAGCAGTCTGATCAGGATCTACACTGTTTGACAGGATCTACACTGTCCGCACTTCTTGGGAGTCCTTGCTGGATTGTGAACCAAATTTGTTAAGATTTTAGAATTACTGCAAGTCCTCAATGTTTCCAAATTTTCAGGATTTTTACGGTAATTTTTCTTCTCTGGGTTTCAGCCATCTCTGTTTAGTGATAAAAAATTACTAATAAAATTTTGTAATGTAATGAACTATAGTTGTCCTTTCACTGGTATTTTCATTTGTCATCAAACTGTTTAAATGACAGATGCAGCTCTTCTGATGTGTACCATATTTACCCGAAGTATTTGGACACTTCAACTTTCTAAAATTTGAACAAGTACAAAATGCTACGTGATGCTGTGTTTAAAAATAGCTGGATGAGTGGCAAATAGTGTACTGTCCGATGAGATACCTTTTTCTGTGTCATCTTATCTGAATCTATGCTGCTTGCTAAGGCCTGTCTGTCCGAATACATGTACAGTAAAATTCCTATATTAAGACCACCTTGGGACTGTTCAAAAGTGGTCTTTAAGACCACTTTTGAACAGTCCCAAAGGTGGTCCATGACCAGAGGACACCGTGGGCAGAAATCACACAGAAAAATTCAGTGAAGCCTTCAAAATAAGCTTTTTAGTAGACTTACCATATTCGCCCTAATTACCGCACCTTGCGCTTAGTTTTTTATCCCCCCGCGTATTCGGAGAATACCGGAAGGGCATTAAGTGTTACCCCTGTCAGTTCGTTCGTCCGTTTGTTCGTTCGTCCGGTGTCCGGGCCATAACTCCTAAACCGTATGGAATATATTCATGAAACTTCACAGTTGCATTCATCACACTGAGACGATGTGTCATGAACAAGTAAGACAACTCTTGCTTTTTGGGTTTTTAGCTCACCTGGGCCGAAGGCTCCAGGGGAGCTTATAGTATAGTGGGTCGTCCGTCGTCCGTCCGTCCGTCCGTCCGTCGTCCGTCCACACTTTTGAGCAGCTATATCTCTGTATCCTGCAGGCTGATCTCAATCATTTCTCATCTGTAGCATGCCTCTGGTGGGGCATTGATGACATAAACTTTTTTTTGAAATCGCTCTAAAACTTTGGTTCCTATGGCAACCACAAGGTCCCATAGACTTACTATGGGAAAATGCTTGTCATCACCGTAGCACCTTCAGTTTTGATCGGATCTTTCTGAAACTTATATGTAAGGTGACTGGGGATAAAAACTCGGATGAGTTCGAAAACCGGCCAAGTCGGCCCATTTATCATAGAGTTACGTCCCTTTGATTGCTGAAAATGCCCATTTTCGACCTTGTCATCACCGTAGCCCCTTCAGTTTTGATCGGATCTTTCTAAAACTTATATGTATGGTGACTGGGGATAAAAACTCGGATGAGTTCGAAAACCGGCCAAGTCGGCCCATTTATCATAGAGTTACGTCCCTTTGATTGCTGAAAATGCCCATTTTCGACCTTGTCATCACCGTAGCCCCTTCAGTTTTGATCGGATCTTTTTAAAACTTATATGTAATGTGGCTGGGGATAAAACCTCGGATGAGTTCGAAAACCGGCCAAGTCCGCTGATTTATCATATAGTTACGTCCCTTTGATTGCTGAAAATGCCGATTTTTGACCTTGTCATCACCGTAGCCCCTTCAGTTTTGATCGGATTTTTCTGAAACTTATATGTAAGGTGGCTGTGGATAAAATCTCGGATGAGTTCGAAAACCGACCAAGTCCGCCCTTTTATTGTAGAGTAACGTCCCTTTGATTGCTGAAAATGCTGATTTTTGACCTTGTCATCACTGTAGCCCTTTCAGTTTTGATCGAATCTTTCTCAAACTTATATGTAAAGTGGCTGGAGATAAAATCTCGGATGAGTTCGAAAACCAGCCAAGTTGGTCCATTTTTCACAGAGTAACGTCCCTTTGATCACCGTAGCCCTTTCAGTTTTGATCGGATCTTTCTGAAACTTATATGCAAGGTGGCTGGGGATAAAGCCTCGGATGAGTTCGCATACCGGCAAATGTGGCCTATTTATCATTGAGTTAGGTCCCTTTGATTGCTGAAAATGTTGATTTTTTACCTTGTCAACACTGTAGCCACTTTAGTTTTGATCGGCTCTTTCTGAAACTTATATGTAAGGTGGCTGGGGATAAAACCTCAGATGAGTTCGAAAACCGGCCAAGTTGCCCCATTAACTATATAGTTATGTCCCTTTGATGGCTGAAAATGTCGATTTTTTACCTTGTCATTACCGTAGCCCCTTCAGTTTTGATCGAATCTTTCTGAAACCTATATTTAAGGTGGCTGGAGATAAAACCTAAGATGAGTTTGAATACCGGCCAAGTTGGCCCATTTATCATTGATTTACGTCCCTCTGATTGCTGAAAATGCCGATTTTTGACCTTGTCATCACCATAGCCCCTTCAGTTTTGATTGGATCTTTCTGAAACTTATATGTAAGGTGGCTGGGGATAAAATCTTGGATGAGTTCGAAAACAGGCCAAGTCAGCCCATTAATCGTAGAGTTATGTCCCGTTGATGGCTGAAAATGTTGATTTTTGACCTTGTCATTACCGTAGCCCCTAGCTTCAGTTTTGACTGGATTTTTCTGAAACTTATATGTAAAGTGGCTAGGGATGAAACCTCGGATGAGTTCGAAAACTGGTCAAGTCGGCTCCTTTATTATAGAGTAACATCCCTTTGATTGCTAAAAATGCCAAATTTTGACCTTGTCATCACCGTAGCCCCTTCAGTTTTGATTGGATCTTTCTGAAACTTATATGTGAGGTGGCTGGGAATAAAATCTTGGATGAGTTTGAATACTGGCCAAGTCTGATCGGATCTTTCTGAAACTTACATGTAAGATGGCTGGGAATAAAACCTCAGGTGAGTTCGAATACCGGCCAAGTCGGCACATTTATCATAGAGTGACGTGCCTTTGATTGCTGAAAATGCCTATTTTCGACATTGTCATCACTGCTGCCTCTTTAGTTTTGAACGGATCTTCATGAAACTTACAAACAAGGAAGTCGGGCAGAAAGCTTGGAGGAGTTTGAAAACTCTTGTTTTTGAACTTGTCATCACCATAGCCACTTCAGTTTAGATCGGATCTTCTTAGCAAGTCAGGCATAAAAGCTTGAATGAGTTTGAAAACCAGTGAGGTCAGCCTGTTTATCATAGAGTTACATTCTACTGGATTTTCAGAAAATGCTTACCCTATCATCACCATGTCCTCCCATAAAGCCTTCAGTAAAGGTTGGCACTTCCTTAAACTTTGAATCTGTTAGCTCAGGTGAGCGATACAGGACCAAGCTAGCTTGGTCCTCTTGTTGAATTATCTGCCTTTGACTTAGTACCATATAGTAAACCGTGTCCGGGCCATAACTCCTAAACCGTATGGAATATATTCATGAAACTTCACAGGTGCATTCATCACACTGAGACGATGTGTCATGAACAAGGAAGACAACTCCTGCTTGTTTAGTTTTTGAATTATCTGCCCTTGACTTACATCCATATATAGTCAAATGGTATGTCGTGTCCGGGCCATAACTCCTAAACCGTATGGAATATATTCATGAAACTTCACAGGTGCATTCATCACACTTAGACGATGTGTCATGAACAAGGAAGACAACTCTTGCATTTTTGGTTTTTGAATTATCTGCCCTTGACTTAGTACCATATAGTAAACTGTGTCCGGGCCGTAACTCCTAAACCGTATGGAATATATTCATGAAACTTCACGGGTGCATTCATCACACTGAGACGATGTGCCATGAACAAGGAAGACAACTCCTGCTTGTTTAGTTTTTGAATTATCTGCCCTTGACTTACATCCATATATAGTCAAATGGTATGTCGTGTCCGGGCCATAACTCCTAAACCGTATGGAATATATTCATGAAACTTCACAGGTGCATTTATCACACTTAGACGATGTGTCATGAACAAGGTAGACAACTCTTGCATTTTTGGTTTTGAATTATCTGCCCTTGACTCGGTACCATATAGTTAACCGTATCCGGGCCATAACTCCTAAACCATATGGAATATATTCATGAAACTTCACAGGTGCATTCATCACACTGAGACGATGTGTCATGAACAAGGAAGACAACTCTTGCATTTTTGGTTTTTGGATTATCTGCCCTTGATGCATATATGTTATGATTGATTTGAAGTACATTTGTAATATTTTTTAGCTCACCTAAGCACGAAGTGCTCAAGGTGAGCTATTGTGATCGCCTTTTGTCCGGCGTCCGGCGTGCGTCGTGCGGTGTGCGTCGTGCGTCGTCAACAATTCACTTAAATGACATCTCCTTCTAAACCAGTGAATGGATTTCAAAATACTTTCATAGAAATGTTCCTTGGGTGACCCTCTACCAAAATTGCTAAAATGGTTCCGCTCCGCAGAACAAAATGGCCACCAGAGCTAAAAATAGAAAAACCTTTAAACGACATCTCCTCCTAGCCCTTTGGCCCGATTTCAAAATAATTTCACAGAAATGTTCCTTGGATGACCCTCTACCAAAATTGCTAAAATGGTTCCGCTCCGCTGAACAAAATGGCCGCCAGAGCTAAAAATAGAAAAACCTTTAAACGACATCTCCTCCTAGCCCTTTGGCTCGATTTCAAAATAATTTCACAGAAATGTTCCTTGGATGACCCTCTACCGAAATTGCTAAAATGGTTCTGCTCCGCTGAACAAAATGACCGCCAGAGCTAAAAATAGAAAAATCTTTAAACGACATCTCCTCCTAGCCCTTTAGCCCGATTTCAAAATAATTTCACTGAAATGTTTCTTGGATGACCCTCTACCGAAATTGCTAAAATGGTTCCGCTCTGCTGAACAAAATGGCCACCAGAGCTAAAAATAGAAAAACCTTTAAAAGACATCTCCTCCTAGCCCTTTGGTCCGATTTCAAAATAATTTCACAGAAATGTTCCTTGGATGACCCTCTACCAAAATTGCTAAAATGGTTCCCCTCCGCAGAACAAAATGGCCGCCAGAGCTAAAAATAGAAAAACCTTTAAACGACATCTCCTCCTAGCCCTTTGGCCCGATTTCAAAATAATTTCACAGAAATGTTCCTTGGATGACCCTCTACCAAAATTGCTTAAATGGTTCCGCTCCGCTGAACAAAATGGCCACCAGAGCTAAAAATAGAAAAACCTTTAAACGACATCTCCTCTTAGCCCTTTGGCCCGATTTCAAAATAATTTCACAGAAATGTTCCTTGGATGACCCTCTACCGATATTGCTAAAATGGTTCTGCTCCGCTGAACAAAATGGCCACCAGAGCTAAAAATAGAAAAACCTTTAAACGACATCTCCTCCTAGCCCTTTGGCCCGATTTCAAAATAATTTCACAGAAATGTTCCTTGGATGACCCTCTACCGAAATTGCTAAAATGGTTTCTCTCGGCTGAACAAAATGGCCGCCAGAGCTAAAAATAGAAAAACCTTTAAACGACATCTCCTCCTAGCCCTTTGGCCCGATTTCAACATAATTTCACTGAAATGTTTCTTGGATGACCCTCTACCGAAATGGCTAAAATGGTTCCGCTCCGCTGAACAAAATGGCCGCAAGAGCTAAAAATAGAAAAACCTTTAAACGACATCTCCTCCTAGCCCTTTGGTCTGATTTCAAAATTATTTCACAGAAATGTTCCTCGGATGACCCTCTACCAAAATTGCTAAAATGGTTCCACTCCTCTGAAAAAAATGGCCGCCAGAGCTAAAAATAGAAAAACCTTTTAACGACATCTCCTCCTAGCCCTTTGGCCTGATTTCAAAATTATTTCACTGAAATGTTCCTTGGATGACCCTTTACAGAAATTGCTAAAATGGTTCCGCTCCGCTGAACAAAATGGCCGCCAGAGCTAAAATTAGAAAAACCTTTAAACGACATCTCCTCCTAGCCCTTTGGCCCGATTTCAAAATAATTTCACAGAAATGTTCCTTGGATGACCCTCTACCGAAATTGCTAAAATGGTTTCGCTCGGCTGAACAAAATGGCCGCCAGAGCTAAAAATAGAAAAACCTTTAAACGACATCTCCTCCTAGCCCTTTGGCCCGATTTCAACATAATTTCACTGAAATGTTTCTTGGATGACCCTCTACCGAAATGGCTAAAATGGTTCCGCTCCGCTGAATAAAATGGCCGCAAGAGCTAAAAATAGAAAAACCTTTAAACGACATCTCCTCCTAGCCCTTTGGTCTGATTTCAAAATTATTTCACAGAAATGTTCCTCGGATGACCCTCTACCAAAATTGCTAAAATGGTTCCACTCCTCTGAAAAAAATGGCCGCCAGAGCTAAAAATAGAAAAACCTTTTAACGACATCTCCTCCTAGCCCTTTGGCCTGATTTCAAAATTATTTCACTGAAATGTTCCTTGGATGACCCTTTACAGAAATTGCTAAAATGGTTCTGCTCCGCTGAACAAAATGGCCACCAGAGCTAAAATTAGAAAAACCTTTAAACGACATCTCCTCCTAGCCCTTTGGCCCGATTTCAAAATAATTTCACTGAAATGTTTCTTGGATGACCCTCTAGCAAAATTGATAAAATGGTTCTGCTCCGCTGAACAAAATGGCCACCAGAGCTAAAAATAGAAATACCTTTAAGCAACATCTCCTCCTAGCCCTTTGGCCCGATTTCATATTATAGCCTGGGCCAATAATGGCTCTCCCAGGGGCCCACTTGATACCCTATGGATCAGGTGAGCGATCCAGGGCCATCATGGCCCTCTTGTTATGAATGGCATTTCGCGGTGGCATCCGTGTCCTATGGACACTTTTTCTAGTTCAAAATGGTGTCAACAAATCAGGGTGAAAAATCTACCGTATTAGCGCACACTCGATGCGAAAACACTAGCTTTCGAGATGATGCATACTGATATTTAATGGGATGGAAAAGGATACTAAAGCATTGCCTTCACTGTTGAAGAAATAATATTAGGTTTTTTTTTATAGATTTTATGTGAGAGTGTCTAGGGGGAGGTTACTGTAAAGTGTACGCTTATGTACTTCCTTTTCAAAAATAGCTTTGGTGTGCGCTTATAGGAGCATGTGCGGTAATTAGGGCGAATAAGGTAATCTTAATTTTAGGTGGTCTTGATAGCGGAATTTCACTGTACATATCATATGATAAATATGGTATTTGATGTCCACTTAGTGTCTGTTTCAAAATTTGGACTCCATTTTCTCTATGTCTCGGTATATCATGTATTGGTATAAGGTAAGTGAAGCAGCAAATTGGCATCATTGGCATAGGGGTTAAGAGCACTGGCCCTTAACCCTTATCCTGCTGTATATTTAAATATGTCACACCCACCACTGATTATCAGCCAATCAGATTACTTGATGCAAATTATTGCAACAAATTTATAAACTGGATGGCAAACAATGAAAATCCTGATCAGATGGCTTCTTCAGAAGCCATCTGATCTGGATCTACATTGTTTCAAAGATAAGGCATATCCGGGCTCAGAAGGACAAGGGTTAAAGATTAGGATTCAGTACTGTGAGTTCGAGCTCTTCTCGGGTCACCTGACTGTGAGATGTCAAATTCTACAAGGGGAGGTTAGGTGGTTTTTCTCCAGGTACTCCTGTTTTCATTGAATTTGATTAACCCATTGTATACTAGTGGACTTTTCAATTGCTATACATTGGACAAGTCCATTTGTCATATAAGGGATATCAGGCCTATTTTTAGCTCACCGTCACGTAGTGACGAGGTGAGCTTTGGGGATCACTTTTTGTCCGTCGTCCGTCGTGCGTGCGTCCGCGCGTGCGTGCGTGTGTAAACAATTTCTTTAAACAACATCTCCTCCTAAACCACTGATCGGATTTTGACCAAACTTCACAGGAATGATCCTTAGGTGGTCCCCTTTCAAAGTTGTTCAAATGGTTCCGGTCCGTTGCACATCTGGGTCACAGGAGCCGAAAATAGATTTTTTTCACCCAAAACTTAAAAAATCTTCTTCTCTGAAACCACAAGGCCCAGGTCTTTGATATTTGGTATGAAGCTTCATCTAGTGGACCCCTACCAAGATTGTTCAAATTATAGTGCTGGGGCCAAAAATGCCCCCGCCCCAGGGCCCTTTGGTTTTACATAGGCTTAATTTAATTATATAGGGAAAATCTTTAAAAATCTTCTTCTCTGAAACCACAAGGCCCAGGACTTTAAATTTGGTATGAAGCTTCATCTAGTGGACCCCTACCAAGATTGTTCAAATTATAGTGCTGGGGCAAAAAATGCCCCCGCCCGGGGGCCCTTTGGTTTTACATAGTCTTATATAGGGAAAATCTTTAAAAATCTTCTTCTCTGAAACCACAAGGCCCAGGACTTTGATATTTGGTATGAAGCTTCATCTAGTGGACCCCTACCAAGATTGTTCAAATTATAGTGCTGGGACAAAAAATGCCCCCGCTCCGGGGCCCTTTGGTTTTACATAGACTTATATAGGGAAAATCTTTAAAAATCTTCTTCTTTGAAACCGCAAGGCCCAGGACTTTGATATTTAGAATGAAGCTTCATCTAATGGACCTCTACCAAGATTGTTCAAATTATAGCCCTTGGGCCAAAAATGCCCCCGCTCCGGGGCCCTTTGATTTTACATAGACTTATATAGGGAAAATCTTAAAAAATCTTCTTCTCTGAAACCACAAGGCCTAGGTCTTTTATATTTGGTATGAAGCTTCATCTAAAGGACCCCTAACAAGATTATTCAAATTATAGTGCTGAGGCCAAAAATGTCCCCGCCCCAGGGCCCTTTGGTTTTACATAGACTTATATAGGGAAAATCTTCTTCTCTGAAACCGCAAGGCCCAGGACTTTGATATTTGGTATGAAGCTTCATCTAGTGGACCCCTACCAAGATTGTTCAAATTATAGTGCTGGGGCAAAAAATGCCCCCGCCCCCGGGCCCTTTGTTTTACATAGGCTTATATAGGGAAAATCTTTAAAAATCATCTTCTCTGAAACCGCAAGGCCCAGGACTTTGATATTTGGTATGAAGCTTCATCTAGTGGACCCCTACCAAGATTGTTCAAATTATAGCCCTTGGGCCAAAAATGCCCCCGCTCCGGGGCCCTTTGGTTTTACATAGACTTATATAGGGAAAATCTTTAAAAATCTTCTTCTCTGAAACCACAAGGCCTAGGTCTTTTATATTTGGTATGAAGCTTCTTCTAAAGGACCCCTACCAAGATGATTCAAATTATAGTACTGGGGCCAAAAGTGGCCCCGCCCCGGGGCCCTTTGGTTTTACATAGGCTTATATAGGGATAAACTTTAAAAATCTTCTTCTCTGAAACCACAAGGCCCAGGACTTTGATATTTGGTATGAAGACATAATGGACCTCTACCAAGATTGTTCAAATTATAGCCCTGGGGCCAGAAATGCCCCCACTCTGGGGCCCTATGGTTTTACATAGACTAATATAGGGAAAATCTTTAAAAATCTTCTTCTCTGAAACCACAAGGCCTTGGTCTTTGATATTTGGTATGAAGCTGCATCTAGTGGACCTCTATCAGGAGTATTCAAATTATAGCCCTGATACCAAAAATGTCCCCGCTCCGGGGCCCTTTGGTTTTACATAGACTTATATAGGGAAATCTTTAAAAATCTTCTCTGAAACTGCAAGGCCAAGGCCTTTGATATTAAGTATGGAGCTTTATCTAGTGAACCTCTTCCAAGATTGCTCAAATTATAGCCCTGGGGCCACAAATGCCCCCACCCCGGGGCCCTTTGGTTTTACATAGATTTATATAGCCCTGGGGCCATTTGGTTTTGCTTAGGCTTATGTAGGGAATATCTTTAAAAAAAAATCTTCTTCTCTGAAACCGCAAGGCCCAGGTCTTTGATATTTGATGTGTAGCTTCATCTAGTGGACCTTTGCCAAGATTGTTAAAGCCCTGGGGCCAATAATGGCCCTCTCTGGGGCCCACTTGTTACAATATGGATCAGGTGAGCGATCCAGGGCCATCATGGCCCTCTTGTTTCATTCTTATTCTATTTTTGACAGAAAATTATGTGGTTCAGGCCCTGATCAGACCCCGCATTCTGTGGTGTCTGGTCTGGGCCAGCACTGTTTGTCAAGGTAACCCCTTAGGGGTTTCCCCACATGCAATGCTCCTTATAAATGAAATAACCATGGATCCAATAAAAACAAAAGTTCATTAATTTTAATACTTAATTAAATGTACACTTTTATTTCTTTCCAGCCACAGAGCTCAGATTTAGGGGACCAAGGTTATGTAAGTAGCATTTTGCCTATGTTATTAACCCTTAACATGCTGAGTCAACCTACATCTGAAAATGTCGTCTGCTTATGTTGTCTGCTGATTTTTTTTTTTTTGCAAACTTTTGAAAAATGTTTTTGCATGCAGGCAAACAGTGTGGGCCTACAGGAGTAGTCTGATCTTGGCCCACACTGTTTGCAAAATATTACTTATAAGGTATCCGGCAGACGGCAAAGCAGACAACAATAGACGTGATTGGCATTTTATGGGTTAACTCTCAATAACTCTGAACATCGATGACTGTAAAGTATCTTCTTTTGTGTTTGGTCTTTAACAGCCAAGTTAACACTATTTAGGAGATATTGAGCAGGTCAGTTTACCTAACCACACTTCATGGGCAGGTTTACTTGTAAGATGTTAACCAGTACAGTGCAAAGCTTTTTGCCCCAAAATAACAACTGCCCTTCTTGAACCTACAGAAGGGAGAGAATGACAATAGAAAATCTCCATGGCAGAATGTTGCCGACCCGACAGGTATCAAGCACGCAAACTCCTGATCTCACCAGTCGGGCATGCATCAAACTGATATGCAAAGGCCGGATTTGGTTTTGGTGTTTGGTTTTGGTTTTACGGCCCTTTCAAGATTATTTTACTCATATAGAGTTGATGGTTAATCAGAGGTGGGTGAAAACCGTAGTACCCGAAAAAAGCAACACCTGACCTTCAGTTGCAGAAGTTCATTTGCATCTCACATGTGACCCGAGCCAGGATCGACCACAGCGGTGAGAGACCTAATGATTAAAAGTGAGTGCCTTTATCCACTATGCCATGAAGGCCTGTTCGCAGCAGACTTTGAAGTTTGTGACTGACTCTCTTTGCAAATTAGCTTATAATCTTCTATCCCTTTCTCCGCTGAACCTCAATTTCTGGAATGGACTATTCCGTCTCTGAATTTGGATGCATCTATTGTAGATAATAGTTCAGTCAAAACCATTAAGAGGAATGGATAACCATTCCAGGAAGATTTTTTTTCCCCCCGCCATTTTTCAAAGGGAGACAACTTTCGAGACTTCTTATTCTCTGTCCCACGGAAAAAGGGGTCTACTCTTAAAGGAAAAAATTTGCTCCTCAGGAGCAAATTTTTTCCTAAGAGGAGACCCCTGTTGGAGGAAGTGCTCCTCAGGAGCAAATTCTTTCCTTTAAGAGTTGACCCCCGTTGGAAGAGCAAATTCTTTCCTTTAAGAGTTGACCCCCATTGGAAGAGCAAATTCTTTCCTTTAAGAGTAGAACCCTGTTGAAATGCGAGACAAAAATACTATTGGAGGAGTGGACTCCCCTGAAGGTGAATCCATTCCTCTTAGTAGGATAACAAACAATGTTGGTGCTGATGAAGCCTTACGAGTTGGTGCATCTCATCTTGACCTATCTTGTTTGCACAGTTATTAGTTCCGTTCTACTGGATTGAAAGGGGTAATGCCAAACTCTTGATAATTCAGACATGGATTTTCTCGAAGTACCTGCTTAAGTCAAGAAGGGTAGTTGTCATTTTCTGGCGAAAGAATGTGAACCATACTGTGTTTGCTGCTTACCTGGAAACCCGGGCCTGGAAGGAGGCCACTTATGTGGATATTGCCCCTGTACCTGCAGGTTAATCAAAAATCTGATGATGATGATGATGATGATGATGATGATGATGATGATGATGATGATGATGATGTATGGCAATTAAACTACAAACTTTATGCATGTTCTAGAATTTGAACAAGTTAACTATGCCGGATGTGGATGAGTGGCAAACAGTGTTGACACCGATGTGATGCTGCTTTCTACATCATCTCATCCGGGTCTACACAGTTTGCTCAGGCCTGTCTGTCCGAATACATACGGTACTTATGGTAATTTTGTTGAGGTTTGGACTGGGAAAATGGCATAAATCACATTTTGGCTGTTATGGTACATTTGGGTCTATTAATAGATGGAAACCACTTATAAATATACACAGAAAGTACTTCACTGATATGCTACTGGCTTGAAAGATAGTGATTAAAAGACTTCTTACTGTTGGAAATAAGTTCAAATTATGTTTTCTAAGCCTAGCTGTGCAACAGTGTACCTTATAACATTTGGACACAGCAAGAACTCTGTCCAGTCCATTTATTTTGAGGTCTAATCTAATCAGTCTTCTTTTTCGAGCTGACTATGGATGTCACTTTTGCTGTCAGGGCAGGGTTGGAAAATTGTTCAAAATTTCGTTCATCCTGCATAATTTGAGGGCATGTAGATTTTGATACGCCTTTTTGGAAGGCGTGGCCCCTTTGATAAATATATCCGAACCGGAATATAATGTGCAGCTTGTTGTTAATTACATAATGTTCATTGGGACTAGACAAAATCTTGACGCATCCTCCGAAATTTTCACTCGTCATGGCAAGTAGACGAGTGGAAATTCACAGCCCTCTGTCAGTGCTTCATTTTTGATAATCATTATATATTAACCATTAACCGTTTACCACTCAGGGATTTTGTGAATTTCGCTGATTTTCACAGTGTTGCACCTGACAGCAACTTCAACTAGCCATTGTTTCAGAATGGATGGTCTGTTTTACACCAAACTCGGTATGAATGTTCATTGGGCAGTAGCCTTTCAAATGCAACCTTTCATGACTTGATCATTGTTGTCATGGTAAAGAGGGGGCATCTCAAAGTTGGCAAAAAGTGTGTTTTCACATGAATTTTGGACCACATTTTAATCTTCACACTGCTGTCAAGGCAACAATTAAGGTGTTTGGCACTGGTCATTTTCACTGTTTGCAGCATGTTTTATCAGCATCAATTTTCAGGCATTTTTGACCCCAGACACCCTCAGATATAAATTTTAGCGGCCAGTTGGGCCATACACCCAAAATTTTTTGGGATGTGAAGGGGTGCAGACACGTAAAAACACGTATCTGAGTGGTAAAGGGCTAAACTGCTGATCACGCTACTTGCCGACATCATTTTCAAATATCTCTAATGTCCCCCCACACAGGGGAAGCGGACATATTATTGTGTGGTATGGAGCTCACTTGCATCGGCCTCCACATTGTTTGAAGTACTATACTGGATGGCTGCCCCAGCCCATCGGGGCTTGAAGAAATAAATGGGCTGCATGATGCTTCCACGCAGACCTGAATCCGAGTGAGTGAGTGTTTGGGTTTTGCGTCCCACCAACAGCTGAGGTCATATGGAGACGGGACCCCGGTTTAAAGACTCATCCGAATGTCTGGAGAAGCCTGGGATCGATCCTGCAATCCCTGGTTTACAAGGCGAGTAGCATAACCACTGCACCACTGAGGCTTCTGAAGAGCTGAATCTGACCGAACAAGAGTACCGGTAAACTGCTTAGAGGATCTAAGCCTGCCCAGGCAAAGTGGTGAGAGTCAGACCGTCCATGCTTATAAACCCTATTGGTTTCATTGGGCGACAGGGCTTTAGATGTCATTTCATCTCAATGTCGGGTAAAAGTCCCACAAAATTGGAAACATCTCCAAAATGACCTATATAGTGTTGACGTGGACGTTAAACATCAAACCAAACAAACAAAAAACTATATTGGATGGATTCTTACCAAACTTACGTGGCTTTATCACTTAAAGGATGGGGAACACACTTGGTTAGTTTTTATTTGCCTTGACCTGATTTTCACGGGCACAGGCTAAAAAAGTACTGTCAAATTTGGGCCTAAAGTAGCTTGTCTGCACCCTTGTCAAGAACAAAATAGAAAATGTGTGTCAGTGCAAGACAAAACCTGTAAATTGGGGCCAATTGTTAAAAAACAAACGGCATCGTTAGTTAAAGTATCGATAAAACTATGGCAACTAGACTAATATTTTTGCAGAACAAATGTGAGCAGTTTTTGCAAATGCAAAAGCTGCTCACTTTTTTTTCAGCAAAAATAGCACTGTATTAGGTATTTTCCTTTCCAGAACAGTTAACATTTTAACAACTAATGAGCTCGTTAAACTATCGTGGTGGCCCCTGAGATGTGCAGACTCAAATTGGCTTGCACAATCACTTGGTATGACAAGAGTTTACCCTGAGAGCATACCACATTCCGTATTTACCAAAAAGCATTCAGACACCTCAACTCCTTACCAAACTTGTTCTAAAATTTGAACAAGGTCGATTTACTATCCCTTGTTTATTGTGTCCAAAAGTAGCTGGACAAGTGGCCAACAGTGTAGACCCTGATGAGACACCGCATTCTGCGGCGTCTCATCTGGGTCTACACTGCTTGCTTAGCCTTGTCTGTCCAAATACAGGACCCTTTGAAGTGTAATGCTTATGCTACTTGTCTTGTAAACAAGGGGTCGCAGGTCTCCAGACTTTCGGATGAGTCTTTAAACCTAAGTCCCATCTCCGTATGACCTTAGCTGTTGGTGAGACGTAAAACTCAAACACTCACTCTCTGTCCGAATACATAAGGGAGAGACGGTATGGTATACCTGGGGAGTATATGTATGTTTATTCTTGTATTTTGTGTACAGAGTGTGTTTTCTCCCATCATCAGAATGCAGATTGAATTAATCATTCTTCTAGAGAATCAAACTCTCTCCACATTACAAACTAAACATTTGGATACGGCATTGTGCTTTCTGGAGAATTTTTTGTGCTATAATGATAGAGAAACCATGTTTGGAGCTCTAGTGTCGGTGTAGAGAAATAAGGGTATTTGATGAGAATTTGGAGTACACTAAAATTCCGCTATTAAGACCACCTAAATTTAAGACTAAATCTGCTTTTAACTCTTCTCTTGCTGAATAATCAGGTTTGCCACACCCATTTCTGACTTTGAAAGAATCAGATTACTTGATGTAATTTTTCCTATAAATTCATAAATTAAATGTCAAACAGTGTAGATCCTGATCAGATGGCTTCTTCAGAAGCCATCTGATCTGGATCTACACTGTTTTCAAAGATAGAGGTTGTCGTGAACAGCATGATAAGAGTTAAAAGCTTATTGAGAAGGTTTCATTTATTGTTTCTTTGCGTTTTCTACACCATGTGCCTCCTGTAAAGAGACCACCTTTGGGACTGTTCAAAGTGGTCTTAAAGACCACTTTTGAACAGTACCATAGGTGGTCTTAATATAGGAATTTTACGGTACATGAAATTTTGGTATAAAAATAAATTTCAGCTGGTGCAAGACAAAAGGTGTAAATTTGCCGTGTGACAAGTGAAATTTCACACCCAACTGCATTCTGGTATGTTTGTTTAGAGTTTAATGGCCCAGTCAACACTATTTAGATAATAATGAACCAGCCATTTTATGCCTTCAAAATCTTCTAGGCTTAGATGTTGAGTATGAAGCAACGTAAAGTAGTCACCAACATAAATCCTGCCAACCATGCTTCTTGGGCTTAAATTGGCCATGCACTGGGACTCTTTAGCTTCCATTGACTTATTAAGATACTTAGTAGGAAGCAGCATCTGGTAGCCACGTACATAAATCCTGCCAAATATGCCTCTGGGGTCCTAATTGGCCACGCCTCTTGTGCCCATTAGTTGCCTTAGACTTTTAAGGAAAAAACTTCAAAAATTTTCTTCTCTGAAACCACAAAGCCCAGAGCTTAGATATTTAGGGTGAAGCAACATAAAGTGGTCACCTACATAAACCCTGCCAATCATGCCCCTGGGGTCCAAAATGGCCAGGCCTCAGTGGCTCTTTAGCTCCCATAGACTTATAATGGAAAAATACTTCAAAAATCTTCTTCTGAAACCACAAGGCCCAGAGCTGAGATATTTAGGGTGAAGCAACATAAAGTGGTCAGCTACATAAACCCTGCCAATCATGCTCCTGGGGTCCAAAATGGTGATGCCTCGGTGGCTCATTAGCTTGTATGGACTTACAATGGAAAAAACTTCAAAAATCTTGTTCTGAAACCACAAGCTCATCCAGTGTGATAAAAATTGAACTCCTGGAACACAAATGGCTGGAGGAGTGTAGCATAGTGAAATTTTCAGCATGAGGAGGGTTAAATACAGTAAAACTCCTATATTAAGACCACCTTTGTGTCTGTTCAAAACAGATTGTGAACAGTCCCAAAGGTGGTCTCTGACCAGAGGACACCGTATGCAGAAAACACAGAGAAAAAATAATTTGACCTACTACGAGGACTGTTCAAATATGAATGCAACTAAGCACATAAAAATGATTCTGTGATAGATTTCGATGAAAAATTTATTTTGTCCCCTCAAAGTATTCCCCTTTAACAGATATACAAACTTTCAGTCTTCTGATCCAATCATTGAATGCAATTTGGTAGTCTTTCCGAGGTATACTATGAAGGCACTGTAATATCGCAGAACCGAGGTGTTTGCGCTGTACAAATTTTCAACCAGAAAGGTATTTTTTAAGCAGCAGGAACAAAAAAAAGTCACACGGGTCAAGGTCAGGGGAATACGGGGGGGTGAGGGAGTTCAACAACCTTTTCCTGCTTCAGATAGTCTTGCACAATGAACGCCTCGTGCGATGATGCTTTGCCATGTAGCAATCTGACATTGGCCAAACCAGTTGCGGGTCTTCAATTTTCGAAGAACTTTATTCTTGTAAAACTTCGCATTTACGGATTTGCCTTTAGGCACAGCAACCTGAATAGCAGGGCCCTGATTTGAAAAGAATATGGCATACATTATCTTCTTGACGCTCATGGTCCGCTTTGCAATGCATGGTCTTTTGCAATACTTTCTTGCCCATATTTTGTTCTGAATCTTTCGTTTTGGCTTAAAAAAGTGAACCCATGTCTCGTCACCTGTGACAACATTAGTGAAAGACTGTGCATTGTAATTTGGAAACTTTTTAAGCAGCTTCTTGGCGCACTGAACGCGTGTTTTTTTCTGCTCATCTGTCAACAGATGGGGAATCCATCTAGCACAGATCTTTCTCATTTTCAAATCCCGTTTCAGAATTGTATGAGCTGCTCCTAATGAGATGCCAACCATACTAGCTATTTGCCTAGTGGTGTATCTTGCATCGGTAGCAACTATTTCTTTCACTCTAGCAACCATCTTGGCAGATGTTGCTCTTTTCGGCCAACGATCATGTGGTACATCTTCTGTTGAGCCTAGCCCACAGCTGAATTTCTTACTCCAACGAAAAACTGTTGGAAAAGACATTTCATTATGCCCATAAACCGAACATATTTCATCAAAAATGTCTTTGCACCGTATACCAAGAATACAACGATTCTTAATATAGGACCGTATTTCAACGGCGTACTCTGACCTTCTTCCAACCATGTTTTGTATTAGTATACAAGAGTAGACAGTGTTTATCGAACGATATACATGGCTTAAGTCAACGGATTTTAACAGGTTTGGTATCAATGTGTAGGTAAAATGTTTTTCTACGCTGTGATATTTATTTCCAGGTGATTTTCGCATTAGTGCATGAGAAAACGTTCTACTTGCATTCATATTTGAACAGTCCTCGTATATAAGCTTTTAAATGCAGAATTATTCATTTTAGGTGGTCTTAATAGTGGAATTTCACTGTATAATAAAACTTTCATGTGTGGAGATATTCATGATGAAAAAAAAAATCATTTTCAAATTCTCATCAAGTACACTCTTTTACTGGCAAAAATATTATTATATAGGATATCTGTAAAATGGATTATGTTGGAAAATGCCTTGAAAATATGATAACTCAAGGATTATTATACATGTGAAATTAGTCTTCAAATGGTGGTGTATCATTATGGATATATGGAGGCAAGAGGTTAGGGGAAGGACATATGATATTAAGCAAATACAGTAAAATTCCTACCTTAAGACCACCTTTGGGACTGTTCAAAAGTGGTCTTAAAGACCACTTTTCAGGGATGAGAAAGTTCAGGATTAATCCTGATTTCTGAGGATTGAGAGCTTTGGCATGATGCATATAAATTGTCATTTATTGTTGTCCATTTGAAGTTTTAACATGTCTTAATTAAATGGTTAGCTACAGCTAAGCATAAAGCAACTAATCTCCATTGATATTGGAACGGTATACCCATTTATTTTTTATTTCAAGATAACAAAGGGGCACTTCAGGATTGAAATAGCAGATTTTCAGGGTAGAGATTTTTGGACTGTTCTCACCCCTGGTCCATGACCAATGGACAGACACTGTAAAAAAATACAAAAAAAGAATAGCTGCACCTGCTAAATAAACTTTTTAAAGCAGAATTAGTCTTAATTTTAGGTGGTCTTGATAGCGGAATTTCACTGTACTTTGATAGCTTGATAATTTCATTATTATGCTGTTAATTCATTTTCTTCTTTCTGACCCTTATTCCTCACTTTCATCTCCTCTACTGTCAACTTATAGAAGCATCTGTGGTGTAGTGGCTACTCGCCTCCTACATTCAATTCCAGGCTTCTCGAGACTTGGGTGAGTCTTACTAGGGCTTTATCCACGATTTGGGAAAAGGCCCCAGGGCAAATGTGGGAAAGACTATCAACAAAAACAGAATTTCATCAGAGAAATGTCAGAACAATGAAGTTTTGCTCATTATAGTTTTAGGAATTTGGTAGTTTAGCAGTGAAATAGCTCTACTGTGGTGATTTTTCATCTATAACATCTGTAAAGTATTGTCCCCCCCATTCTTTTTGTTGTGGCTTTCTCTCTTCATATTTGGGGGAAAATGTATTGAATTGGGCATTGGGTTTCAGCCGTGCTCAGAACAGGCAGAAAATGCCCTGCTTAAAACCAAGGACTTGCCTCAATATGACCTTAATTGTTGGTGGGATGTAAATACTCTCTCTCTCTCTGATCTGCGTCTACGCAGTTTGCCCGTGCTCCAAAAATGGGATGTTGCACATGTATGGGTAAATTGGTGGTTTACCTGTTCTTAGTAAGGAGAAGGTAAACACCTGGCTGATTTTTTCCACCGTTTTTCAAGGGAGACAACTTTGGGACTTCCTGTTTGGTTTTCTGTAAGCCCTGTTTCACTGAAAAAGGGGTCTACCCTTAAAGGAAAGAATTTGCTCCTCGGAGCAAATTCTTTCCTTTAAGAGTTGACCCCTATGGACATGGGAGACAAAAAATACTTTTGCAGGAGTTGCCTCCCCTGAAGGTATATCCATTCACAGTAAATCATAAAAGAAATAGTTTAATTACATTAACTCATTTTGTAATGAATGGAATCTTCCACACAGGAGGAGCCTATAAAATTTTTGTTCAGTGGTGCCAGGTGTTTTATAGAACTTTGTTTAATAAATGGCTGACCTTTTGGTAAATAGTGAAGGCCCAGAGCAGATGTTGCATTCAGGGGTGTCTGGTCTGGGCCTGCTTTATTTGCCAGTGTCCTGTTTTGGGGGTTTCCTGTGAGACAGTTTGAGTGGTTGCAGGTGCGGGTTAGATATTTTTTTGCCTGATGTGGTGCAGTTTTATTAGGCTTCAGCTGATGTTCTTTTCAATGGCTAAGAATTTAGTAGATTTCACGTTTACAAGACTTGTGTTATTGCAATTATGTTCATGAGTCATTTCCAGAATGCTGCCAATTTTCAGACACTTTGATTTAACTCTTATCCTGCTGTTCACAACAACCCTTATCTTTGCAAAAAGTGTAGATCCAAATCAGATGGCTTCTGATCAGGATCTACACTGTTTAGTTTATACTAATTTATTTTAGTTCGATTGCGATGAAAGCTTTAAGCTTATTGAATCGCTATCGAACACTCATTCCGGGTGTTTTCACGCGCGCGCGAGAGAGAGGCAGGGGCTTTTACACCACTGCTACCCATTTACACCTGGGTGGAGTGGGGCAGTGTCATTACGTGACTTGCCCAAGGACACACCTCGATACCGGTGGCGGATTCGAACGCACAACCTCTCGATCATGAGTCGAACGCGCTAACCACTGCGCTATCGAGGCTGACACTGTTTCACATTAAGTTTATGAATTTGTAGGAATAAATTACATAAAGTAATCTGATTGGTTCAAAGTCAGAAACAGGTGTGGCTAAATTGAAGAAATAAATGGGCTGCATGATGCTTCCACGCAGAGCTGAAACAAACCCGCACACGGGTACTGGTAATCCGCTTAGAGGATCTAAGTCTGCCCAGGCAAAGCGGTGCGAGTCAGACCATTCATGCTTATCAACCCTTTTGATATCATTGAGCAACAGGGCCTGAGATGTCATTTCATGTCATTGTCAGGTAAAAGTCCCACAAAATTGGAAGCAAAGTCTCCAAAATGACCTATACAGTGTTGACGGGGACGTTAAACCACAAAATCTTCATCAAACACTGTTTGCTTAAATGCAGGCATCCATATTTTATCTTTGCCTACATTTCATGGTTCACTGACTTTGTAAAATATTGCGACCACCCTAGCATTCACCCTTTTCAAAAGAACTATAAGAGCTTTATTAATGATACTTAGTACTTACTCGTATCTATTAATGCAAGCCTCCATATTTGACCTTGACCTAAATTCCATCATTCACTGACTTTATGTGAACTATTGCATCAACCCTAGTGTTCAACCTAATGTTTAAGTTCATTTCTCAAGAACTTTTAGACCTTCAAAGATGATACTTAGTCTAGAAATGGCAACTTTTATGCAAGCATCAATGTTTGACCTTGTCCTAAATTTTAAGATTCGCTGACTTTGCACCCCCACAGGCGCGACATAGCCTTTGGCGGAATTCTTGTTCTCTCATAATGCTGTTGTTGTTAATCATTGGCATAAATTTATAAAGTTGTATGACCACACGCAAGTAGCTTTGCAACATGTTTACACAGATCTGGATCTAGACTGTTTGCATGTTCAGCAGGATAAAAGTTAGTCGAACTTCAACAGCACGAACCCCTTTGGGACCATGAATTTTTTTTAGAGACTGGTAGTTCGAGCCATGGAGGGTTACTATGAGCACTAGTGCCATACAAGGAGGCATAATTGAGATAATTCTTGGATAACTTTACAGTGTTCTATATTATAAATGTATGTTGTGTGTACGCATTAGAGTTGCCTCATCGAGGTGACTAATGAGTACACACAGCACACATTTGCAAGATAAAGTAAGAAAATCTTCCTAATAGATTATCCCTCTTTCTTAACCCTTATCTTGCTGTTCACAACAACCCCTATCTTTGCAAACAGTATAGATACAGATCAGATGGCTTCTGAAGAAGCCATCTGATCAGGATCTACACTGTTTGGCATTCAGTTTATGAATTTGTAGCAACAAATTACATCAAGTAATTTGATTGGTTGATAGATAGAAATGGGTGTGGCTTAAATATATATTCAGCAAGATAAGGGTTAAGTGGAGGGATTCCCAGGGGACTCTAGAACGGGTTCGACTCATCCATGGTAAATTTGCCATCGGTGTTGGAGCCGTTGAAGTTTTACTGTAATTTAAATTATTTCTTTGATGTCTTTCAGATGAATGGAGATGGAGAATATGAGTATGAAGAAATTCCATTGGAAAGGGTAAGTAATGGTCTCTTTTATTTCAATGACACACTTGACCCAGCCCACCGGCCCCGATAGCTCAGTTGGTAGAGTGCCCGCTCCGGGGAACGGGAGGTTACGGGTTCGATCCCAGGCCGCGACATACCAAAGTCGTTAAGAATGGTACTAGCTGCTCCGCGCTTGGCACTCAGATTTACGGGGTAGAGCTAGGACTGGTCGACCCAGTGTCAGGATAATGTGACTGGGTGTGGTATCATGTAATGTGTCTGGGACATGATACTTCAGTGAGGCAGCACTATAAAAGTGAGCATTGAGCTCCCTGTCGCAACCAGACACCGTCGTGATATGACTGAAAAAATGTTGAAAGCGACATTAAACCCGAATTCACACACACACACACATTGACCCAGCCCATCGGGGCTTGGAGAAATTGATTGGACTGCATGATGCTTCCACGCAGAGCTGAATCCAACCGCACAAAAGTACTGGTAAACTGCTTAGAAGATCTAAGCCTGCCCAGGCAAAGGGGTGCAATTCAGACTGTCTCTGCTTATAAACCCTATTGGTTTCATAGGGCGACAGGGCTTGAAATGTCATTTCATCTCAATGTCGGGTAAAAGTCCCACAAAATGGGAAGCAGCGTCTTCAGAATGACCTATACAGTGTTTACGGGGACGTTAAACATCAAACCAAACAAACAAATACAATGTCACACAAATGTGCTAAAATGGTATCTGTCTTACCTCTACAACTTGCATTTTTCAGAAGAAAAATTTTTTGATTTTGTCTTACTTTTAGTCCAAATATAGACTGAGGGAGTTCTAACAAATACCCAGAACAAAAATAAGGAAAATAATGTAATTTTCCAAAATTTCCCTTGTCCTGCAAGACCAAGGCCATGTAGATTTTGGTAAATTTAACCGTTCTCTTGCTGAATATTCATTTAAGCCACATCCATTTCGGTCTCTCAACCAATCAAATTACTTGATGTTATTTATTGCTACAAATTCATAAACTGACTGCCAAACAGTGTAGATCCTGATCAGGTGGCTTCTTCAGAAGCCATCTGATCTGGATCTACACTGTTTGCAAAGATAGGGGTTGTCATGAACAGCAAGATAAGGGTTAAACAACTGGATACTGGTTTGTACAGTATTGGGAAAAATATGAATAGCTTTTGCAAAAGCTACTCAAATATTTTTTCAGCAAAAAATATAGGGCCCCCGCCCACCGGGGCTTTTCAGCAAAAATACTAGCATATTTGCCAAATTAAATGATCAAAGCTTTTATGGTTCGTTAACTAACGACCTTGTTAGTTTAGAACAACAGTTACTGGACCCAGGACAAGTTGTAATAAGCCATGGTAAACAAAAAGGGTGACAAGATTAATCGTATAATCAATTAATCGATCAATAAATTCAACAAAAATGATTATCATTTCTGATTTGCTTTTAATCGATTACTTGATAGGTACAATTTACTACCCAAAGTTATGCCTAATATAGCTGGATGAGTGGCAAACAGTGCAGACTCTGATGAGACGCCGCATTCTGCGGTGTCTCATCTGGGTCTACACTGTGTGCTCAGGCCTGTCTGTTCAAATATACATATGGTAAAGTGCAACATATGGTAAGAGTCTTGCTCAGAAGAAAGCCAGACAGGTAAAATTATGACAAAAATCTTAGCGATTACTAATCGATTACCGATTGCAATGACGGGACTGATAATCAATTATCTTTTCAGCTCCGATTAGCAAGCCCTTGTAAACAAGCCGTTCCGTGTTTGAGTTCTCAATGTTTTACTATATTTCTATTTTCCTGCAGGGCACAACAGGTCTTGGGTTCAGTATAGCTGGAGGCTCAGACAATCCTCACATAGAAGATGACGCCAGTATATTCATCACCAAGATTATCCCGGGAGGCGCAGCAGCTGCTGATGGTAGATTGAGGTGAGTAGTGACAGATAACCCTTATCTTACTGAATAGTCATTGAAGCCACACCCATTGCTGTCTATCAACCAATCAAATTATTTGATGTAATTTATTGCTACAAATTCATAAACTAAATGCCATACAGTGTAGATCCTTGCAAATTGTTTGATTTGAGGTTTAACGTCCCCGTCAACACTGTAAAGGTCATTTTGAAAACGTGGCTTCCAATTTTGTGGGACTTTTGCCCGACATTGAGATGAAATGACATCTCAAGCCCTGTCGCCCAATGAAACCAATAGGGTTTATTAGCATGGACGGTCCGCCTCGCACAGTGGCTCCGGGACAGGCTTAGATCCTCTAAGCGATTTACCAGTACTAGTGTGCGGACGAATTCAGCTCTGCATGGAACATCATGTAGCCCATATATTTCTTCAAGCCCCGATGGGCGGGGGCCTTACACTGTTTGCAAAGATAGGGGTTGTCGTGAACAGCAAGATAAGGGATAACTCTCATTTTGCTGGCATGGTAACCTACCATACCGTAGTTTTTCACCACCTTAGATTCTGATTCTTGTCACTACAGTAATTACGAACAATAAAAAACAAAACAAAACAAAAAAAAAAAAAAAAAAGAAGGAGAGAAAAACTAAGCAAGACTGGTTTGATTTGAGGTTTAACATCCCCGTCAACACTGTAAAGGTCATTTTGGAGATGTTGCTTCCAATTTTGTGGGACTTTTACCTGACATTGAGATGAAAGAGGATAAGTGCTGAATAAATCACATGATAAGTTACCTTAAACGCACAGTGGTCTTGTCCAGTGTGTGGTTGTCCTCCCAGACTGTAAAACAGGAACAGATATGCTTTCAAGGGAGGCAGTTCTTTTCAGAATTTATTTTGCTGCCTACTGAAAAAGAGTACTAGGGTCCTTGAATTTGCTCCCTTTACGTAACTTTTATCTTGCTGTTCACGACAACCCCTATCTTTGCAAACAGTGTAGATCCAGATCAGATGGCTTCTGAAGAAGCCATCTGATCAGGATCTACACTGTTTGACATTCAGTTTGTGTATTTGCAAGAATTGATTGCCTCAAGTAATCTCATAGGTTAAAAGTCAGAAATGCGTGTGTTACTGTGCCTAAATTAATTGTTCATCTGGATAAGGTTTAAGGGGAATAGGAACACTTGGCAGATTTTTCTGCCATTTTTCAAAGAGAAATAGTTATCAGGGCTTCCTGTTAGCTTTTCCATAAGCCATGTCCCACTGAAAAAGGGATCTACTCTTACCAGTAAATGAAAGAATTTGCTCCTCAGGAGCAAGTGTTGACCTGTATTGACATGGGAGACAAAAACACTTTTGCAGGAGTTGCCTCCCCTGAAGGTGTATCCCTGGCTCACCATGACCTTGATAGTGTTGACTGGGCAGTAAACTCCAAACCAAACCATATCTTTTCCCAATAAGCCTCATTTCTTGTGAGAAGGCCCCAATGTTTGAAAATGATGCCAACTATCTTTGTATGACAGATTGGACCTGCCATCACTTGTCCCGCTGGACATTGAATGTCAAGCAAAATATGGTTGCCTTCAAAGGTCGTCTAGTTAAACCTTTCAGAGAAATTGGCTTTGGCTTTGTAGGCAACTGATGAGAGTGGAGATTTTCTCACATATATCAGGCCTCATACTTTTCAGGCATATGCAGGATTTCAGGCTTTCAGAGATGGATTTTTTCATCATTTTTCTTGATTTCAGGCTTTTTTTGATTTTGTTTTTTTCCTCCTATATTCTGTTTAAAATGACTATTGAATGCTTCTCCTGCTGAATGAAATTATTTAGCTGCACCCATTTCTGGCTGTTCACCAATCAAATTACTTGATAAAATGTATTGCTCATTTCACAAACTGCATTACAAACAGTGTAGATCCTGATCAGATGGCTTCTTCAGAAGCCATCTGATCTGGATCTACACTGTTTGCAATGGTAATGGTTGACTTGTTCAGCACGATAAGGGTTAAGGCTGCAAAATCAGGTCTTTCAGGCATGGAAAAGCTTCGTCAGTATGAGGCCTGATATATAGAACAGTGAAACTTAAAAAAAAATTAGCCAGCTCGTGATATAAGACTCATTATCACATAGACAATTGGAAAAGGTGCAGGCCTTTGCTGCTCATGCTGCTCAGTCATGTAGAAGAGACATTGAGGCTAGCCGAATGCAAATTTTAACCCTTGTACTGCTGAATAAATTAATTTAGCCACACTCATTTCCAAATTTCACCCAGTCAGAATACTTGATGTTATTTATAACTTAGAAATTCAGAAACTGAATATCAAACAGTGTAGATACTGTAGATACTGATCAGATGGCTTCTTCAGACATCTTGTTCTTCAGAAGCCATCTGATCAGTATCTACACTGTTTGCAATGTCAGAACATATCCTGGTTCACGGGACTCCATGGCCTTGTGGGTAAGATTGCTGACTCTCTTAATCATTAGGTCTCTCATTGCTGTGGTTCGTGCCTTGCTCAGGTCATATGTGAGACGCCAAGTTCTGCAACGGAAGGTCAGGTGGTTTTCTACAGGTACTCCGGTTTTCGCCAACCTCTGATTAAGGATCAGCCCCAAATGAGTGTAGTAAACTTAAAAAACAAAAAAAAAAACAACAACAACATATCCTGGTTCAGCAAGTCAACGCAACTAACCCTTTCGGGTCGCTGCACAACTGCATTTGAAGAATATACAGTAGAACGTTGATGGCTCGAACACCGATGGCTCGTTTACCATGGCTGAGTCGAACCCGTTCTTGAGCCCCTAGTGAAGTCCCCGACATAAGAAATGGTGGGAGATAATTGAGGAGACTTTCGTCTTTTATCTTGCAAATCTATGCTGTGTGTACTCATTAGAATCGCCTCGATGAGGCAATTCTAATGAGTACACACAGCATACATTTTCTTTACAAGACACCGAAAATATGTCAAAAAGTACCTCGTTATGCCTCCTGACAGTAACCTCAGTGGCTTGAACTACCCCTTGTCTCGAACAGATTTTCGAGGTCCCAAAGGTTTTCGAGCCATTGAAGTTCGACTGTATGCTTATATTTTTGCTGAAAAAAAAATGTTAGCAGCTTTTGCAGATGCTGCTCACATTTTTTCAGCAAAAACTGTATTAGATATTGTACCTGCTGGAACAGTTGACAATTTGACCCTTAACAAGCTGGTTAAGCTAACGATACTTTAAAAAAAACTGGGCCCAGGTCTTTACTTGACATTGTGCATCATAGATGCATGCCCTTTACGGTCAAGAGGTCATGGGTTTAATGGGTCCAGCAGTGTTCTTTCCTGGAGATTATGAAATAATTTTTTGGGGTCATACTCTCCCTTTCCAAGATTCAAGAAGGGCAGTTGTCAGTTTCTGGTAAAAGACTGTGCACTGTACTGTTTAAAGGCTTAACCCTTGTCCTGCTGAGCCTGGATATGTCTTATCTTTGAAACAATGTAGATCCAGATCAGATGGCTTCTGATGAAGCCATCTGATCAGGATCTTCATTGTTTGCCATCCAGTTCATGAATTTGTTGCAATAATTTGCGTCAAATAATCTGATTGGTTGAAAATCGGTAGTGGGTGTGGCATATATGAATATTCAGCAGGACAAGGGTTAATTAGGGCCCCGCACTGAAAGTGTGGGTGCCCTATAGTAATCACTCTGTCCGTCCGTCCGTCTGTCTGTCCATCTGTCCGTCTGTCCGAGCGCACGGGTACTTGCCGTTTATTCCGTTAGTGTCCGAAAAAGTAGCCAACAAATTTGTCCGTCCACAAATTTTCCTACTCCTCTGATAGCGCTGTGGGGGCCCTAGTCAGTTTCACTGACAGCTCTAGTTCGAGAATGATGAGAAGGTGCACCAGTGATACTGGATAATTTAGCAGCTTAGCTCCAGCTTTAGAAAAATTGATTGCACTCGGTAGACAGCAATATCTTTATCAAACAGTTGTTGGGGTTGTTGGGGTTCAAAACTGAAATCATGTTGGTTAAACAACCGTGTTACATCCAAACAAAAATGTATATACAGTAAAACTTCAATGGCTCGAACACCGATTGCTCGTTTATCATGGCTGAGTCGAACACGTTCTTGAGTCCCGAGGGAATTTCTCCACATAAGAAAAAGGGCAGGGTAATTAAGGATTTTTTTCCTATTCTCTTGTAAATGTATGCTGTGTGTACTCATTAGAATCGCCTCTTTGAGGCGATTCTAATGAGTACACACAGCATACATTTTTGTTATAGAACACAGAAAAGATGTCCTAAAAATAAGGCTGTTATACCTCCTGGCAATAACCCTCAGTGGCTCGAACTACCTCTTTCTCGAAACAGATTTTCATGGTCCCAAAGGTGTTCGAGCCATTGAAGTTCTACTGTATTATACACAAAAATTACTTCGTCATTATATACTTTGGTCTATCTTTGAATCATGTTATGTCCATAACAGTGTTAAGTTTGGTCTCTGTTAAATGACAGTCTCAAAGGAAGGACTTTGTTTGTGTTGCTGTTTTACATCCCCATCAACACTATATAGGTCAATTTGGAGATGGAAAACTCAGAAAAGGAGTCTTGGAAATAATGATAACATCGACTGCAAGATGTCCGACTATAGACTTAGATGTACACGCATAGTCATAACAACGTTTGGCTACCCTAAGAAAGAATTTTTCATGGTCAAATCACGTGAAATCTCGACGAGACTATGCGAGAAATGGTTCCATGTCGCCCAATGTAACCAATGGAAGCATCATGCACACCATCTATTTCTTCTAGCCCTGATGGGCTGGGGCCAGATAACATTCAATGTTTTGAAAGACAGGTACATTTGTACAAATGTTCTGGAGAGTTTGTACGAAAGTGACCAACAAAGAGGGTTAACACATTGTTAAACACAAAATTATTGTCTGTGTGGGAGTTTTATGTCTCACCAACAGCTAAGGACATACAGAGACTGGACCTCGGTTTAAAGACTTGTCCGAAAGTCTGGAGAAGCCCGGGATTGATCATGCGATCCCTGGTTTTCAAGGCGAGTAGCATAACCACCACACCACGGAGGCTTCTATGTTTGTTGAAAACTACAATATCTCCCAGTGTCTAGCACATTACTCTTTAAGGTAAAATGTTTTACTAAATACCATAATGATCCCTAAGTATTGGCACAGACAGGTCTAAGCAAACGGTGCAGATCCAGATCAAACTGCTCCTGAAGGAGCAGTCTGATCAGAGTCTACACTTTCATTTCTTCTGCACTTTTTGGACTCCATGCTTGATCTTGATACAAATTTAACCCTTATCTTGCTGTTCACTACAACCCCTATCTTTGCAAACAGTGTAGATCCAGATCAGATGGCTTCTCAAGAAGCCATCTGATCAGGATCTACACTGTTTGACATTCAGTTTATGAATTTGTAGGAATAAATTACATCAAGTAATCTGATTGGTTTAAAGTTAGAAATGGGTGTGGCTACAATGAATATTCAGCAAGAGAAGGGTTACAATTTTATGAGATAACAGCAAGTCCTCAAAGTCTCCAAATTTTTAGGATTTTGACAGCAGTCCAGGGCCCACTTCTTCAAAGCTAACAAAGTCATTAGGCTGTTGAAGTTGTGGAAGTATTAACCCGTTTTATCCTGAATGGACTCGTCCGCTTTATAAATAGGAGGAGTCCATTGTGGAATTTAGAGCTGGCAGGTTGTGTAATCTTCAAAATCTATTCAGAAAATTTGCTGAACTTTTTATAAGCAGTGCAGGCCCAGATCAGGTGCTGCTGAACACGGCATCTGATCTGGGCCTGCACTGTTTGCCAGTATCCTGTTTTTGAGTTTCTACTACAATAAGGGTTAACAACTTGCGTCATTCGGCCCCCGCCCATCGGGGCTTGAAGAAATATATGGGCTGCATGATGCTTCCACACAGAGCTGAAACCGACCCGCACACCTGAATTGGTAAAGAGGATCTAAGCCTGCCCAGGTAAAGCGGTGCGAGTGTCGGACCGTCCATGCTCATAAACCCTATTGGTTTCATTGGGCTGCAGGACTTGAGATGTCATTTCATCTCAGTGTCGAGTAAAAGGCCCACACAATTGGAAGCAACGTCTCCAAAATGACCTTTACAGTGTTGACGGGGACGTTAAACCTCAAATCAAACAAACAAACTTATGTCATTGTATATAGTTTGGGCATATATTTACCAACAAAAATGTGGGTACTCATTTTTTTTTTCAGCTAAAATTCTAGTGTTTTTGGATATTAAAATGTAAGCTACTATACCGTGTTCTTCTAGGGGAGACAACCTGTCAGATACAAACTTTAAAAACATTGTGCTCATAGCCTCCCCTGCATATTGTCCCTCTCTCTTCTTGACAGTCTAGACTTAAAAGAAAATTAAAAGGTTAAGGGATGCCTTGTATGGTTGATTGAAGTCTATTTTGTTTGCTTCATGTAGTCCCTTTTGGGACTTATCAGTTTCAGTAGAAATTCAAATGAGCTGTGTTGTGAGAAAAAGTAGTTAACAACATGTACCATGGATGGCCAGCAAACACTCTGCTCGGCCCCCGCCCATAGGGGCTTGAAGAAATATATGGGCTGCATGATGCTTCCACGCAGAGCTGAATCCGGCCCGCACACTAGTACTGGTAAACCGCTTAGAGGATCTAAGCCTGTCCAAGAACCGCGGTGAAGGTGGACCGTCCATGCTAATAAACCCTATTGGTTTCATTGGGCGACAGGGCTTGAGAAGTCATTTCATCTCAATGTCGGGTAAAAGTCCCACAAAATTGGAAGCAACGTCTCCAAAATGACCTTTACAGTGTTGACGGGGACGCTAAACCTCAAATCAACCAACCAACCAACCAACCAAACACTCTGCTTCCTAGGTTGGCAGTGAAGATAACATTTACACACACACACCCCTCCCCCACTGCTCATAGCATCGGATAAGGCTACACAAATGGCTGAAAATTGGGGAGGAGTGTAGCAAATGAATATTCAGCATGGTAAGGGCTAATACAAGTCATACTTAACCCCTTATCTTGCTGAATATTCATTAATTTTAAGCCACACCCATTTCTTTCTATCATCCAATCAAATTAGTTGATGTAATTTATTGCTACAAATTCATAAACTGTTTGCCAAACAGTGTAGATCCTGATCAGATGGCTTCTTCAGAAGCCATCTGATCTGGATCTTCACTGTTTGCAAAGATAGGGGTTGTCGTGAACAGCAAGATAAGGATTAACAAACCTAACAGTGTGATCTATGGCATAAATTTTCTAAGGCTGCAATGATCAATTTTCTTGTGGTGTGGCCCAAAAATTAATCAGCACAGTACACAGTTCTGAAGGTTGTCTAGAACTTCTAGCATGTAGGCTGAAATTTTCACCAGAATAAGATTGTAGTTTGTATATGGAAAATGGGCCGTCATGGCCCAGTGGTTTAGAGCACAGTATTTTCAGCAAGTTCTTTGACGGAATGTTGGTGGTTTTCTCCAGTTCTCAAGATGTTGCCAGTTGTCTTGATAAAATTGAATAAACCAAGTCTTGGCGCACATCTAGTACTGCTGTTTTTCATTGCTTGGCTGTTGCTTGGCTGTGTTAAAAAACACGCTCACTTCAGTCAGTGTATTCGACATTATATTAGACAGGCTTGCAGACTTGCAATAGCTATGGACTGTGATGAACTGATTGATGAGCTGCTGTCTGCACAGAGGGCTCCATCGGCTCTTGCAGGAGGAATGGCAGCAATGCCGGACACGCCTGATGGCCAGGAAGAGACCCTCCTGGAGGAAAGAGTGCAAAAACACCGTGAAATGCTTATGCTCACTGCATTGGTAGCAGGAGGTCAAGCCAAGCAGTATGGACTAGTCGTCCAGTGAAAAGCAGTCACCCCTGATCAGGTTGACGCTATGGATAAAGAGAAATCGAGAAGCTATATGGCCACTACAAAACAAAGCTTGGGGCGGGGATGACGAAGACGCTGGGGTTTGCAGTGCTCCAGCTTTATGCGGGGTGATTTGGTTATTCGTCCAGATCCCGGACCAACCAGGGCTCATTCATGATTTGGAGAGGGATCCGTTTGTCGGGCACGCACTTAGCAGTGCTACCTGCGAGTTCTGTCATCGCTCTGGAACGTGGTTAGCGCCACACTACAACGATAATCACCCTCAAGCATGCTCAATTTGACACAGCTGTCCCGTTCATTCATATTATGATGTTGGAGAATAGGAGCATGATGCAGGAGACATAAGTCCCCGCTCCAGTGCCATTGGCTCTGCCAGTGACTGAAAGAGTAACGAAGCCTAAAAACTAAGAAAAAAATAGTTGCGGCCGGGCGAGCCCAAGCCGCCACCTGACAGGCCAAGCAAGAACGACTGCTCGAGGCTAAGGAATCATTTCGACTGGCGGGTAGTGTTCCACCAATGGAAGCGGAGTTGTGACAACATACAAACGGCAGGGCCGTAAATGGACCCCATGAATCATTTGGGCTTGTCTTATGGGCGGTGAGCTCTTGTGTATTGCGCACTTGGGAGCACTGCAAATGCTGCTTGTGGTACAAACAAGTAATCCTGCTTGTTCCGGAGGAATGGCGGCAGGCCCAGTTGGCTCTGCGCCCAAGCAGCCTGTGGATAAGACCCTGCAAATAGAGGCTAACCCAGAACCATTCTGTGCGCCCTAAAACCACAGCAACTGGTGCAAAATTGTTTTTTAATGCGCTATATCACAGCTCGGTCGTCTCTGGTATCGCTGTGGGATCCACCTGCTTGGTAAGATGGCGATGGGGGTAGCGAAGCTAGACTTCACACTCCTTGATGTGGGCATGGTCATTATGGACGTCGCTCTCGCCTTGGCAACCAAGGATGTACTATTTAAACAGGGGATAATACCTGCTGATATCATGAAGTGATGGCATGTCTTGCAATGCTCGTTGGTGGCGCCTAACTACTCGTTCTCCATAATGAGGAGTTCTGGCTTCGACGAAGAGCGCAAGCATCACAATAAAGCAATCAAATGGCTAGGGGGCCTAAGCAGAATGGTCAAAAAGCGTACAGAGTGCCTGGACTAGATCAGTGAGGAACTCCGCTGCCAGGGGCGCGCCGTCCAAACCTTTCGGGATGTTGACACCGCAATCGGCGAGTACTCGCAGGTCAATGGACAAAACATTGACCCCCTGGAGCCCGCGCCCCAGTTCTCTGACTTTCACCACCGGATTGACAACCAGAAAGACACGCGAGATTGCTATTGGTGTCTTGGGGATGGAGGCAGCAAATCCATAGCTTTACTGAGGTCTGCTGATCTAGCTGTAGAGAAAGATCATACTGTAGAGACAGATCATACAGCCCCCACCCATCGGGGTTTGAAGAAATAGAATACTGCATGATGCTTCCACGCAGAGCTAAAACCGGCTGCACACATGTACTGGTAAACCGCTTAGAGGATCTAAGTGTGCCCAGGCAAAGCGGTGCGAGTCGGCCAGTCCATGCTTATAAACCCTACTGGTTTCATTTGGAGACAGGGCTTGGGATGTCATTTCATCTCGATGTCGGGTAAAAGTCCCACAAAATTGGAAGCAGAGTCTCCAAAATGACCTGTACAGCGTTGACGGCAACGTTAACCATTTGCTGCTGAATATTTATATATGCCACACCCACTAGCGATTATCAACCAATCAGATTACTTGATGCAAATTATTGCAACAAATTCACAATCTGAATGGCAAACAATGTAGATCCTGATCAGATGGCTTCGTCAGATGGATCTGGATCTACATTGTTTCAAAGATAAGGCATATCCGGGATTAGCAGGACAAGGGTTAAACCTCAAATCAAACAAACAATAGGCTGGAAACACGTAGAGTTATTTCAGTTGTATTGTGTCTCGGCTAATAGTTTTGAGAGTGAGCTTGTCACAGCAGATCATGTCAGAGTGGAATAATTCCACTGTATAATCTTTCCCAAGAAGGAAATAAATAGCGAGCCTGTTGAGTTGATTGGTTCAAAATTTATTCTGTCAGAATCTGTGGAGATAATGATTTTAGATGTGTGTTTATGAATAACGACACCATTGACAGCAAGTGACAAGTGCTCTAGATAAAATATTGTTGAAATGGGGTAGGGTGTGGGGTGGGAGGCAAAGCTAATAAAGCCGTTATTTAACCCTTTTTGTACCAAATGGAATCTTTCTCCTTATATATAGCAGGAGTCCATTCAAAATTTAAGGGGTGTCAGGTTGTGTTTTCATCAAAATCTATTTGGAAAATGGCTGAACTTTTTGCAAACAGTGTAGGCCCTGATCAGACGCCACATTGTGCGGCGTCTGATCTGGGCCTGCACTGTTTGCCACGGTACCCGTTTAGGGGTTTCCAGTCTGAAATGGGTTAAGGCAATGTTAATATGAAAGCTATACACATACGAGTAGTATGATTTTTTGCTGCCAAAAATTGCAAAGAGATGCAGTGCAAAAGCTAGTCACATTTTTGTCCACAAAATTTGCACTATACAGTCAAACTTCAATGGTTTGTACAACCTTTGGGGAAACGGAAATCTGTTTGAGACAGGGGTAGTTCGAGCCACTGAGGGGTACTACCAGGAGGCATAACTGGTTAATTTTGGGTCATCTTTTCAGTTTTCTATAAGTAAAATGTATGATGTGTGTACTCAGATTCTCCTCATTGAGGCAATTCTAATAATCATTAGAATTGCCCGATTGAGGCGATTATAATGAGTACATACAGCATACATTTACAAGATAACAGTTGAAAATCTTCTTAATTATCCCACATTATTTCTTATGCGGAGGAATTCCCTAGGGACTAAAAAAAAAAAGAAAATGGTTCGACTCAGCCATTGTAAATCAGCCATCGGTGTTCGAGCCATCAAAGTTCTACTGTATTAGATAACATTCTTTCATTGAGATTGATCATGAAATCTTTTCTTTGGTCATTCTCTCCCTTTCGCTTATTCAAGAGGGGCAGTTGTCAGTTTCTGGCAAAAGAATGTGCACTGTACTGGTTAACTGCTTACGTATAAGCCTGCCCAGGAAAAGTGTGGATAGGTAAACTGTCGGCTCAAAAATGACCTAAAATAGTGTTGACTGGGCCATTAAACTCCAATACAAAACAAAGACTCATTACAGTTGCCTCAGTGAGGTCGTTTTAAAATATGTCAGATTGTGGCGATTCTTATGAGGTGATTTTTTTCTAATGTGTGTCATATTATGGTGATCATGAGGGTTGATTTTAATTTGTGATAGATATGGGGATTTTGCAAGTCTATTTTAATGCTCTAGTAGTAGCGGAGTCATTTCCAGTGAAGGCCCCCGCCCATAGGGGCTTGAAGAAATTATATGGGCTGCATGATGCTTCCACGCAGAGCTGAATTCGGCCCGCACACTAGTACTGGTAAACCACTTAGAGGATCTAAGCCTGTCCAGGAACCGCGATGCGAGGCGGACCGTCCATGCTAATAAACCCTATTGGTTTCATTGGGCAACAGGGCTTGAGATGTCATTTCATCTCATTGTTGGGTAAAAGTCCCACAAAATCGGAAGCAACGTCTCCAAAATGACCTTTGTTGACGGGGACGTTAAACCTCAAATCAACCAAATTTCCAGTGAATGTGAGAAGCAGTCTTTATCTGTCATGAACAATAGACTGTTTATAGAGAAATGTACTAGCTCTCGATAAGAATTGTATTTCTCTAAATGTTTCTGTTTACTGTTGGACCTCCAGAAGATTGAATTAACAAACCAATTAAGCCTACTTCAAAAGAGAATAAGAGCGATGTGATTGACAGTTTGTTTTCACTCAGACGCTTTTATTTAATATGTTTCAGAGGAAGGGCTCAAGAAATAGCACATTTGGGGATAAAAACAGATATTTTTTTTTTTTTTTTTTTTTTTTTAAATTACTTTGCGTGTGCTCATTAGAATCGCCTCACTGAGGCGATTCTAATGAGTACACACAAAGTAGGTTCCTGTAGAGAATAGGAGACACTGTTCTATGAATTTGTCATGAAATAAGCACCTTTTCGCAACTTCGGTAGCATTCCGCTCAATGAAACACTTACTTAACTCTGGACAAATATAAGAGAAAGTGTTTTAATTCTCTTGACAGTAAGAATACGAGGAGTGTCAGATTTTGTGATTGATCGAGGTCACACATAGTCTGTTCATGGTTTCAGTTTGGTGTCCAGTGTACTCATGTTGGATATGAAATTAAAAAAAAAATGATGTGGAGTGGTTTAAGGCCTAGGCTTTGGAAATTACAAATAACGTGAAATTCTACTATTTTAAGACAGTCTGAAATTAGGACTAATTCTGCTATATATTTTGATAATTTTTCTTTAATTTTTACTAATTTATTTTAGTTCGAATGCGATGGAAGCTTCAAGCTTATTTAATTGCTCTCACACTCATTCCGGATGTTTTCACGTGCGCAAGAGAGAGGCAGTGACTATTGTACCACTGCTACCCATTTACACCTGGGTGGAGTGAGTCAGTTTCATGACGTGTCTTGCCCAAGGACACACCTCGATACCGGGTGCCGGATTCGAACACACAACCTCTCGATCATGAGTCGAACACTTTAACCACTGCGCTATCGAGGCTGTGTTTTCATCTACAGTGTCTTCTGGTCAGGGACCACCTTTGGGACTGTTCAAATGTGGTCTTTAACACCACCTTTGAACTGTCCCAAAGGTGGTCTTAATACAGGAATTTTACTGTATAAAGCCATGAATAGCTGGAGATAAGGAACAGTAGCAGCGAGGATAATTATTTTTTTATCTTCATAATAACATATATTTTGGGCTATTCTAACATGAACTGACAATATGTTTCTAGCAAAAAATAAATAATTTTTGAAAATTATCCTTAATTATCCTCTTTATATGTCCATAATTATAACCGGCCCCGATAGCTCAGTTGGTAGAGTGTCCGCTCCGGGGAACGGGAGGTTACGGGTTCGATCCCGGGCCGCGACATACCAAAATCGTTAAAAATGGTACTAGCTGCTCCTCGCTTGGCACTCAGATTTACAGGGTAGAGCTAGGACTGGTCAACCCAGTGTCGGGATAATGTGCCTGGGTGTGGTATCATGTAATGTGTCTAGGACATGATACTTCAGTGAGGCAGCACTATAAAAGTGAGCATTGAGCTCCCTGTCGCAACCAGACACCATTGTGATATGACTGAAAAATTGTTGAAAGCGACGTTAAACCCGAATTCACACACACACAAAATGTCATGTCCATGATTATGTCAAGGGATATGTATTTTGATCAACTTCCAGTTTATGAAAAGGAATAAAAATGTTCATGGGATTGTAACCCTTATCCTGCTGTTCACGACAGCCCTGTCCCCTTCCTTTGCAAACAGTATAGATACAGATCAGATGGCCATCTGATCTGGATCTACAGTGTTTGTCATTCAGTTTGTGAATTTAAATGATGATAACATATCAAGTAATTTGATTGGTTGAAAGTCAGAAATTGGAATGGCTAAATTAACCCATTTTGTACTAGAAACCCCCAAATGGGTACCCTGGCAAACAGTGCAGGCCATGATCAGATGCCACAGAACGTGGCATCTGATCAGGGCCTCCACTGTTTGCTAAAGCCCATCAGGGCTTGAAGAAATAGATGGGCTGCATGATGCTTCCACGCAGAGCGGAAACTGGCTTCTCTGGTAAGTTGCTTAGAGGATCTAAGCCTGCCCAGGCAAGGCAGTGCAAGTCGGACCATCCATGCTTAGAAACCCTATTATGTTTCATTGGGGGACAGGGCTTGAGATGTTGTAAAAGTCCCATAAAATTGGAAGCAACGTCTCCAAAATGACCTATACAGTGTTGATGTTAAACCTCAAATAAAACAAACAAAACAAAATCAGTCAGTTTCCAAATAAATTTTGAAGAAAGCACAACCTGACACCCCAAAAGTTTGAAATGGACTCCTGTTATATAGAAAGTAGAAGTAAAACAAAGATCAGGAATCGATACAATTAACTTACTCCACCCATCAAAGACACCAAAGGGAAAGAAATACAAACATTAAGCGACCAGACCATAATGGAAACCTAAACAAAGGAAGGCCATAAGAGTCGAACTTCAATGGCTCGAACACCTTTGGGACCTCTAAAATCTGTTCGAGACAGGGGTAGTTTGAGCCACTGAGGTTACTGCCAGGAGGCATAATGAGATACTTTTAGACATCTTTTCTGTGTTCTATAATGAACATTAGAATCGCCTCATCGAGGCAATTATAATGAGTACACACAGCATACATTTGCAAGATAAAAGACTAAAATCTCCTTAATTATCCCCCAGTATTTCGTATGTAGAGGATTTCGCTAGGGGCTCAAGAATGGGTTCAACACATCCATGGTAAATGTGCCATCGGTGTTAGAGCCATCAAAGTTCTACTGTATAAGGTTGAAGATTCCATTTGGTACAAAATGGTTAAATATTTACAGCAGGATAAGGGTTAAGGAATGGAAATACAAGAGCTACCCCAGCAGGCAAACGTCGCTAAGGCAAGGTCAAATCATCGTCACGACGTTACACCGACGTTGATGTGACGTTGCATAGACGTCATGTGCCTACTGGATGTACTGTTCTGCAATAATCAAGGAATGTGGAGAATAAACTTCAAGAAGAGTTATTAGGTGTAAAAGTATAAGGCTGATTAATATCAGGAGATTTTTCTTTAAAAGAAAATTAGATTAATATGCTTCTAAAATAAATAGCAACACTTAAGAAATGACAGCTGCATTTTTTTTAACAGAAATCATTCTGAAATTTTCTTGCTTTTTCCATAATCATCTGAAGTATTGGGACAGACATGCTTAATCAAACAGTGCAGACCCAGATCAGACTTCTCCTGAAGGAGCAGTCTGATCAGGGTCTACACTGTTAGCCATTCCATCAGCACATTTAGACTCCTTGCTGGATCATGAAAAGTTTAGGAAATTTACAAAAGTCCTCAATGTGTCCAAACTTTTATGTCCCAACACTCAAAAACCGAAGGGGTATTATGTTATACGCTCAGAAATTTTGAGTGTCCATCTGTCCATACGTACATGTTTGTACGTACGTCCATCAGAGAACAGCCCTCGCTCATTGGGGCTTGAAGAAATAAATGGGCTGCATGATTGCTTCCACGCAGAGCTGAAACGGACCACACAAGAGTACTGATAAACCGCTTAGAGGAGCTAAACTTGCCCAGGCAAATCGGTGCAAGTGGGACCGTCCATAATGGTTTCATTGGGGGACAGGGCTTAAGATGTCATTTCACCTCAATGTTGGGTAAAAGTCACACAAAATTGGAAGCAACGTCTCCAAAATGACCTTATACAGTGTTGACGGGGACGCTAAACCTCAAATCAAACAAAATCAAACAAAACATCCATCAGAGCCTAATAGTTTCGTGTCCGCTCTATAACTCTGATACCATTTGAGATATTTTCATGAAACTTCACAGATAATATGTTTTTGTTCAATTCACAAACTGCATGACAAACAGTTTAGATCCTGATCAGATGGCTTGTTTAGAAGCAATCTGATCTGGAACTACACCGTTTGCATAGGGTATGGGGTGGATAAGGTTTACCTTAATGATCCTAAGTATTGGGACAGTCAGGCCTAAGCAAACAGAACAGACTGCAGTCTTATAGCTTACTGTAATGATCCTAAGTATTGGGACAGTCAGGCCTAAGCAAACAGAACAGACTGCAGTCTTATAGCTTACTGTAATGATCCTAAGTATTGGGACAGTCAGGCCTAAGCAAACAGAACAGACTGCAGTCTTATAGCTTACTGTAATGATCCTAAGTAGTGGGACAGTCAGGCCTAAGCAAACAGTGCAGACCCAGATCAGACTGCTCCTGAAGGAGCAGTCTGATCAGGGTCTTCACTGTTTGCCATTTCGTCTGCAACTTTTGGTCTCTTTGCTGGATCATGAAACAAATTTGTTAACAATTTAGGAGAATTACAGCAAGTCTTTAAAGTGTCAAAATTCTTAGGATTTTTATGGTAAAGATTGACCCCTAAAATGCCAATCACGACAATTGTCAGCTGCTTTGACGTCTGCTGGTTACTTTATAAGTCATTTTTGCAAACTGTGTGGACCAAATCAGACTGTTCCTCTAGGAGCTGTCTTATTTGGGTTCACACTGTTTTCCTGCTTGAAAAACTATTTTTAAAAAGTTTGCACAAAGATTTAGCAGAGGACATGAGCAGAAGGCATTATCAGATGTAGTTTTTCTCAGCGTCTTAAGGATTATTGTACCATTTGCAGACCCCCGCCTATCGGGGCTTGAAGAAATAGATGGGCTGCATGATGCTTCCACGCAGAGCTGAAACCGACCTGCACATGAGTACTGTTAAACCGCTCAGAGGATCTAAGCTTGCCCAGGCAAAGCGGCGCAAGTCGGCCCGCCCATGCTTATAAACCGTATCGGTTTCATTGGGCGGCAGGGCTTGAGATGTCATTTCACTTTAATGTCGGGTAAAAGTCCCACAAAATTGGAAGCAATGTCTCCAAAATGACCTTTACAGTGTTGACGGAGCGCTGTGGTGCAGTGGTAAAGTATCGGACTCGGGATCGAGAGGTACCGGGTTCGAACCCCACGAGTGGCAAGTGTTGTTTCCTTGAGCAAGAGACTTTATCCACATTGCTTAGTACTGGTTTCTACCCAGGAAAAGAAGGCCACATGGAAGATTAGTACTAGTTTACTAAATGTGTTACCCTCTATAAATAAGGTTGATTATTATAATGTCTCCCCCGAAAATTTTTTTTTCGGAGAGACATATTGTTTTTCCCCCGGGCGTCTGTCTGTCCGTCTGTCTGTCTGTCTGTCTGTCCGTCTGTCCGTCTGTCACACTTTCGTGTCCGCTCTGTAACTTGAAAACCGTTAGAGCTATCGTCACGAAACTTCGTATAAATATTAATCAGCATTAGACGACGTGCAGTGCGCAAGAACCATAACTCTCGCATTTATACTTTTTGAATTATCTCCCTTGGAAGTTTGTTGGTATGTATATATGTATGGGCAAATCGTGTCCGGTCAAAGGTCAAAAAAGGGGCCTTTTTTCGTATTTGGTCAATAACTTTCTTATTTTGAGATGGATTTTAAAATTACTTGGCATAATTATTAACAACCATAAGACGATGTGTGGTGCGCATGAAGCAGGTCGGTACCTCAAAGGTCAAGGTCATACTTAGAGGTCAAAGGTCAAAAAGGGGCCTTTTTTTCGTATTTGGTCAATAACTTTCTTATTTTAAGATGGATTTTAAAATTACTTGGCATAATTATTAACAACCATAAGACGATGTGTGGTGCGCATGAGGCAGGTCGGTTCCTCAAAGGTCAAGGTCATACTTAGAGGTCAAAGGTCAAAAAAGGGGCCTTTTTTTCGTATATGGTCAATAACTTTCTAATTTTGAGATGGATTTTAAAATTACTTGGCATAATTATTAACAATCATGAGTCGATGTGTGGTGCACATGAGGCAGGTCGGTACCTCAAAGGTCAAGGTCATACTTAGAGGTCAAAGGTCAAAAAGTGGGCCTTTTTTTCGTATTTGGTCAATAACTTTCTTATTTTGAGATGGATTTTGAAATCACATGGCAGAAATGTGAACCAATATAAGGCGATGTGTTGCGCCCATGACCCAGGTTGGTACCTCAAAGGTCAAGGTCATACTTAGAGGTCAAAGGTAAAAAAAGGGGCCTTTTTTCGTGTTTGGTCAATAACTTTCTTATTTTTAGATGGATTTTGAAATTGCTAGGCAGAAATGTTAACCACCATGAGATGATGTGTTGCACGCATGACCCAGTTTAATACCTGAAAGGTCAAGATCATACATAGAGGTTAAAGGTAAAAAAAGGGCTTTTTTTGTGTTCTGTCAATAACTTTCTTATTATGCCCCCAACTTTGAAAAAGTTTGAGGGGCATATTGGTTCTGGTTCGTTCGTCCGTTCGTGCGTCCATTACGCTTTTGATGCATAGCATAACTAAAGAACCGTGTATGCTAGGGTTTTGAAATTTCATATATGGATTCCTCATGGAAAATTAGCTGACGCGTTTTTTTTTTCTCGTCCGGATTATGCCCCCTTCAAGAGTTATTGCCCTTTGAATTTTTTTTCTTTAATAAAATCTTGTCAGCAAGATATCCCAAAAATATTGGAGCTAGAGCCTTGAAAGTTTGTGATTATATTGATGGTGATGAGTAGATGAACTGATTAACTTTTGACAAAATTCTGAAAAATACTTTGTGAGTTATGGCCCTTTGTCATTTTGGTAATTTGTGCCCATTGTAATGTATGCTAAAAGTGATGCATAGCATAACTTTAGAACCATGTATGCTAGGGTTTTGAAATTTCATATATGGATTCCTCATGGAAAATTAGCTGACGTGTATTTTTTTTCTTGTCCAGAATATGCCCCTTTCAAGAGTTATTGCCCTTTGAAATTTTTTTAATAAAATCTTGTCAGCAAGATATCTCAAAAACTATTGGAGCTAGAGCCTTGAATGTTGGTGAATAGATTGTTGGTGATGAGTAGATAAACTGATTAACTTATGACAAAATTCTGATGGAAAATAAGCTGACACGTATTTTTTTTCTCGTCAGGATTATGCCCCTTTCAAGAGTTATTGCCCTTTGAATTTTTTTTAATAAAATCTTGTCAGCAAGATATCTCAAAAACTATTGGAGCTAGAGGCTTGAAAGTTGGTGAATATATTTGTGGTGATGAGTAGATGAACTGATTAACTTTTGACAAAATTCCAAAAAATTCTTTGTGAGTTATGGCCCCTTGTCATTTTGGTAATTTGTGCCCATTGTAATGTATGCTAAAAGTGATGCGTAGCATAACTTTAGAACTGTGTATGCTAGGGTTTTGAAATTTCATATATGGGTTCCTCATGAAAAATTAGCTGACGCGTATTTTTTTTCTCGTCCGGATTAGGCCCCTTTCAAGAGTTATTGCCCTTTGAAATTTTTTTAATAAAATCTTGTCAGCAAAATATCTCAAATACTATTGGAGCTAGAGCCTTGAAAGTTGTTGAGTATATTGGTGGTGATGAGTATATGAACTGATTAACTTTTGACAAAATTCCGAAAAATACTTTGCAAGTTATGGCCCTTTGTCATTTTGGTAATTTGTGCCCATTGTAATGAATCCTAAAAGTGATGCATAGCATAACTTTAGAACTGTGTATGCTATGGTTTTGAAATTTCATATATGCATTCCCAATGGAAAATAAGCTGAAACGTATTTTTTTCTCATCCTGATTATGCCCCTTTCAAGAGTTATTGCCCTTTGAATTTTTTTTAATAAAATCTTGTCAGCAAGATATCTCAAAAACTGTTGGAGCTAGAGGCTTGAAAGTTGGACCATGAGTCATGTGCAAGACCAAGGTCCATACCTCCAATGTCAAGGTCATACCTAGAGGTCAAAGGTAAAAAAAGGACAGTCAATAACTTCCTTATTCTTTGATGGATTATGAAATTACTTGGCAGAAATGTTAACCATCATGAGACGATGTGTTGTACCGCAAAGGTCAAGGCCATACTTAGCGGTCAAAGGTAAAAAAGTGCTTTTTTTGTTTACGGCCAATAACTTCTTTGATTTTTCTATGAACATTTTTAAAGTTACTATGCAGAAATGTTCATCTTCATTAGATGATGTGTTGCACACAAGACCCAGCTCAATACCTCCAATGTCAAGGTTATACTTAGCAGTCAAAAACGGGGGAGACATCTGTGTTTTTGTAGAAAAACAAATTCTAGTTATTATTATTATTATTATTATTATTATTATTATTTAAACCTCAAATCAAACAAACAAACCATTTGCAGACATGATTTTGACTTTATGATTTTCTGAGAAAATAAGGCTTGACTGGTGCAGATGATTCACATTATTTTCTCTCAAACACAATTTAAAAAAATAAAACTGTTGTCTGCTCTAGAAATTCCTGTGGTACTTTAACCCTTAAGAAGCCGAGAAAAACTACATCTGAAAATGTTGTCTGCTTTATATGCCGCCTGCTGAATTGTTCTGCAAACTTTTTAAAAATACTTTTGCAGGCAAACAGTGTGGGCCCAGGTCAGACGGCTCCTACAGGAGCAGTCTGATCTGGGTCCACACTGTTTGCAAAAAAATTACTTTGATGGTGATCGGCAGACGGCAAAGCAGACGACAATTGTCGTGATTGGCATTTTATGGTTTAAGGGTTGATATACAATGCAGTTTGTTGCAAATATCATCAAATATAATATATGAGACAATGCAGAAAGGAAAAAAATTCGCCCTGAAAACTTGTCCCTTGATTGTGTGAATATAGTTGTAATAGAACTATAGAGTGTGATTCATTGTAAGATAGATGTCCATGAAATAATGGATTTATCACATGGAACTATGGCACAATTAGGTTACACAGCCCACAGGCCTATCACTAGACATTACAATAGACCTAACCAAGACAGATGGTCCCCTGATGATTATTGCAGTCACAGATTTGTCACCTTCATGCTAGCCCATGAAATGCCAATCGCGACAATTGTCGCCTGCTTTGCCGTCTGCCGGTTACCTTATAAGTAATTTTTTTGCAAACAGTGTGGACCCAGATCAGACTGCTCCTGTAGGAGCAGTCTGATCTGGGCCCACACTGTTTGCCTGTATGCAAAAATATTTTTAAAAAGTTTGCAAGAAGATTCAGCAGACATAAGCAGACGACATTATCAGAATCTGATGTAGTTTTTCGGCATCTTAAGGGTTAGATATATTTCACACACTTGTCTAGCAAGAAGCCATCTGAGATGTACCTACACAGTTTGCAAAGGCAGAGAATTTCCGGGTTCAGCAGGACAAGGGATATTCTTCAACAAAGTGGAATATTTCTGTCTACCGTAAAAATCCTAAAAAATTCGTACACCTTGAGAACTTGCTGTAATCCTCCTAAAATTTTAACTAGTTTGTTTTGCGATCCAGCCAGAAGTCCAAACAGTGGAACTGAATGGCAAACAGCGTATCCCTGATCTGAATGCAATTTATTCCCTAATTGTCAGGTCCTCATCAATTGTTGGGTGTTAAGATTTTGATTGTCGGGTCCAAGACCCAACAATTCCTACAGGAGTTTAACATTAAGGACCCTATATTCATGTATGTATATATATATTATATATATATGTAGTACCCCTTTTGTACCCGTTTTGGGGTTTCCCTTCTGAAATGGGTTAAGACATTCTGCAGCGTCTGATCTGGGCCTGCACTTTGCCAGGGTACCTGTTTTGGGGTTTCTGGTACAAAATGGGTTAAGTTTCAGCAGATGACATTTTCAGATGTAGCTGGTTTCTCCTCATATTAAGTGTTACGTTATAAAGCACATTTTCTTCTGATCCTGTTCATATTTAACCTTTTTTGTACGAAATGGAATCTTCCACCTTATTTCTGGCACCAATCCATTTCAAACTTTAGGGGTGTCAGGTTGTATTTTCTTCAAAATCCACTTGGAAATTGGCTGAACATTTTGCAAACAGTGTAGGCCCTGATCAGACGCCGCATTCTGCGGCGTCTGATCTGGGCCTGCACTGTTTGCCAGCTACCCGTTTTGGGGTTTCTGGTACAAAATGGGTTAATAGATTTTGGCTTTTCACAGACAGTTTTACAGCTAACAGAAGACATTTCCTGGCCCTAAATGGCTCATAAAATCTTATGGTGCAAAGTAATTCCTTTTATAAAGCTGAATCTTGTTCTATTTGCAGCTGACTCATTTTGATGGTGGATGTACTTTCTGTACATTTTTTTTTTCTTCTATATACAGTAGTCGCAGATAAAATTGACTAGGCGGAGCTATCGTTTGAACCTGCCTTTTGAATGTTCTATCAACAAAAAAGGTAAAGCAAGTCACCAAACTGTAACACAAACGAAGCTGTAGGGTGTATGGCCATTTTGCCCCCTTGCAGAAAGCATGCGAAAGGCACTCTACTGAATCTTCTGGTGGACTCCGTGAATTTGACATATATTGACAACACCTGGATAGCTCTGCCTAGTCAGTCTTATTTGCAACTACTAAACACTGATGAAAGAAACGACTTAGTTATGTTTTTATTAGGTGATACTTGTATGGAAAGTTAAACATTATTGGAAATTGCATCCTGTGATAACTTTATGATTATTTCAAAATGAGCCACAGGTGTTAATTTGTTACAAATACATTTAATTGTTTATTCTGTTAAGCTTTGCAGTTTCTATGGTTATAATACACGGAATTTGTAGATAAAGGATAAAATCGTTCGTCGTTAATTGGATTTAAATTGAACATTATTCTTTTCCAATGGGAGAAAATTGCTTTATTCAGAAATTTCTGTTTAAATAAATGTATATATTTGGGGGGTTGTTGTTGTGGGGGGGGGGGTGATTGTTTGTCAGGTGACCCAAAGTTATGAAGCGCAGAAGCTCTTCAGTGCTGATGTCCATGTGACTATCACTGATTTGCAGGAAATCCAGGTAACGGTTATTTATAGAAAACAACATTAAAATTCATGTCATGGTGAGGTCTGAGTGCTGTGTAAAAGAAAGCTTTTGTGAAACATTGACTCCGTCGTTCTGCAGGGTCTGATCAGGGTCTACACTGTTTGCATACAGTACATGAATTTAACCCTTCATCAGAAAATGTCGTCTGCTTATGTCGTCTCCTGAATTTTTATGCCCCCGCATCGTATAATGCCGGGGGCATATAGTTTTTCGGTTTTCCGTACGTGCGTCCTTGGGTACGTGCGTACGGTTTCCGAATGTACGAAAGTGTGTACGTACGTATGTACGTAATCCTGTTAGACTCAGGTTAAGGTTTTTGTACAAGGTAGAACTTGAGCTCATATTTTCCAAATCATACAATAGATTTGGTTTATATTTAGTATGATGATAGATATAGGTCCAAAGTTTTATTCAGCAATACCCCCACCCATACCCTAGACCTCAAGGTCAAGGTCGTGGACTTTGAAATTTTTAACGTTTAAGACCCAGGTTAAGGTATTTGTACCAGGTAGAACTTGAGCTCATATTTTCCAAACCGTGTAATGAATTTGGTTCATATTCGGTATGATGATAGATATAGGACTGAAGTTTTATTCAGCAATACCCCCACCCATACCCATGACCTCAAGGTCAAGGTCATGGACTTGAAATTTTTAATGTTTAAGACCCAGGTTAAGGTATTTGTACCAGTTAGAACTTGAGCTCATATTTTCATAACCATACAATGGATTTGGTTTATATTTACTATGATGATACATATAGGTCCAATGGTTTATTCAGCAATACCCCCACCCATACCCATGACCTCAAGGTCAAGGTCATAGAATTAGAAAATTTTTAATGTTTAAGACTTTGGTTAAGGTATTTGTACCACCAATTTCAATAAACTTCAGACAAATGTTCCTTATAAAAATATCTCGTGCAGGTTCGACTTTTAAGGTCATGGCCTCAAGGTCAAGGTCACAGAGGTTATTTTTAGAAAAACTTTGTCATTGCTCTAGCACCTACATTTCTTCACTGATTTCAATATAAGCTCACACAGATGTTCCTTATGACAATATCTTGAGCGAGTTCGACTTTCAAGGTCATCACCTCAAGGTCAAGGTCACAGTGGCTATTTTTAGAAAAACTTTGTCATTGCTCTAGCGCCTACATTTCTTCACCAATTTCAATATAACTTCATACAAATGTTCCTTATGACAATATCTCAAGCTATTTTGACTCAAGTTCAAGGTCACTGTGGCTATTTTTAGAAAAACTTTGTCTTCGCTCTAGCGCTTACATTTCTTGACTAATTTCAATATAACTTCACACAAATGTTCCTTATGATAATATCTCTAGCAAGTTCCACTTTCAAGGTCAAGGTCACTGTGGCTATTTTTAGAAAAACTTTGTCACCCCTCTAGCGCTTACATTTCTTCACCGATTTCAAAATAACTTCACACAAATGTTCCTTATGACAATATCTCGAGCGATTTCGACTTTTAACGTCAAGGTCACTATTGGTGGAACGCCGAAACTCGCACAGATTGGTATTTGCACCACTTAAAGATTAATGTGCTAAGCGGGGGCATCTGTGTACTTTGGACACATTTCTAGTTTTGCGAACTTTTTGAAAATATTTTTGCATACAGGAAGACAGTGTGGACCCTGATCAGACTGCTCCTAGAGGAGCAGTCTGATCTGGGTCCACACTGTTTGCATAAAATGACTTTTAAAGTAATCAGCAGACGACAAAGCAGAGGACAATTGTCGTGATTGAAATTTTATGGATTAACCCTTATCCTGCTGAATATTTTAATTGGCCATGACCATTCCTGACCATCAGCCAATCAGATTACATGATGTAATATTTTCCTTCAAAGTTACAAACTGAATGACAAATAGTGTAGGTCCTGATCAGATGGCTTCTCAAGAAGCCATCTGATCTGGATCTACACTGTTTGCAAAGATAGGGGTTGTTGTGAACAGCAGGATAAGGGTTAAGGGTTATCGAAACTGTCGAAGTTTCCGGTTCAGGACCACTTTTTCACCCTACGCTCAGAGAAAATTGGCCCACCAGTGTTGTCGGATCTTTGTTTTGAAATAATGAATTCCACAAAGAGCAAACTATATTGTGAGTTTAGAGTTTAGTTTCAGATTGAATTAAATCTGCTTGTCATTGTGCTGTCGTTGATGAACTGGTAATCCATCTAATAATCTAGTTGATTCTCTCTGATTGGAAATACATCTGAGCAGGAGGAGTCCAGATAAGATTCGATAAGAACATTACGAAAACACGCCTATACAAATACATTGTAAATATTTTGCTGAAAAAAAAAAAATAACCCTTATCTTGCTGTTCACGACAACCCTATCTTTGCAAACAGTGTAGATCCAGATTAGATGGCTTCTGAAGAAGCCATCTGATCAGGATCTACACTGTTTGGCATTCAGTTTATGAATTTGTAGCAATAAATTACATCAAGTAATTTGATTGGTTGATAGACAGAAATGGGTGTGGCTAAACTGAATATTCAGCAAGAGAAGGGTTAAGATGAAAAAATGTCATTATTTCCTTATTTCTGCTCGAAATATAGATTGTGGATACTCCTGAAAACCACCTTGATGAGGTGGTTAGGCCCCTGCTCATTGGGGCTTGAAGAAATAAATGGGCTGCATGATGCTTCCACGCAGAGCGGAATCCAGCCCGCACACGAGTACTGGTAAACCGCTTAGAGGATCTAAGCCTGCCCAAGCAAAGCGATGCTATTTGGACCGTCCATGCTTATAAACCCTATTGGTTTCATTGGGAGACGGGGCTTGAGATGTCATTTCATCTCAGTGTCGGGTAAAAGTCCCACAAAATTGGAAGCAACGTCTCCAAAATGACCTTTACAGTGTTGACGGGGATGTTAAACCTCAAATCAACCAACCAACCTGACCATCAGCCAATCAGATTACATGATGTAATATTTTCCTTCAAAGTTACAAACTGAATGACAAACAGTGTAGATCCTGATCAGATGGCTTCTGATTTGTATCTACACTGTTTGCAAAGATAGGGGTTTGTCGTGAACAGCTGGATAAGGGTTAAGGGTTATAGAAACTGTAGAAGTTCCGGTTCCGGACCCTTTTTTCATCCTACGCTCAGAGAAAATTGGCCCACCAGTGTTGTCAGATCTTTGTTTTGAAATAATGAATTCCACAAAGAGCAACTATACTGAGAGGCAATAGAAAGTATACAGTATTTGATTTGGAATACCAGATCTTGCATTGCTGTCTGTAATAAAACATGCCTATGTCCGTTTTTCCCAAACGTCTAAGTTTGTAAAACTCCAAATTCTTTTCCTGTTGCAGTCATCCATGATGGAGTTATTGCCCTTCATTGATAATCAATATTTCCAACAAAGTCTCGAGTTGTACATGACATTCAAATCTATGCACACCGCAAAAGTCATGCACGAATGTGTATCGATAAAACGCCATCATTACCTTGCCATTAAACCCATACAAACAGCTTAAAACTCAATTGGAATGTCTGCGTGTTCCGGATTACCTCCCTTTCAATTAAAACCATAGTGAATTAAATGAGTCTTTTTCTCAAATCGTGTAAGAGATATTCATTTGAAATGTTCGCATAACTTTTGTTTTCCTAGGCATTTTTATGCTTACTCCATAGTGATCCCTCTAAAATTGCTCAAAGAAAATGCCAAAGAAACATAAAGCATTTAATCAAAGGAAGAAGGTAAAAGGCGACAATGACTTTTCCTTGGACAAAAGTGATGCAATTTACCTTGCGTATAATTTAAATATGGGATATATTCTTACCAATCAGCTCCCCTTCTTTGAATCTGTTGCACGAAAAATCATTATTGAATCGCACTTATCCGAAACGCATGTTTAAAGGGAAACCACTCAAGACAAAAATTGGATTAGACCCCATGTCCATTTCAAGTGACGCAATTTCATTATCCTTTAAACAATTTTAAAGGAAAATGCTGCAAATTATGTGAAAGTGGTTGTTCTTATTTATGATGCCACATATGTATGTATAGAGGGAGACATTGGGGCGCAAATCAGCATTAACTAACCTGTATACTTACTTTTGCCTCTCAGTATATATTGTGAGTTTACAGTTTAGTTTCAGATTGAATTAAATTCGCTTGTCATTGTGCTGTCAGTTGATGAACTGGAAATCCATCTAATAATCTAGTTGATTCTCTCTGATTGGAAATACATCTGAGCAGGAGGAGTCCAGATAAGATTCGATAAGAACATTACAAAAACACGCCTATACAAATACAGTCTAACTTCGATGGCTCGAACACTGTAGGCTCGTTTACCATGGTTGAGTCGAACCAGTTTTTGAGTCCCTAGGGAATTCCTCTGCATAAGAAAAAGCGTGGAATAATTAAGGAGATTTTTGACTTTTTTTTAGCAAATGTAATGCTGTGTGTACTCATTAGAATCGCCTCAATGAGGCGATTCTAATGAGTACACACAGCATACATTTATGTTACAGAACACCGAAAAGATGTCCAAAAGTACCCCGTTATGTTTTCTGGAAGTATGCAACATTGGCTCGAACTACCGCTGTCTCGAACAAATTGCCATGGTCCTAAAGGGGTTCGAGCAAAAGAAGTTCTACTGTACATTGTAAATGTTTTGCTGAAAAACAAAAAATTAAGATGAAAAAATGTGATTATTTCCTTATTTCTGCTGGAAATATAGATTGTGGCTACTGAAAACCACCTCGATGAGGCGGTTATGCCCCCGCCCATTGGGGCTTGAAGAAATAAAATTTTAATGGGCTGCATGATGCTTCCATGCAGAGCGGAATCCGACCGCACACGAGTACTGGTAAACCGCTTAGAGGATCAAAGCCTGCCCAAGCAAAGCTGTGCTATTCAGACCGTCCATGCTTATAAACCCTATTGGTTTCATTGAGCGACAGGGCTTGAGATATCATTTCATCTCAATGTGGGGTAAAAGTCCTACAAAATTAGAAGCATTGTCTCCAAAATGACCTATATAGTGTTGACGAGAACGTTAAACATCAAATCAAACAAATCTCCAGATATGTGGGTTAGAGCCTTGTTTTCAATAAAAAAAGAAAAGTAAAAAAGAAGGTACATTGGGTTGAGCTTGGTGAGGGTTAAAATTGAAGTCTTCAGTTTTTTCCACAGACCATGCCTGACTGCGGCAGCCTTTAGTTATCATCATCCATGGTTCTGACAAATGGGATTTCAAATTTCTAGACCGGAAATTATCGCTTGGGGCCAGATCTGGACTTAAGGGCGGGTGATTAAGTTTTTTCAAACTTACATTTGTGAACAGCAGATTGTGTTGGTTTGTGACTCGTGTCTTGCACCTTTTCGATTCATTGAAAGCTTTCTGATCTGCATAAATTAATTTAGCCACACTCAATTTACATTTCAACCAATCAAATCACTGGATGTAGTTTATTCTTTTAAATTCACAAACTAAATGACCAACAGCGTAGATCCTGATCAGATGGCTTCTTAACCTTAAGCATGCTGTAGGCGCATTCAGGCGCCCGTGAAAATGTAATGGCGCCACGCTGTAGGCGCAATCGTGCGCCGAAATTGACTGGTGTGCTTGGTGCGACTCATAGAAAAGGAGGAACTCTAGTTTTTCGGTGCGGTTTGGCATTTCGGTATCAAATAACATCCGGGCATCGATGAAAAAAAAAAAACTTGCTGTTTCCATGTTTTTGGATGGATTTTCTTCGGGTTTTCTGGGTAAGGATGCATTTTTTTTTTAGGAAATCGCTACTTTTTGACAAACGTGATCTAATCGAGCCCAAAATACGCTCTGAAAGGGTGTTTTAAACGATTTTTCGACTCAGTCAGCTGAGTGACAGTAGGCTACTTTCATTTTCCATATGCTTTGAATGGTGGAGAAATCAAGAAAAATACGGGTTTTTGCATGTTAAAAGTTGCTGAAAATGGTAGTATTTGATAAAAACAATTCAGTGGGACGGAGTATCGATAAAAAAATTAATTCAGCATGCTAAAGTTAAGAAGCTATCTGATCTGGATCTACACTGTTTGGAAAGATAGGGATTGTCGTGAACAGCCGGATAAGGGTTAATATAACACTAAATTAGTTTGAGGATCATTGTCACTTAACCTTAAAGCACCAGTCTTGATAATTACAGCTGACATTTTCAATTTTTTGTTCTGCTGGCAGATGATTCAAATGAATTCACATGAACTTTCAATCAAGCCTAAAATAAGAAAATCTAGAATGTCATTTGCTTTGCAGTATTGCTTGGTGTATTAAGAGTTGATAATGATTTAGATCTGGAACTCTGAATTAATTCATCAGTCTGGTAAAAACCGAATAGAAAAATAAATTCTGAATAAGCTTTCAATAAAATGAGGACTTACTGGTGAATCTGAGGATTAGAAGCAGCAACCTGATAGGTCCTTTGTTAGTGATAGATGTATTGAGTTTTTCATGAAGAGGCTTGATTGACTCGGACCTTAAGGGAAGTGGTTACACTCTTTGTGGAATTATTTTTCTTGCACACCAGACAAGGAAATCCGTGATTTTACCCTGGGAAAAAAATTTATGTTCAGACCCTGGTGTTCCGACCCAGGCAACTTACATAAGTGCACGTCAATTCTATTCAACTGCCTGAACTACTTCCCCACTACTTCCATTTTGTAAACAATATACATGTGCGAGCTGTCATAACTAACGGAAAAAAATCAAAATAAACAAATCAGTAAGAATGATAATTATTTGACTCATTTATTGTTAAAGGACACTGAATACAGGACTTTTGTATAAAATCTTAAAAAGAAGAAAAGAAATACGGTCTGTAGTTCTGCTATTTGCTACAAAATAAAAAGAAAATGTTTGGGAGGTGTTGTGCAAGAAAAAGAATCTAATATGGGGTTCTGTTGTAGATGTGCGTTTCCAACCCTCGGGATGACCGTGCTGATCGGAACCTCGGCAAAGCCTCGCTTCCGCTCAGCACGGTCATCCCTGGGGTTGGAAGCACTCATCTACAACAGAACCCCATCTCAGATTCTTATATTCTCTCAATTCACATCTGTGGGAATATTATTGAAGGGGAAAAAATTGATCCTAGAGCAAGCAAGATTCCTTCTTAAACCCTTATCCCGCTGTTCACGGAAACCCGCATCTTTCCAAACAGTTTATATCCAGATCAGATGGCTGATCAGGATCTACATTGGTTTAAACATATTAATTCAAAAGGTACATAACATAATTGGACGGAACTTAGACGGAAGCAAAAAATGCTTATAGAGTTCATTTCCTCTACATTGATCTACATTGTTTGTCATCCAGTTTGCGAATTTTAAGTGAATAAATTACATCAAGTTATTTGATTGGTTAAAACATCAATGGGTGTGGCTAAATTAATTTATGCAGCGGGATAAGAGTGAAAGAGTTGCTGGCCCTGATGGTCAGGTGACGAGGTTTTGCAACTTTATCTCTGTAACTAGTTGTTAAGAGTGCTGACACCTATACCCTTGTAGGTTCGAGCTCAGCTTGGGTCACTTGTGAAATGTCGAGTTCTGCAATGGAAGGTCAGGTGGTTTTTCTCTTGGTTCTCCAGTTTTCATCCACCTCTGACAATGATCGGCTTTATAGAGTGAGTGTGTTTGAGTTTTACGTCTCACTCACAGCTAAGGTCATATGGAGACGTGACCTCAGTTTAAAGACTCATCTGGAAGTCTGGAGAAGCCCGGGATCGATCCTGCGACCCCTTTTTACAAGGTCAGTAGCATAACCTCTACACCACGGAGGCTTCTGGCTTGATAGAAGCACAATACAACTTGAAGTGGCCACAAAGTAAGATTAAAAGCATTCATGCAGATTGATCATGAAATATTTTCTGTGGAGATTCTCTCATTTCTGATGATTCAAAAAGGGTTCTCCCCTTTGTAACCACCCCTCCACTCCCCTTGCAGTCTGTCTGTGTGCATTTTTCTGAGGTTTTTACTAGCTCAGTCAGATGTGCGTCTGACTGGTGATCAGAAGGACATGGTTTCGATACCTGCCGGGGTCGGCAACATTCTTTTGTGGAGATTGATCATGAAATCTTTTCTGCTGTCATTCTCACCTGTCCGCTGATTCAAGTAGGGCAGTTGTCAGTTTCTGGCGAAAGAATGTTCACTGCACTGGTTAACCCCTTATTTTTAAGCCTGCCCAGGAAATGTGTGGATAGGTAACCCAACAGCTCAAAAATGACCTAAATAGTGTTGACTGGGCCGTTAAACTCCAATACAAACAAACAAACAAAATATTACATGACGAGCTTAACCCTTAAGATGCTATGAAAACTGCATCTGATAATGACATCTGTTTATGCCATCTGCTGCATGATTCTTGCCAATTTTCAAACCTATATTTACATACAGGCAAACAGTGAGGATCCTGATCAGACTGCTCCCAGAGGAGCCGTCTGATCTCGGCCCCCGCCCATCGGGGCTTGAAGAAATAGATGGACTGCATGATGCTTCCACGCAGAGCTGAAACCGAACCGCACACGAGTACTGGTGAACCGCTTTGAGGAGCTAAGCCTAACCAGGCAAAGCGGTGCGAGTCCGACCGTCCATGCTTATAAACCCTATTGGTTTCATTGGGCGGCAGGGCTTGAGAAGTCATTTCCTCTCAATGTCGGGTAAAAGTCTCACAAAATTGGAAGCGACATCTCCAAAATGATCTATACAGTATTGACAGGGACGTTAAACCTCAAATCAAACAAAATATGCCGTCTGCTGCATCTTCGTGCCAACTTTTCAAACCTATATTTACATACAGGCCACCACTGTGATTTGAGCCTCACTCGGGTCACATGTGAGACGCCAAGTTCTGCAACGGAAGGTCAGGTGTTTTTTCTCCGGGTACTCCGGTTTTCGCCCACCTCTGATTAACGATCGGCTTGATATGAGTGAAATAATCTTGAACGGGCCGTAAAACCAAAAAAAAAAATACAGGCAAACAGTGTGGACCCTGATCAGAGACTGCTCCCAGAGGAGCAGTCTGATCTGGGTCCACACTGTTTACACACAAAAATGACTTTTAAAAGTTACCAGCAGACGACAAGGCAGATGACAGTTGTTGTGATTGGCATCTTATGGGATAATCCAGTATTACTTTATTCAGTCATACACTGAGTGGATTAGACAATATGGAAAAATCAGAAGACAAAGCTTTAGAATCAATGGATCAAGCAGAGATAAAAAGAGACAATGAATGAACGTAATTATCCAAAGTATTGGGACGGACAGGCCTATAAGCAAACAGTGCAGACCCAGATCAGACTGCTCCTGAAGGAGCAGTCTGATCAGGGTCTACACTGTTTGCAATTCCGTTGGCACTTTTGGGATTCTTTGCTGGAAGTCATTCGTGAAACAAATTAGGAGAATTACAGCAAGTCCTCAAGGTGTCCAAATTTTTAGGATTTTTACAGTAAGCTGAATCTTGCACTGTATTTTTCCAGGAATTTGTCAGCCTCCATGGTTCATTTCAGAAGAACAAGGATAGCTTAGGGATAATTTCCATATTTCCCCATTTAACCCTTATCCTGCTGAATAAATTAACTTGACTATCAGCCAAACAAGGGGGTGGTTTGGTGAGGCAAAGGTGATGTGTATCTTGCGTCACTGGGGCATCCAACTGATATTGGCTTAACAGTTGGACAAGGCCCAGGTATCCAAAACTTTCTTATAACGAAAAGTGTTATAATGAAGTTGTGGTGTATTTGTTAGAATTGACTCAGATATCCAAAACAGCGGTTCTTATGAAGAAATAAAAAAAATGTAACTTTGATTACTGGCCGAAGTACGAAGCTCATTCGGGTGCATACCAAACTGCTGAACAGATCACTGGCTCACTCACTACCTGCCAGGTTGGCTACATTCTTTCATGGAGATTGATCATAAAATCGCTCTCACTTTCGCTGATTCAAGGTGGGCTGTTGTCAGTTTCTGGTTTGAAAATGTGCTCATATTGGTTAACTTCTTATGTATAAGCCTGCTCAGGATACGTGTGATTAGGTTAACACACAAGCTCAGCATGACCAAAATAGTGTTGATATGGCCATTAAACCTTGAAACTATCCATTACCTATAGAGCTGAGAGTATTGACCATCCAGTCTGTTCAGTCATCAAAAATCTTGCACTGAAAATATATTTTTTTTCCATGATACTTAACCCTTAACCCTTGTCCTGCTGAATATTTAAATATGTCACACCCACTACTGATTATCAGCCAATCAGATCACTTGATGCAAATTATTGCAACAAATTCATAATCTGGATGGCAAACAATGAAGATCCTGATCAGATGGCTTCTTCAGAAGCCATCTGATCTGTATCTACATTGTTTCAAAGATAGAGCATATCCGGGCTCAGCAGGACAAGGGTTAAGATGCGGAGAAAAACTACATGTGAAAATGTTGTCTGCTTATGTTTTCTGCTGAGTATTCTTGTAAACCTTGCAAACAGGCAAAGAGTGTGGACCTCCTAAAGGAGCAGTCTGTTCTGGGTCCACACTGTTTGCAAAAATGATTTTTTTAAAGCAACCAGCAGATGATAAAGCAGACGACAATTTTCATGACTGGCATCTTACTGGTTAAAGGGTCCTTCTCTAGCTAAATGGTATAACATCTCAAAATGCTGGAAGAATTGAAAAGAATGAATTAATGAATTCTTCAGAAAGCAGACAGTTGTCTTAATTATTTCCTTGTTGTCAAAGAATTACATGCGAAAATGACAGTTAGTCAAGGCTCCTCATAAGCCTGTTTTAGCCACAAAATTGGGGTCTTTTACAGGAATGCTCCTTGGGTATCAAACCCTTCCAACCGGATAAACAAGATGGCCACTAGAATGAATTTATGATGGCCACCAGAGCTAAAAATAGAAAAACCTTTAAACGACTTATCCTCCTTAACCAGTGGATGGATTTTGAAATAATTTCACAGGAATGTTCCTTGGGTCACCTTCTACAAAAATTGCTCAAACCATTCTGCTTGTATGAATAAAATGGCTGCCAGAGCTAAAAATAGAAAAAACCTTTAAACGACTTTTCCTCCTTAACCCGTGGATGGATTACAAAATAATTTCACAGGAGTGTTCCTTATGTGACCCTCTACCAAAATTGCTCAAAGCATTTCGCTTGGATGGACAAGATGGGCACCAGAGCTAAAAACAGAATAACGTTTAAATGACTTCTCCTTAATCAGTGGATGGATTTTGAAATAATTTCATAAGAATGTTCCTTGGGGTGACCCTCTACGAAAATTGCTCATAGCATTCCACTCAGATCAACAAGGTGGTCCCCAGAGCTAAAATTAGAAAAACCTTTAAACCACTTCCCCTTAACCAGTGGATGGATTTTGAAATTATTTCACAGAAATGTTCCTTTGGTGACCTGCTACCAAAATTGCTCAAACCTTTCCACCAAGATAAACAGGATGGCTGCCTGAGCTAAAAATAGAAAAAACCTTAAAACAACATCTTAACCAGTGGATGAATTCTGAAATTATTTCACAGGAATGTTCCTTGGGTTACCTTCTACCAAAATTGCTCAGTCATTCCGCTTGGTTGAACAAGATGGCTGACAGAGCTAAAAATAGAAAAACCTGTAAGCGACCCGCAGAATGTGGTGTCTGATCAGGGCCTACACTATTACCCCTACCAAGATTGTTCATATTATAGCCCTGGAACCAAAAATATGACAAATGGACTTGTCCAACATAAAGCAAAGGAAGAGTCCACCAGTATATATAATGGGTGCCTAGGAAGAATATGGTTAGGTACACAGACCGGTGTACCGGCTTGGTATATGTAGACTTGGCTGTTAAACTCTTTAAAGCTCTCATATGCAGTGCTTGCATGACCCCCAAACTGGCCACCAAATGTCAAAGGTTAGAAGAAAAAAAAACATGGCTCAACCAGAACACGAAACAAGGGTCTCTCGTCTACCCTGCGAGTGCTCATCCAACTGAGCTATTTAGCACCACGAATGACCTGATACAATTATAATGATAATTGTCTTTATTTTGAGGACATGTTTTTTCTTGCTACGGTCCAATTTATGTTGTTAACTCTTTATAATTACCACTTTTGTCTTAGAAGAAACTGTCTGAGAATAGAGTTCAGATTTCATGGTGTCATTTATACAGCAGATTGTCTCTGAAACAGTCATAAATTGTTGCCGTAACTGAGAATGTAGTCCTCAGAAGATTTTACATAATGCAGGGAAAATGGATTTACTTTAACCCATTTCAGACGGGAAGACCGTAAAATGGGACAGTAGCGAACAGTGCAGGCCCTGATCAGATGCTGCAAATGCGGCATCTGATCAGGGCCTTCACTGTTTTAAAAAAAGTTTGGCCATTTTCAGGATAAATTTCGAAAAACAGCACAGCATGCTGCACTTTTTCAAAAAAAAAAAGAGAAGAAAATTCTGTTCAGCTTAAAATGGTAAAATGCAGAAACAATGTACAGTAAACTTCCTATATTAAGACCACCTTTGGGACTGTTCAAAAGTGGTCTTTAAGACCACTTTTGAACAGTCCCAAAGGTGGTCCTTGACCAGAGGACAGTGTGGGCAGAAAATACAAAAAATGATTAAGTGCACCCTTCAAAATAAGCTTTTAAAATTAGAATTAGTCTTAATTTTAGGTGGTTTTAATAGCGGAATTTCACTGCATTTCTATTGTAAAGAAGATGTTTTGCGATTCACATCGTTGTCAAGATAAATGAATATAAAAGTGTTCAGTAATGGTCGTATATCTTGGGGGAAAAGAGAAAAAAAGATGAGCATGAGTGACGATGGAGACACAGGTCGTAATTATTTTCCTGCAAGAAAAGAATCATCTCTGGAAATGACAGCTGTACCAGCAGGGAGTTTCAATAATATAGGAATGAAATAGACGGAAATCTGCATCGTAACTTTCTGTAATTCTTAGCGGAGAATATGTCACAAGGATGTACCTAAGTTTTCATTAGTGATATGGGATAGATATTCAGTAATTTCCATGGCTTGTCATGGCAGCTTTCTATGAAATTCATATGTACAGGTGGGTACAGAGGCTATTACAATATATTGATAACATTTCCGTAAGTTACATACACACATTAAATTTATGAAACCAGCTTTTGGTGTGTTTCATACATTTGTAAAAAAATGACCTTAACCCGTAAAATGCCAATCACGACAATTGTCGTCTGCTTTGCCGTCTGTCGGTTACCTTAAAATTAATTTTTTTGCAAGCAGTGTGGACCCAGATCAGACTGCGCCTGTAGGAGCAGTCTGATCTGGGCCAACACTGCCTCTATGTAAAAATATTTTTAAAAAGTTTGCCAAAAAAATCAGCAGACGACAAGCAGACGTCATTTTCAGATGCAGTTTTTCTTGGCAACTTTTGGGTTAACCCTTACCCTGCTGATGAATTTTATTTAACCCTTATCTTGCTGTTCACGACAACCCCTATCTTTGCAAACAGTGTAGATCCAGATCAGATGGCTTCTGAAGAAGCCATCTGATATGGATCTACACTGTTTGGCATTCAGTTTATGAATTTGTAGCAATAAATTACATAAAGTAATTTGATTGGTTGACAGACAGAAATGAGTGTGGCTTAAATGAATATTCAGCAAGAGAAGGGTCAACCTCACCCATTTCTGACTTCCAACCAATCAAAATTATTATTTGACATCATACCTGTGATATCTCCCGGATCACGCGGGAGGCTCCCGCATTTGAAGCATACCTCCCGCTCTCCCGTCCGGGAGACAGAATCTCCCGCATTTGCAATTTTCCTGTCCCTGATTTTTTCCGGAGCTACCATTTGCGGTAAGCGGTAACAGACTAAAAATTTTCACTGCTGAAGGCAATTAACAAATAAGCAGGAGAATATATCGGACAATTAACAGTTAACATCAACTTCAAAAAAGCCGAAAATCCTTTCTGTCTCAGCTGACTGCACAGAATAAACATGATCTAGCTGCCAGTAAAGATTACATAAGCTTATTTAATTTATTTACCGTTCACTCTTAAGCGAGCAGTGCATCTGCACTCAGTAGTTCAGATACTCACAAGTTTATTTCGGTGATAGTCACAGTTCTATTTCAGTTATATTTAGCCTAGATTTAATTGAAATTGTGCGTTTATTTTCCCATTCTTTTTCACTGTTTGTTCCTTTTATATCACTCTCCCATATGTCTTTTGTTTTTCTATTTTATGTAAACTTAGAAATTTTGATTTGGAAAGTGGAAAATAGTAATTATTTACCAATCAATAACGAGTAATTACTAAAAGTCATGAAATCAACAGCAGATTTTTTTATTTGGAAATTGCTCCCCTTGAGTAAGCTTTGTACAAGTACTGTATTTAAAAAAATTTGTGACCAGGAACTTCATGTTAGTGAAATCTAATAAGTGTGCATTTATTAGCTCACCTGAAGGAAGGTCATGGTGAGCTTTTGTGACTGGGAGATGTCCGGCGTCGTCGTCCGTCGTGCGTCGTCCGTGCGTAAACTTTTCTTGTGAACACACCAGAGCCTGCAGAGGTCACAGTTTTGGGCCAATCATCATAAAATTTGGTCAGAATGATCACCGTGACAAAATCTCGGTCAAATTCGAATGTGGGTCATGTTGGGTCAAAAAGTAGGTCAGTAGGTCAAATCATATAAAAACTTTGTGAACATACTAGAGACCACAGTTTTGGTCTGATCATCATTAAACTTGCTCAGAATTGTCATCTTAACAATATCTCGGTCAAGTTCGAATATGGGTCATGTCGGGTCAAAAGTAGGTTAGTGGGTCAAATAATAGAGAAACCTTGTGAACACACTAGAGGCCACAGTTTTAGTCTGATCATCATCAAACTTGCTAAGAATGACCATCTTGACAATATCTAAGTAAATTTCGAAAATAGGTCATGTTGGGTCAAAATGTAGGTCAGTAGGTCAAATCATTGAAAAACCTTGTGAACATACAAGAGGCCACAGTTTTGGTCCAATCATCATTAATCTGAATGATCATCTTGACAATATCTCAGTCTAGATTGAATATGGATCATGTTGGGTCAAAAAGTAGGTCAGTAGGTCAAATTGAAGAAAAACCTTGTCACCACACTAGAGGCCACAGATTTAATCTGATTTTCATCAACCTTGCTCAGAAAGCTCATCTTGGCAATATCTAAGTCAAGTTCGGCAAAAAGTAGGTCAGTAGGTCAAATAATTAATAAACCTTGTGAACAAACTAGAGGCTACAGTTTTAGTCCAATCATCATCAAACTTGCTCAGAATGATCTTCTTGACAATGTCTCGGTTGAGTTCGAATATGGGTCATGTCGGGTCAAAAAGTAGGTCAGTAGGTCAAATCATAGAAAAACGTTCTGAACACACTAGAGGCCACAATTTTAGTCGGATTATCATCAAACTTGCTCAGAATGATCATCTTGACTATATCTTGATCAAGTTTAAAAATCAAAAAGTAGATCGTTAGGTTATTTTGTCATAACTGTGGATCTGTTTAAGATAGAGCCTGCATATTTGGCATGTAGGTTCCTTGTGACAAGGGCTTCCACTCATACAAAAATGACCTGTAACCTTGACATGTGACCTTCTTTATCATCACTTTTGAACCAATTGAGATAGTGCCTTCATATTTGGAATGTTTGTTCTGTGTGACAAGGACTTCCCACCCATACAAAAATTTTGAACTTGGTTTTTTGGGACCAACCTGCAATTGTCATAAAATGGTATTAATTTTAGCATGGACTGCTTTACATATACATGTATTTATGAACAGGGTGTTCTGAGAAAGGCCAAAAAAGTTGCCTGCACAGACTATATGAAGGAGTATAAATAGTGCTAGAAGTAATGCTTATCATTGAAGAGAACTTTGTGCTTTGGGTCTGTCCAGTAGCAGTAAAACCCAGCACTGGATAAAGAGGAGGACAGGAAACATTTTAGGATATCTTTTCTAATCAAGTATGTCTACACTTAAGCATGTTGCGGGTACTTTCAACAATCAGGTGATACTGACAAATACCCACAACGTCACATCAATGGACTTGTGTTCACAGCATTGTTTGTAAACAACCTACAACTTGCTATTTTGAAATTAAACTTGGCAAAATATGTTCCTATCATTTTAATTAAGTAGTTCCAGTTCCTTTGTACATCTAAACCACAAAAAATGACAAGAAAAAAAACTCTGAAACATGCCGTCAGAAAGTCTCCCTCATTGGGACCCCAATCTCCCTCATCTGAGAAGCAAATCTCCCTCATGGTCAACATAAAATTATCACAGGTATGTGACATAATGATTTTGTTCATTTCACAAACTGCATGACAAACAGGGTAGAACCAACAAAATTGGAAGCAACATGTCCAAAATGACCTATACTGTGTTGACGGGGACGTTAAACCTCAAATCAAACAAACAAAACAAAGATCCTGATCAGATGGCTCTGGAGAAGCCATCTGATCTGGATCTACACTGTTTGCAAAAGTAGTGGTAGTTGTGTTCAGCAGGATAAGGGTTAAGTTAGATTATTTTGGATATTTTCGCCCCCAGGGCTTGGAGAAATAGATGGGCTGCATGGTGCTTCCATGCAGAGCTGAAATTAACCACTCTTGAGTACTGGTAAATCGTTCAGATGTTAGAAGGACAGCCTGCCAAGGCAAAGTGGTATGAGTCAGACCGTCCAATGCATATAAGCCTTTTGGTTTGATTGGGCGGCAGGGATTGAGATGTCATTTGCACTTTTGAACAGTCCCAAAGGTGGTCTTCATATACCACGTAGCAAAATTTCATGAATAAATTCAGACACACACAAAAATAAAAATAACAAGAAGGATCTTTAAAAAAAGATATTATTATTCTAAACAACAGGAATTCATATATGCATGCCTTGCTGGCTAAAGGGCCATTTAGCCAGCAAGACATGCATAAATCAGTTCCTCTTGTTTAACGCTCTGCATGCTGGGTATTTTTTTTTCAGCAGATGTCATTTTGAATTACTTTTGTTATTTTTTCCAGGAAACAGGATTTGACATTTCATGCAAATTGTCTCCATAGGAGACAATTCGCATGAGATGTCAAATCCTGTTTTCTGAGAAAAGTAAGAAAATATATCAACAATTTGCCGTCTGCAGAATTAGCCCAAAGCATGGTAAAGGTTAAGGGATAAGGATTCACAATTTTACAGCCGAATACAAATAGTGCTCATGAAGCACAATTTCCCTGTTGAATACCACCAATAACTATGCTGAGTTAAATGGGCTGTTACAGTCATTCAAAAGAGCGTCATTAGTTCCAGTAAATAATTTAAAATTTTGCCATATTAATGACCCCAAAAATTTGCTTCTGACGTTTGATGAGTTGACACATAAAATCCCACATGAATTTGAGACAATAAATTACACGATTAAGGAAGCAAAACCAATGACCCAATTGTTTTGTAAATAAAAAAAAAAATAAAAAATAAACACGTCTGTCTGTTTAAACAAACTACCGTATGCTCATGCGTTTATTAATTATGACTGACGATGTTGTTAACACCGACGTTTATCTTGTCAAACCAAAACATCTTTTCTTTTTTTTTTTTGTTGGAATCTAAGGTCCTACAATGTCAGTGTTTGCAATGTTATTGAGTATACAAATTCTAGTGTGTAAATGTTTCTAATGTATTAGCACTTCTTTTAGCTTACACAGAATATTAAAAAAAATCAAGAATTTCGTTATTTGTTATGGTATCAATTGATTTCCATTGAAAAAAAATCAAAAGTATGCCAGATTATAAGACTACGTCTAAAAATACTGAAAACAGATCATGTCCTGACTGAGAGGAAGAAGAGTGTATAAGAGATTAGCCCTTATCTTGCTGAATATTCAGTTTAGCCACACCCATTTCTGACTTTGAACCAATCCGATTACTTGATGTAATTTATTCCTACAAATTCATAAACTGAATGTCAAACAGTGTAGATCCTAATCAGATGGCTTCTTCAGAAGCCATCTGATCTGGATCTTCACTGTTTCCAAAGATAGGTGTTTTTTGAACAGCAAGATAAGGATTAAATTGGAAGGCTGTTTTTCAGGTTGTCTTTATCTGTGTCTTTTCAGAATGAATGATGTTATAGTGAAGGTAAATGATGATAATGTTGTCAACGTAACACATGCTGATGCAGTAGATGCCCTCAAGAGAGCAGGAACTAGAGTAGTACTGGTAAGTCTTTCAACAGTCACTAAGCTTCAAACAGCCTCTCAAGAGTCACAAAGCTTCAAAGGGCCTCAAGAGTCTCACAGCTTCAAACCACTGCCCAATAATCACAAAGTTTCAAAGGGCCTCTCTTCAAAGAGCCTCGGATGTCTAGTTAGTAAGGGTGCTGTCTCTTAATTATTAGGTCTCTTACTGTTTTCTGTTAGAGCCTTGCTTGAGTCACATGTGAGGTGCTAGGTTGTGCAACGGAAGGTGTGTTTTTCTTTATCCAGGTACTGTGGATTTCACATACTTCTGATTAACGATCAGGTAAAAATAATTGAAATAATCTTGAAAAGGCAGTAAAACCAAATGCGAAAAAAAACAAAAACAAAAAAAAAAAAAAATAAAAAAATAAAAAATAAACACTCAGCTTCCATTCACATAAATAATGATAATAATCATCCCTGTAGCATTGCTTTGCCTGGGCGGGCTTAAATCCTCTAAGCGGTTTACCAGTACCCGTGTGCGGGTCGGTTTCAGCTCTGCATGCTGACATCATGCAGCCCATCTATTTCTTCAAGACCCGATGGGCGGGGGCCGCCCTGTAGACCGATTCAGATGCCTGTGCAAACAGTGTAGATCAAGTTGAGATGACTCATCAACACCCATCTTGTTATTGATTTTGACTAAGACTCCTGTTTAGAAGAATGGACATATCCAATTTCAAAGGTGGAAAAGTTTTCTTCGCCAACTCAGTGACTAACACTACATGTCAGATAAAGCCGTGAAGTGATGTAGTGCATATTGTTTCGAGGTTACAGTTCATCAAATATTTGTTATGCTCCTTCGAAAATTTTGTGAACTATTTCGTTTTTGCATAACTTCTCCTACAGTTTTCATTGGATGAAGCTGAAACTTAAATATTTAGACTTTGAGGTGGTGTAGAGCATATTGTTTCTAGGTTACGGTCCACCAAATATTTACAGAGTTATGCTCCTTTGAACATTTCTGTAAAAATTTCGTTTCTGGCTAACTCCTCCTTAGAGTCCTACAATTAACGTTCGATCAAGCTGAAACTTGATATTTAGTTAGACCAAGATGTGGAGCAGCGCTTTTTGTTAGGGCCCCACCCTGGCCATAGATTTATTGCTTTTGTCTGTGTTTGTCAAACCTTAACCAAAAAACTTAACCTTGGTCATGACATCAGAGTGAGTGAGTGTTTCAGTTTTACGTCCCACCAACAGCTAAGGTCATACGGAGACGGGACCTCGGTTTAAAGACTCATCCGAAAGTCTGGAGAAGCCCGGAATCGAACCTGCGACCCCTGGTTTACAAGGCGAGTAGCGTAACCACTGGACCACGGAGGCTTCTCATGACATCAGAAGTACCGGTATTAATTTTGCCCTACTCTCATGAAACTTCACACACATACTAACCATTACAAGACCTATATTCTGACAAAGGGCCATAGCTATATTGCATTTGTGTGTTTGTCACGCCTATTCAAAAAAACTTCTTGAAGCTGAAACTTTGTGGCAAGTTAGGCTATTAGATGGTTTTCGTTTTGTTTGTTTGATTTGAGGTTTGACGCCCCCCTCAATACTAAATGCCATTTTGGAGATGTTGCTTCCAGTTTTGTGGGACTTTTACCCGACATTGAAATGAAATGACATCTCAAATTCTGCCGTCCAATGAAACCAATAGTGTTTATAAGCATGGACGGCACCGCTTTGCCTGAGCAGGCTTAGATCCTCTTAAGCGGTTTACCAGTACTCATGTGTGGGTCTGTTTCAGCTCTGCGAGGAAGCATCATGCAGCCCATCTATTTCTTCAAACCCCTTTTGGGGGGGGGGGGGGGGGGGGGGGGGGGAGGTGGGGGTCCATAGGCTATTACTAATTAGGTGGTATAGTGCATATTGTTTTGAGGTTACAGTCCACCGAATATTCACAGAGTTATGCCCCTTTGAAAATTTTATGAACTATTTCATTTCTGGATAACTCCTACAATTTTCATAGGATGAAGCTGAATCTGGGTAGATAATTAGGCTATGAGTTGGTGTAGTGCATATTGTTTTGAGGTTACGATCCACCAAATATTTACAGAATTGTGCCCCTTTGAAAATTTTGTGAACTATTTTTTTTCCGGATAACTTCTACAGTTTTCATCTGATGAAGCTGTAAATTCTCCTACAGTTTTCATCTGATGAAGCTGAAACTTGCTAGACAGTAAGACTATGAGGTAGTGTACTGCATATTGTTTTGAGGTTACAGTCCCCCAAATATTTACAGAGTTATGCCCCTTTGAAAATTTTGTGAACTATTTCATTTTCAGATAACTCCTACAGTTTTCATTGGATGAAGCTGAAACATGGTAGATAGTTATACTATAAGGTTGTCTTTCAAGGTTACGGTCCATCAAATATTTACAGAAATATGCCCCTTTGAATAGAATTATCAAATATTAACAATTATACCAAATTGTTAGCTGACATGAGAATGTTGTTAATTTCAGTATGTGAAGAGATTAAAAGCTCCAGTGGAAAACATATTGACCATAGATCTGTCAAAAGGCAACACAGGTAAGCTTTAACTCTTATCCTGCTGAATATATTAATTTTGCCACACCCATTTCTGACTATCGACCAATCAAATCACTTGATATTAAGTTTTCATACAATTCTCAAACTGCATGACATACAATGTAGATCCTGATCAGATGGCTTTTGAAGAAGCCATCTGATCTGGATTAACACTGCTTGTAAAGGTATGGGTTGTCATGTTCAGTAGGATACGGTTAATGTCTTAACCCTTATCCTGCTGTTCACGACAACCCCTACCTTTGCAAACAGTGTAGATCCAGATCAGATGGCTTCTGAAGAAGCCCATCTGATCAGGATCTATCGTTTGCAGATCCAGATCAGATGGCTTCTGAAGAAGCCCATCTGATCAGGATCTACACTGTTTTTCATTAAGTTTATGATTTGAATGAAAACATTATATCATGTAATCTGATTGGCTGATAGTCAGAAGTGGGTTGGGTATTTCAAATATTCAGCAGGATAATGGTTAACATCTTAACCATGCAAACAAAGTCAAGTGAAAAATGGTCTGCCTTGGTGGCTCAGGCAGTGTGCATCTGACTACTGATCAGGAGGTCCCCGGGTTCAATCACTGCCCAGTCGGCAACATTCTTTTGTGGAGATTGATACTTTAATCTTTTCTACGGTCATTCTCTCCCTTCCACTGATTGAAGAAGGGCGGTTTTCAGTTTCTGGCCAAAAAAAACTAGAGCGAGCAGTCGATGGCAAGCCATCGCAAATCCCCATGCTTTTGCCACATAGCAGACTTTAAGCCCTTGAGATGGCCCCTTTGGGCGGAGCCAACTATAACCACCCTCTTGCATGCCCTCACCATGTAAGGAAGTCATGTAGCAAATATGGTTGCATTCCAGCTAGTGGTTAAGGAGGAGAAAGCATGACGGACAGATGGACAGAGGCGATCACAATATCCCCGAACGCTTTTTGTCGCACCTGCTTTAGCAGGAAGACATTGGCGGGCAAGTTCCCCTTCCATCAGTCCGTCCGTTTGTCCGCACCAACAAATGTATAGTTAGGTGGCTATGTAAATGGACAGAATCAATGTAAGTCTATGGGATTTATTCCGTTGAGACACCGAAAATACTTCTTTTCTGTGGCTAAAAGTAGCCACTTAAGTATCAATCCTGCCAAAAATAGCCACATAAGTATACATCCATGAGAACGTGTGTCCGTTCATCCGTCCGGTCGTCCGTCCGTCTTTCCGTCAACATTTTACACTGGGTGTCTTGTCATCACAACTCCTCCTACAGTTTCATACCGATTATTTTGAAACTTTGCGTGTGTTTTTGCCATGTTATGAGGATGCGCATGTGTTTTGGACTTTATCGTCCGATCAATTTTTGTCACTTTTTCCACATTGTGAACTTAGTCATTTTAACCTACAATTAACCTACAAAGTCATTTTTAACCTACAATTAACCTACAATTGATATATGATAGGTACCTCTTGTCATCGCAACTCCTCTTACAGTTTTATACCAATCATTTTGAAACTTTGCGTGTGCTTTCGCCATGGTTTGAGGATGTGCATGTGCTTTTGACATAATTCTCAGAATATTTTTTTTCACTTTTTGCACATTATGAACTTAGCCATTTTTTTATGCTTTAGTTGATATGCAATAGGTACCTCTTGTCATCGCAACTCCTCTTACAGTTTTATACCAATCATTATGAAACTTTGCGTGTGCTTTTGCCATGGTTTGAGGATGTGCATGTGGTTTCGACATAATTCTCAGAATATTTTTTTCCCTTTTTGCACATTATAAACTTAGCCATTTTTAAGCTTCAGTTGATATACAATAGGTACCTCTTGTCATCACAACTCCTCTAACAGTTTTATTAGCTCACCTGTCACGTAGTGACAAGGTGAGCTTTTGTGATCACTTTTTGTCCGTCGTCCGTCGTGCGTGCGTGCGTCCGTAAACAATTTCAAATAAGTATATCTCTAATACCCCATAGTCAATCTTGATCAAATTTCATGGGAAGCATCATCAGGTAGGAGGAAAGGCTGCATAAGGTTTTTGGGCTGATCAGATTGGAATTCTGGTTGCCATGGCAACATATAGCTCCCATTGACTATCAATGGGAAAAAATTAAAATATCTTCTTCTCTGAAACCACAGGGCCCAGAGCTTAGATATTTAGGATGTATTAACGGCCAGTGGTCACCTACATAATTCCTGCCAATCATGCCCCTGGGGTCCAAATTGGCCACACCCCGGGGCCCCTTCGCTCCCATAGACTCATAATGGAACAAAAAGCTTCAAAAATCTTCTTCTCGGAAACCACAGGGCCCAGAGCTTAGATATTTAGCATGTAGCAACAGCAAGTGGTCACCTACATAATTCCTGCCAATCATGCCCTGGGGTCACAACGGGCCACGCCCCGGGGCCCTTTAGCTCCTATAGACTCATAATGGAAAAAAAGCTTAAAAAATCTTCTTCTCTGAAACCACAGGGCCCAGAGCTGAGATATTTGGCAACCAGCAATGGCAAGTGGTCACCTACATGATTCCTGCCAATCATGCCCCTGGGGTCCAAATTGGCCACACCCTGGGCCCCTTCGCTCCCATAGACTCATAATGGAAAAAAAGCTTCAAAAATCTTCTTCTCTGAAACCACAGGGCCCAGAGCTTAGATATTTAGAATGTAGCAACGGCCAGTGGTCACCTACATAATTCCTGCCAATCATGCCCCTTGGTTCAAAATGGGCGACGCCCCGGGGCCCCTTTGCTCCCATAGACTCATAATGGAACAAAAAGCTTCAAAAATCCTCTACTCGAAAACCACAGGGCCCAGAGCTTAGATATTTAGCATGTAGCAACGGCAAGTGGTCACCTACATAATTCCTGCCAATCATGCCCCTGGGGTCCAAACTGGCAACGCCGCGGGGCCCTTTAGCTCCTATAGACTCATAATGGAAAAAAGCTTCAAAAATCTTCTCTGAAACCACAGGGCCCAGAGCTGAGGTATTTGGCATGTAGCAACGGCAAGTGGTCACCTACATAATTCCTGCCAATCGTGCCCCTAAGGTCCAAATGGGCCACACCCCGGGGCCCCTTCGCTCCCATAGACTCATAATGGAACAAAAAGCTTCAAAAATCTTCTTATCGGAAACCACAGGGCCCAGAGCTTAGATATTTAGCATGTAGCAACAGCAAGTGGTCACCTACATAATTCCTGCCAATCATGCCCCTGGGGTCAAAACGGGCCACGCCCCGGGGCCCTTTAGCTCCTATAGACTCATAATGGAAAAAAGCTTCAAAAATCTTCTCTGAAACCACAGGGCCCAGAGCTGAGATATTTGGCAACTAGCAATGGCAAGTGGTCACCTACATAATTCCTGCCAATCATGCCCCTTAGGTCCAAAAGGGCCACGCCTCGGGGCCCCTTAGCTCCTATAGACTCATAATGGAAAAAAAAAGCTTCAAAAATCTTCTTCTCTGAAACCACAGGGCCTAGAGCTTAGATGTTTAGCATGTAGCAATGGCAAGTGGTCACCTACATAAATCCTGCCAATCATGCCCGTGGGGTCCAAATGGGCCACGCCCCGGGGCCCCTTAGCTGCCATAGATTCATAATGGAAAAAAGATTAAAAAACTTCTTTTCTGAAACCACAGGGCCCAGAGCTTAGATATTTAGCATGTAGCGACGGCAAGTGGTCACCTACATAATTCCTGCCAATCATGCCCCTGGGGTCCAAACAGGTGAGCGATATAGGGCCATTGGGCCCTCTTGTATTGATGATTTTGAAACTTTGTTTGTGTTTTTGCTATGGTATGAGGATGTGCATGCGGTTTGGACTTTAACTTCGGATCAATTTTTATCACTTTTTCCACATTGTGAACTTAGTCATTTTTAACCTTCAATTGATATATGATAGGTACCTCTTGTCATCGCAACTCCTCTTACAGTTTTATACCAATCATTTTGAAAATTTGCATGTGCTTTTGCCATGGTATGAGGATGTGCATGTAATTTCGACATAATTCTCAGAATATTTTTTTTCGCTTTTTGCGCATTGTGAACTGTCATTTTTAAGCTTCAATTGATATACAGGAGGTACCTCTTTGTCACCGCAACTCCTCTTACAGATTTATACTAATCATTTTGAAACATTGTGGGTGTTTTTGCTATGGTATGAGGATGTGCATGTGGTTTGGACTTAATCTTCGGATCAATTTTTGTCACTTTTTTTCATATTGTGAACTTATTCATTGTTAACCTTCAGTTGATATATCATAGGTACCTCGCCATCGCAACTCCTCTTACAGTTTTATACTAATCATTTTGAAACTAAGCTTGTGTTTTCTTTATGATATGAGGATGTTCATATGCTTTGGATATAATTCTTGGATCATTTTAGTTCATTTTATCACTTTGTGAAATTAGTCAGTTTTTTACCTCACATATATAGGCTATGGATTCTTCTCAAAGCCCTATATTCATCTCTTCTGCCTTAAATAAACTTTTATTTTTTGTGTTTGGCAGGTGGTTGGCCATGGGCAGGTGGGGAGCAGGTGCGACATCAACTTCACTGAAGTTGAATTTCTGGTTTTAAAAGCGTGGGGATAAAAAACATGCACAGTACTTAATGGCTAACATATACAGTAAAATTCCGCTATTAAGACCACCTAAAATTAGGACTAATTCTGCTTTAAAAAGCTTATTTAGAAGGGTGCAGTTATTCTTTATTCGTGTTTTCTGCACACAATGCCCTCAGGCCAGGGACCACCTTTGGGACTGTTTAAAAGTGGTCTTAAAGACCACTTTTAAACAGTCCCAAAGGTGGTCTAAATATAGGAGTTTTACTGTATAAGCCTGCCCAGGAAAAGTGTAGTTAAGTAAACTGACAAGGTCAACATGACCTGGGCCATTAAACGCACAACAAACCAAGTGAATTTTCACAAATGATCTGGAGCTCCTGGGTTCAAAACCTGACTTTATTTTCTGGCCAAAGGACATGCACACATGTTATAGATATTAGTTAGATATCGTTGCAAAGAATATCAGGAGTACGATAGGTAATAAAGGGCCTTATCACATACAGTAAAATTTCTATATTAAGACCACCTTTGGGACCATCACCAGAGGATACTACATGCACAAATCACAAAGAAAACATACAAAATAAGCTTTTAAAGCAGAATTATAGTGCGAACAATTTGACCTCAGACTGACCTGTATGCAAGGAATAAATTAGTCAATGCTATCGCCAAATGCGTTGGCTTTCGTAAACTTTTCATGAATTTTCGGCATCACATGAATAGCGGCCCATTTACCGACCTCTATGCATTGTATAACAATATGGCCATCTTCGGAACACGACAAATAATGTGTGTGTGTATGTATGAATTCAGGTTTAACATCGCTTTCAACAATTTTTCAGTCATATCACGACGGTGTCTGGTTGCAACAGGGAGCTCAATGCTCACTTTTATAGTGCTGCCTCACTGAAGTATCATGTCCCAGACACATTATATGATACCACACCTAGTCACATTATCCTGACACTGGGTGGACCAGTCCTAGCTCTACCCCGTAAATCTGAGTGCCAAGCGAGGAGCAGCTAGTACCATTCTTAACGACTTTGGTATGTCGTGGCCCGGGATCGAACCGGTGACTTCCCGTTCCACGGAGCGGACACCCTACCAACTGAGCTATCGGGGCCGGTACGACGAAGATAAATATATGTATTCAGTCGGGTGTGAAATTATGTTAATAGAGTTCACCAGTCTCAGGTCAATTTGTTTGAACTATAGTATTAATTTAGGTGGTCTTAATAGCAGAATTTCACTGTACTTGGTTCTATATTAACGTCCATAACCTTAATTTTGCATTTGCGATAACAGCTGAACATACTGAAGGTTATGGACACTGCCCCTGATAACCAGTTTTTGCCCGCACGGGCTGATAACCGGAAGCATTTTTATACACCCGTTTTGTAAAAACGGTTGTATTATGGTATGGGGTCGTCGTCCGTCCGCCCATCTGTCTGGGCGAACAAACGGATAGTTAGGTGGCTATGAAAATGGACAGAATCAATGTAATTCAATGGGATTTATTCCTTTAGACACATAAAATGGGCCCCATCAAGCGATTTTGGTACTTATCGCCTATGCGAGTAGTGAAGGTTCAGGCGAGCCTGCGCATCCGCGCAGGCTCGCATGCAGTTAAAATTTGTCATGACAGAATGCTCGAAGACACAAATTCGCTTGGCGGGGCGCAAATAGTCTTTTCTATGGCTAAAATTAGCCACCTATCAATCCACACCAGCCATCTGTGAGAACGTCTGTCCATCTGTCTGTAATAACTCCTCCTACAGTTTTCATCCGATCAAGCTGAAACTTGGTAGGTAGTAAGACCATCACCTGATGTAGCCCATATTTTTTCGAGGTTATGGTCCACTAAATATATACAGAGTTATGCCCCTTTGAAATTTTTTGTAAACTTTTTCGTTTCCGGATAACTCCTCCTACAGCTTTCATCTGATCAAGCTGAAACTTTGTAGGTAGTAAGACCAAGACCTGATGTTGCACATGTTCTTTCGAGGTTGCAGTCCACCAAATATTTACTGAGTTATGCCACTTTGAACATTTTTGTAAACTTTCGTTTCTGGATAACTCCGTAAGTTTTCATCCGATCAAGCTGAAACTTGGTAGAAAGTGGTCCACCAAATATTAATATAAGTATAACACTTCAAAAATATCTGTTGACATTTTCATTTCCGGCTAGCTCCTCCTACAATTTAGATCCAATCAAGCTGAAACTTGATATGTAGTTAGACCATGATGTGGAGTCGTTCTTTTTGATTCAAGGTCTCAATCCAACAAATATTAACTTGCTAAGGGCATACATTGCCCCGCTTGCAGAGCTCTTGTTACATTAAGAGGTTATTGTGCCCGGCTAATATACTTCTAGACTGTGTCAAGACCTTTTTATCATATGACATCGCGTCTGAGAATGTAATAACGTCATGTAATAAATTTGATAATCCACTAGTGGATTATAAATATGCAAATTAGTTAGATACGTCCCATAAGGTTACACCTACGACGTCCTTAATGATGTCTTGTTTACTAATGGCAGAATATTGACAAATTTGTTGAAAAATCGTGCAGAAAATGCCTCTTAATGTCATATGATAAATAGAATCTTGCATTCAAGCTCATGTATTATTGAATTCATTAAACTCGTCGAGAAAAAGGGATAAAATGCTCGGCAAAGCCTCGCATTTTATCCCTTTTCCTCAACTCGTTTAATAAATTCAATAATACATGAACACACATGTAAGATCCTCTATAAACGTAAAAATTGATTTACCTACTGTAAAATTCATCAGTGACATCGTCATTTCTAACAACTATGTCATCACTTACAACTCATCATCACGTGATGTAAACATTCTAGCGTAATCTGTCAAATTGATTTATTGTTTTGGGATTTCACGACCTTTGTGTGTTGTTTTGTGTCGTCTCACAGAAAAAAAAGAGAAAAGTGTAGAAGAGATATTCTTGCACACCAGACAAGGAAATCCGTGATTTTACCCTGGGATACAAATTTATGTTCTGACCCTGGTGTTCAGACCCCAAATCGAATATAATAGCTTGTTTTATAAATGCACTGGTTGATTACAACCTTGTATGCGCCGTCATTAAGGTTGAAGTCATGCATGATCCCTGACGTCAATTTACATTCCTGCAGTGTTAAGACAATATGGCGGACGTTGGTAACCGAAGTGACTGCAGCATTAAAACTTTGCGCTTAAAATGGAAGGTATGCAAGAAAAACAACCCTATATGGGTGTGAGGGGTGGATAGAAAAATCCGTCCCTCGGGATCACTGTCCGGCATCACTCGGCAAGCCTCTTGATGCCGGACAGTGACCCTCGGTACGGATTTTTCAATCCACCCCTCACACCCATATAAGATTCTTATAGTCTAGAGGATATGAAAATGGAGACTGGGGAAAACTAATGAAAGTGTACAGCAACCTCATCCCCACCTTTACCTGTTACAAGTACCACATGCATTGCACATCTTTAAGCCAATATCAGTAGGACTCCCCAATGACGCAAGATAAAACGGCATCAACGACCCCCGAAATGAACGCTCAGCATCAACAACCAATTCGAGACAGTACACAGGAACAGATACATAGATAGATAGATTGATAGATAGATAGATAGATAGATAGATAGATAGATAGATAGATAGATAGATAGATAGATAGATAGATAGATACATGTAGAAAGATAGATATATATTACCATTTTGTATGAAACCGGTGTCTCTGAAAAAGCATGGTCGAAGAGTGAGGAAACACACACATTTGTTGAAGACATGAAAAATGTGAACGCTGAAAGAGACCCGACCCTGGATGTCAAAACTCTTAACAGTTGTGGGCCAAAACCCCATTTTGTGACCTTGGTTACGGGTAAAACACAGTACCGAATTCACATAAAGCAACAATATTGGCAGATCTATCAATATGTAAATATGGCAATCCACCATATAAATATAGAAAGGAAATGTGATAGACAGATTACAACATTCATCTGCTCTACTATCATTTCTCCCTTTCTCTGGGAGACAACACAAAATGACCCACAAGGGTTGACGTGTCATTAAACCCAAAACAATCAATCAATCCTTATTAGGATTCTTTATAGCTGCAAATTTGCTATAGCCGCAAGTTGCTTTGGGTACAAATACTGTCGTTATAGCAAGGGTCCTCTGTATTGAGACCTGTGGATAAAATTAGTCATTAGTACCCCTTGTAGTGATGTTGAACCCACTTTTCCAAACTCCTTAATTAACCCCTGTAATGTACAGAAACTGGTTTCTTCTTTCACAGGTCTTGGGTTCAGTATCGCTGGAGGGATTGGGAACCAACACATTCCAGGGGATGATGGGATATTTGTAACCAAGGTGATAGAAGGTGGCGCTGCTGAGCGAGATGGCCGACTGGCTGTTGGAGACAGATTAATAGCAGTAAGTTTAGCGGGCATGACACTTTTCAGTTTTTTGGCAGATTTCAGATTGTTTGGTTTCAAAATGTGTTTTGCATAGTTACTTGTTTTTGTCCAAAAGTTGCAGTTTTGGAAGGGGTGATAGGGGTTTCAGATTTTTCCCACTCTGTTATCAGATTTTTTCAGCAGTCTTGTACCTGGTTTAGTCGCAGATCATCCTAAAAAGCCTCTGTATTGACTGTCAGTATTTGGATAGGTAAATCTTCAAATACGACCCTGAGCAAACTGTATAAACCCAGAACTGATTGCTCCTGAAGGAGTAGTCTGATCAGGATCTACATTTTTGGCTTCTGAAAACAAGCCTTTGTGGCCAGACTAATTGATAAATAATTTGTCAGGTGATGAATCTTATTAGCCCTTATCTTGCTGAATATTCAGTTTAGCCACACCCATTTCTGACTCTGAACCAATCAGATTACTTGATGTAATTTATTCTTACAAATCCATAAACTGAATGTCAAACAGTGTAGATCCTGATCAGATGGCTTCTTCAGAAGCCATCTGATCTGGATCTACACTATTTCCAAAGATAGGGTTGTCGTGAACAGCAGGATAAGGGTTAACCCATTCAGTACAGGAAACCCCAAAACTGATAGTTGGCAAACAGTGCCAGATCAGATGCCACAGAATGCGGCGTCTAATCAGGGCCTTCACTGTTTGCAAAATTTTCAGCCAATTTCCAAATAGTTTTTGTCGCACCTGCTTTAGCAGGAAGTCATAGGCGTGCAAGTTTCCGTCCGTCCGGTTGTCCGTCCGTCCTTCCGTCAACATTTTACACTGGGTGTCTTGTCATCGCAACTCCTCCTACAGTTTCATACCGATTATTTTGAAACTTTGCGTGTGTTTTTGCCATGGTATGAGGATGGGCATGTGGTTAGGACTTTATCGTCCGATCAATTTTCTTCACTTTTTCCACATTGTGAACTTAGCCATTTTTTGGCTTCAGTTGATACCATTTTTAGGCTTCAGTTGATATACAATAGGTACCTCTTGTCATCGTAACTCCTCTTACAATTTTATATCGATCATTTTGAAACTTTGTGTGTGTTTGTTGCTATGGTATGAGGATGTGCATGTGGTATGGACATTATCTTCGGATCAATTTATATCACTTTTTCCACATTGTGAACTTTGTCATTTTTAACCTTCAATTGATATTATGATAGGGACCTCTTGTCATCGCAACTCCTCTTACAGTTTATACCAATCATTTTGAAACTTTGCATGTGCTTTTGCCATGGTATGAGGATGTGCATGTGATTTCGACATAATTCTCAGAATATTTTTTTTTTCTTTTTTTGCACATTGTGAACTTAGTCATTTTTGAGCTTCAGTTGGTATAGTCATTTTTGAGCTTCAGTTGATATACCATAGGTACCTCTTGTCATCGCAACTCCTCTTACAGTTTTATACCAATCATAAGGTACCTCTTTGTCACCCCAACTCCTCTTACAGTTTTATACAAATCATTTTGAAACTTTGCATGTGTTTTTGCCATGGCATGAGGCTCTGCATGTGGTTTTTACTTAATCTTGGGATCAATTTTTGTCACTTTTTCCACATTGTGAACTTAGTCATTGTTAACCTTCAGTTGATATATGAAAGGTACCTCGTCATCGCAACTCCTCTTACAGTTTTATACTAATCATTTTGAAACTTAGCTTGTGTTTTCTCCATGATATGAGGATAGTCATATGCTATTGGATATAATTCTTGGATCATTTTAGTTCATTTTATCATGTTTTGAACTTTGTCAGTTTTTTACCTCACATATATAGGCTATGGATTCTTCTCAAAGCCCTATATTCATTTCTTCTGCCTTAAATAAGCTTTATTTTTTGTGTTGGGCAGGAGGGGAGCAGGTGCGACATCAACTTCACCGAAGTTGAATCTCTGGTTGGAGAAAACACAACCTGACACCCCTGAGTTTTGAAATGGACTCCTCCTATATATAAGGTGGAAGCTTCCATTTGGCACAAAATGGGTTAAAAAGTGTTCGAATTCTTAGGGTATATAAAGTAGGTGGTTATTAGGGCCCCGCACTGAAAGTGTGGGTGCCCTATAGTAATCACTCTGTCCGTCCATCTGTCTGTCTGTCCGTCCACAAATTTTCCTACTCCTCTGATAGCGCTGCCGGGGCCCTAGTCAGTTTCACTGACAGCTCTAGTTGTCACTAATGACTGTTGCCCTACCAGGGGCATACAGGCCTCGGTGGCCTAGTGGATAAGAGGGCTGACTCTTAATCATTAGGTCACTCACCACTGTGGTTCGAGCCTGGCTGGGGTCACATGTGAGACCCCAAGATCTGCAACGGAAGGTCAGGATGTCTTTCTCAAGGTCCTCTCATTTTTGCCCACCTCTGATTAACGATGGGCTTGATATATGAGTGAAATAATCTTGAAAGGGCCATAACCCCCCCCCCCACACACACACACACAAAAAAATATCTTCCAGGGGAAGTTACTCTGATCCTGACATCTTAGAAATGGCTATTAAAATTCCTGTAGCACATATCTTGTGCATACAGCATATAGGAGACGGCACATAATACTCATTTTTCTGCTGAAAAACCTTTCCTGAAGTAATAAACTTACCGTATATAAAGTATGTACAGTAGAACTTCAATGGCTCGAACACTTTTGAGACCTGGAAAATCTGTTCGAGACAGGGGTAGTTCGAGCCACTGAGGTTACTGCCAGGAGGTATAACGAGATACTTTAAAACATCTTTTCGGTGTTCTTTTATGAAAATGTATGCTGTGTATATTCATTAGAATCGCCTCATCGAGGCGATTCTAATGAATATACACAGCATACATTTATTTGCAAGATGAATGCATAAAATCTCCTTAATTATCCCCACTATTTCTTATGTAGATAATTTCCCTGGGGGCTCAAGAACGGGTTCTACTCAGCCATGGTAAACAACCATCGGTGTTCGAGCCATTGAAGTTCCACTGTATTTGGACAGATGGGCCTAAGCAAACTTTAGACCCAGATCAGACGCCTCAAAACGCGGTGTCTCATCAGGGTCTACACTGCTTGCCACTCATCCACAAGATCGAGTAGTAAACTGTACTTGTTCAAATTTTACAAGTATGGTAAGGAGTTGAGGTGTCCGAATTAGGGTTAATACGGTATTACATCTAAGCTAGAGGTCAGGACCACAGACAGAGTTATTATTACTTCTAACGTAATACAAGTTCTCCTGACAGTGTACAGATTTCTCTATAATTACCCTCAGAACAGATAAATTGGCCAGTTTACTGAGTCTGTAACCATTTGAATTATGAGTGTCCACTGGTACTCAGTACAGTAGAACTTCCATGGCTCGAACATCGATAGCTCATTTACCATGGATGAGTCGAACCCATTCTTGAGCCCCTAGCGAAATCTTCTACATAAGAAATAGTTGGGGATAATTAAGGAGATTTTAGTCTTTTATCTTGCAAATGTATGCTGTGTGTACTCATTAGAATCGCCTCGATGAGGCGATTCTAATGAGTACACACAGCATACATTTTCATTAGAACACCGAAAAGATGTCTAAAAGTATATCGTTATGCCTCCTGACAGTAACCTCAGTGGCTCCAACTACCCCTCTCTCGAACAGATTTTCGAGGTCCCAAAGGTGTTCGAGCCATTGAAGTTTGACTGTATAGTCATAAATGTCTCTGACCATTTCTAGTTCGCCTGTACCTAGTACAGGGAGAGCTATTATACTCACTTTGAGGTTGGATTTGGCATTGCCATTTGCATCACACTTGTATCAAAGTTTTACCTCACCTGAGCACAACATGCTACATCAATGGCCCCCGCCCATCGGGGCTTGAAGAAATAGATGGGCTGCATGGTGCTTCCACGCAGAGCTGAAACCGACCCGCACACAAGTACTGGTAAGCCACTAAGCAGATCTAAGTCTGCCAAGGCAAAGCGGTGGGAGTCGGACCATCCATGATTATAAACCCTCTTGGTTTCATTGGGCAACAGGGCTTGAGATGTCATTTCATAATGTCGAGTAATAGTCCCTCAAAATTGGAAGCAACTTCTCCAAAATGACCTAAACAGTATTGATGGGGACATTAAACCTCAAATCAAACAAGACAAAAGAGACAACAGTTGTTGTAATTGGAATCTATGATCTTATGAGTAAAGTTTGTGCATTTAGCTGCATTACACAGTTGTGCGTCGTGACAGCCAATCAGCGAATTTCTTGTCAAAATGTATTGTTACTTCTTACAGGTAAACGACAGCAACTTAGAGAATGTTACCCACGAGGATGCTGTAGCGGCTCTGAAAGCTACATCAGATCATGTGGTCCTGACCGTGGCAAAACCATCATTTCTTCCAGAAAGCAACACCCCACCTCCACAGGAGCCACCCTCACCACCAACAAGTAAGTTCTCATTGCTAATAATGGACAGGCCTCATATTTTTCAGGCACATGCAGGATTTCAGGCTTTTAGAGCTTGATTTTTTTCTTGATTTCAGGCTTTTAGATTCTGATTTTTGCGTATATAGTCTGTTTAAAAAACTATTTAACCCTTATTTCTGAGTATAAGTCAACCAAATTACATTATATTTTCACATACTCCATTACAAACAGTGTAGATCCTGATCAGATGGCTTCTTCAGAAGCCATCTGATCAGGATCTACACTGTTTGCAAAGGTAATACAGTTGTGTCTTGTTCAGCAGGATAAGGGTTGAAGCTGCAATATCGGCCATTTCAGGCTTGGAAAAGCGTGGTCAGTATGAGGCCTGATGGACCGTGGAGACCTCCATGGTGTACTGTGTTATGTTACTAGCTCAAAAACCAGGGGTCATGGGTTTGATCCCGGGTGTCTCCAGACTTTCGGATGAGTCTTAAGCCAAGGTCCCGTCTCTGCATAACCTTAGTTGTTGTTGGGACAGAAAACTTAAACACACACACACACACACTTTTGAACCATTAAACTGTGGTATATACATGTAACTACGTACTTATAGTTTGCCGATTAACCGTTACCACTCTCTAGGCTAATTCAACAGATGACAAATTGTTGATATTTTTCCAGAAAACAGGACTTTGCATTTCATGCAAATTGTCTCCTATGAAATGTAAAATCCTGTTTTCTGGGAAAATAGAAAAAAAAAATATTTCAAAATGTCGTCTTCTGCGAAAAAATACCCAGCATGCAGAGCATTAAGTAGTTTTCTCAATGGTTACTTCTTTAAGGCACAAGCTGCTTTGGTGTTGTGATAAAGCTGCTCGTCTCATAAAAGAGAAAAAATTCTTCAGACTTTCGGATGAGTCTTTGACCCAAATTTGTGTCTCCATATGACCTTAGTTGTTTTGATTTTCCTTATTTCTCCATAAAAACCTGTGTTGTGGGTATTCATTAGATCCGCCTAATGTGTTGTGGGTATTCATTAGATCCGCCTCGGTGAGGCGGTTCTAATGAATACCCACAACATAGGTTTTTATGGAGAACTGACAAACACTATCCTTCAGTTATCACAAAAGACCCGACATTACCCACACTGTACCACATAATGGAGTAATGAATAAAAAAGAATTCTCAAAAATTTCCTTGATACTTCACATGATATCGATCTTTATCAGTTATTCTCTATATTAATTGCATTGTAACATACTGACCTGATAAAGATATGCTGTCTCAGGACAAGTGAGCTTTATCAGGTCAACTTGATATTGCACTGCTCTGAACTGGACTACCGAAACAAATGGCAAAACAGTTGGAGTGTACAAGGGGATTAACTTATAAATAGAATACCAGATTCGTGTCATTTGATATCAAGTTTATCAGGCTCGTCTTTCTCAAAGCCTTGCCTGATAAACTTGATATCAAATGACATGAACCTGGTATTCTCTGTATATGCAGGCTGATTTAACAGATATTCTCTTGACATAGTTCAAGCAATTTGGACAGCAATTCTGATATAGCACCATTTTCACAGCAGCCAATTTGGATTTTGTTGCCACATTTGCTGATTCTGCTCTTATAATTCCATTTCTCCGCCATTTCCGTGCAATCTGTTGGTGGAAATAAAAGTTTTATACAGTATAACTTTGATGGCTCGAACACCGATGGCTCGTTTACCATGGATGAGTCGAACCCATTCTTGAGCCCCTAGCGAAATCCTCTACATCAGAAAAAGTGGGGGATAATTAAGGAGATTTTAGTCTTTTATCTTGCAAATGTATGTTGTGTGTACCAATTAGAATCGCCTCAATGAGGCGATTCTAATGAGTACACACAGCATACATATTCATCATAGACCACCAAAAAGATGTCTAAAAGTATCTCGTTATGCCTGCTGACAGTAACCTCAGTGGCTCGAACTACCCCTGTCTCGAACAGATTTTCGAGGTCCCAAAGGTGTTAGAGCCATTGAAGTTCGACTGTACTTTGATACATTCCCTGAGCAAAAATCTCTGAACTATTTCTCACAGCGACAGTAGTAATATAATGTTACATCAAAGAGCATGTTTAGAACCCAGGTGTTACATCATTGTATACAAAGAGATGTCAGCGGCTTTCGATTAAAAGTTTGGAAACTATTGAAAAGGCAAATAAACTGAATTTAAAGACTTGATATTTTTTATGCCCACCGAGGATCTTTGATTCGGGGGGCATATAGTATTTGCCCTGTTTGTTTGTCTGTCCGTCACAAAAACTTTAACCTTGATCATATCTTCAAAAGTATTTGACCTAGCCCCATGAAACTTCACACACTTATTCACCATCACAAGGGCTACATTCTGACCAAGGGCCATAACTCTGTTTTCATTGTTTGCTGAATTATCTCCCCTTGAAATTTTGCAAAAACTCAGAAATTGGCTCCCATGGGGTGGGGGGGGGGGGGGTGCATTGGTCACCTATAGTGACAGCTCTTGTTTTCACTTGGGTTCCATTCAAAGATGGAAGCTTCTAATTGAATTCTCCGTGGCCATTGGAAAATGGTCATTGGCAAGTTCATTCTTACGCTTTCAAAAGATTTCATAAAATTTACCATTTTGGTGGCATTTTCAATATTTCGATGACAAAGCTGGAATTATAAAGAATGATTTGTCATTTTTGTGGATTTTATCGATTTGTAAAGTCTGGCGAATCACTCACAAACTTAGCATAAAGCCCGAACTTTGTGGATTTTATCAATGTGTGAACTCCAGCGAGCCACTCACAAACATAGCTTAAAGCCCGAAATGATGTGTATACTCTGGCAAATCACTCACAAACTTAGAATAAAGCCTTTGGGCTTTATTCTAAGTTTGTGAGTGTTTGGCCAGAGTTTACACATTGATAAAATCCACAAAAATGAAATTCATTCCTATTTTGGTATCTGTCCAAGGACACATATTGGCTTGAAATGTTCCAAACAGTAGCCGGACAAAATCCCCCTTTTTGTAAAGGCGAACAAAACCCCCCTCAGATCCCCCTCGCTGTATTTCAGGTTGGACAAAATACCCCCCCCCCCCCCCCCTCCCCCGGGAAAAAATCACCCTTCCTCTAAATTTTTAGCTCACCAGAGCCGAAGGCTCCGGGGGAGCTTTTAGGATAGGCAGTTGTCCGTCGTCGTCTGCGTCGTCGTCGTCGTCGTTGTCGTCGTCTGCGTCTGCGTCTGCGTCGTCAACACTTTCAAACGACATCTCCTCTGAAGCCACTGGGCCGATTCAGCCCAAATTTCATCTGTAGCATCCTTGGGTTGGGGGATTGAAAGTTTGTGTTTTTTATGAAATTCGGCTCATTGGTTTGGTTGCTATGGCAACTTAGGGCTCCCATAGACTTATAATGGGGAAAATTGAAAAATGGCATTTACTGCCAAGCCACTGCAGATATTTTGACAAAACTTTCATAGAAATATTCCTTAGGCAATCTACTATCTGCCATATGATTTTAGGCCTTCTGCTCATTTTTGTTGGTTGCCATGGAAACCAAAATAAAAAAAATAGACAAAAAATACTTAAAAAATCATCTCCTCAGAAACCGTATGCTCTATGAGGCTGAAAGTTTATGGAAATATTCACCATATTTGCCTTTACAGGTTTTGTGTTTTTTATGAAATTCGGCTCTTTAGTTTGGTTGCTATGGCAACTTAGATTTTCCATAGACTTATAATGGGGAAAATTGAAAAATGGCATTAACTACAAAGCCTTTGTAGATATTTTGACAAAACTTTCATAGAAATGTTCCTTTAGTAAACTCCCTCAGCCATATGCTTTTATGTCAACCTGGGGGTCCAGTAGGTTGTACCGGGGCCATGCCCCGCCCCCAGTACTTCATAAAATGACTTATATCTCAGAAACCTTACAGATCCCCACCCCTAAACCATATATATTCTTGTTCCTATTGATTAGACGCATTCAGTGACACCAACCTGGAGGTCCTCCGGGATGTGCCGAGGCCATGCCCCACCCCCTCCACTTCATAAAAGGCCCAATATCTCGGAAACCATTCAGATCCCCACCCCTGAACCCTATATACTCTTGTTCCTTATGATAAGAGGCATTCAGTGACATCAAAGTGGGGGTCCCCCGGGATGCGCCGGGGCCATGTCCCGCCCCTCCATTTCATAAAAGGCCCAATATCTCGGAAACCTTACAGATCCCCACCCCTAAACCATATATATTCTTGCTCCTTATGATAAGACGCATTCATTGACCCCAAATTGGGGGTCTTCCGGGGTGCGCCGGAGCCATGCCCCACCTCTTCACTTCACAAAAGGCCATATATCTCAGAAACTGTTCAGATCCCCACCCCTAAACCATATATGTTCTTGTTCATTATGATGAGACACATTCAGTGACACCAACCTGTGGGTCCCCAGGGATGTGCTGGGGCCATGCCCCACCCCCTCCATTTCATAATATCACAATATCTCGGAAACCTTACAGTTCCCCACCCCTAAACCATATATATTCTTGTACCTTATGATAAGACACTTTTATTGACACCAACCTGGGGGTCTCCCTGGGCCTTGCCCCACCCCTGCACTTCACAAAAGGCCTTTTTATCTCAGAAACTGTTCAGAGCCCCACCCCTAAACCATATATATTCATCTTCCTTATGATAAGGCACATTCATTGACACCAGCTTGTGAGTCCCCGGGGCATGCCCGGGCCTTGCTCCACCGCTTGACTTCTTTAAAAGCCACATATCTCAGAAATAGTTCAGATCCCCACCCCTAAACCATATATATTCTTGTTCCTTATGATAAGACTCATTCAGTCACACCAACTTGGGGGTCTCTTTGTGCTGAGGCAATGTGCCCCGCCCTTCCACTTCATAAAAGGCCATATATTTCAGAAACCATTCAAATCCCCACCCCATATTCATATATGTTCTTGTTCCTTATTTTAGCACACCTACTGTAGGGGTGTCCGCAGGGGCCAGTCCTCTCCTTTCCACTTCATGAAAGGATATCTTGGAAACCGTTCAGATTCCCACCCCTAAACCATATATATACTTGGTCCTGATGATGAGACACATTTAGGGACAACAATCTTGGGCTTTCCTGGGAACGACAGGGCATGCTCCAACCCCTCCACTTATATCTCCAGCCATGCAGATCCCCACTGCTAAACCATATATATTCTTGTTCTTTGTGATAAGACACATTTAGTGATACCAACCGGGGCTCCATTGGGTCCATGCCCCACCCCCTCTACTTCATAAAAGGCCTAATGTTTCATATACTGAGTCCACATTGATGCTCATTTGGATATGGGGGTTCATTTGGCAGATTAAAATGATATCATGTTAAAATACATGGCTGCAATTTGGCAGTGCCCACCTGAGCTCTGGTGAGCATAGTGGCCCATGGGCCTCTTGTTCTAGTTAATTATCCCTCCCCTACCCACAATCTACGTTTTTGAGCAGAAATATGAAAAATATTGGAATATGTCAATTTTCAATATATTTGAACAGGCGTTTTTCGTAATGGTAGAGGTTCTAAAATAGAAATGAAGGCAATGATCAGGAATCAATACAGATCAGGAATCTAAGATCTTGAATCTAAGTGTGCCTGGAACTGGGTTAGGTTAACTGATCATGCCAGCCAGATTTTGTCCTGGAATTGTTTCAAACAGTTTGGATAACAATTCTGAGAATCACAGAAGCATTTATGCATTAGTTGATTATGATTTCATTGCAGCACGAGTTGATTACCATCATGATAGATATGAAAACACAAAAACCTTCCAGCCTACACCAACACCAACACAGCCGTCACCGAGGCCTATACCCCACGACGAAGAGCCGACAAGGTAAGGTTCCTAGCCCTTTAAGGGGAATGGGAACACCTAGCACATTTTTCCTCCATTTCTTAAAGGGAGACATCTTTCGGGACTTCCTGTTTGCTTTTTAGCTCACCTGAGCCAAAGGCTCAGGGTGAGCTATTGTGATCGGTCACCATCCGTCTTCGTCGTCCATCCGTCCGTCGGTTCACAATTTCTTAAAACAACATCTCCTCCTAAACCACTGAACAGATTTGGACAAAACTTGGCAGAAATAATCCTTAGGTGGTCCTCTCTCAAATTCCATGCAGAACTCTTGTTGCCATGGCAACAAAAAGGGAAAAATAGGAGAAAACTGTTAAAAATCTTCTTGTATGAAACCAGGCCATTGATATTCTGTATGAACTTTCATCTGGTGGACCTCTACCAAAGTTGTTCAAATTATAGCTGCGGGGCCAAAAATGGCCTCGGGGTGGGGCCCACTGGTTTTACATAGGGTTATATAGGGAATACCTTTAAAAATCTTCTTGTCTGAAACCAAAAGGCCCAGGTCTTTGATATTTGGTGTGAAGCTTTGTCTAGTGGACCTCTACCAAGATTGTTCAAATTATAGCCCTGGGGCCAAAAATGGCCCCGGCCCAGGGGCGCAGCCCACTGGTTTTACAGGTCTTTGATATTTGGTATGAAGCTTCATCTAGTGGACCTCTACCGAGATTGTTCAAATTATAGCCCTGGAGCCAAAAATGGCCCCGGGGCGGGGCCCACTGGTTTTACGTAGGGATATATAGGGAAAACCTTTAAAATCTTCTTGTCTGAAACCAAAATGCCCAGGTCTTTGATATTTGGTGTGAAGCTTTGTCTAGTGGACCTCTACCAAGATTGTTCAAATTAAAGCTCTGGGGCCAAAAATGGCCCCGGGGTGCGGTCCACTTGTTTTACATAGGGTTATATAGGGAAAGCCTTTAAAAATCTTCTTGTCTGAAACCGGAAGGCCCAGGTCTTTGATATTTGGTGTGAAGCTTCATCTAGTGGACCTCTACCAAGATTGTTCAAATTAAAGCCCTGGGGCCAAAAATGGCCCAGGGACGGGCCCACTCGTTTTACATAGGGTTATATGGGGAAAACCTTTAAAAATCTTCTTGTCTGAAACCAAAAGGTCCAGGTCTTTGATATTTGGTTTGAAACTTAGTCTAGTGGACCTCTACCAAGATTGTTCAAATTAAAGCCCTGGGGCCATTTTTGTGGCCCACTGGTTTTACATAGGGTTATATAGGGACAACCTTTGAAAATCTTCTTATCTGAAACCGGAAGGCCCAAGTCTTTGATATTTGGTGTGAAGCTTCATCTAAAGGACCTCTACCAAGATTGTTCAAATTATAGCCCTGGGGCAAAAATGGCCCCGGGTTGGGACCCACTCATTTTACATAGGGTTATATAGGGAAAACATTTAAAAATCTTCTTATCTGAAACCAAAAGGCCCAGGTCTTTGATATTTGGCGTGAAGCTTCGTCTAGTAGACCTCTACCAACATTGTTCAAATTATAGCCCTGGAGCCAAAAATGGCCCCGGGGCGGGGCCCACCTGGTTAACATAGAGGTATAGGGAAAACCTTTGAAAATCTTCTTGTCTGAAACCAGAAGGCCCAGGTCTTTGATATTTGGTGTGAAGCTTCGTCTAGTGGACCTCTACCAAGATTGATTAAATTATAGCCCTAGGGCCAAAAATGGCCCCGGGGCAGGGCCCATGGCTTACATAGAGGTATAAAGGGAAAACCTTTAAAAATCTCGTTGGCTGAAACCCAAAGGCCCAGGTCTTTGATATTTGGTATGAAGCTTCGTCTAGTGGACATCTGCCAATATTGTTCAAATTATAGCCCTAGAGCCAAAAATGGCCAAGGGACGGGACCCACTGGGTTAACATAGAGGTATTTTGGGACAACCTTTGAAAATCTTCTTGACTGAAACCAGAAGGCCCCGGTCTTTGATATTTGGTATGAAGCTTCATCTAGTGGACATCTACCAAGAGTGTTCAAATTATAGCCAAAAATTGCCCAGGGGCGGGGCCCACTGGGTTAACATAGAGGTATATAGGCAAAACCTTTGAAAATCTTCTTGTCTGAAACCAGAAGGCCCAGGTCTTCGATATTTGGTTTGAAGCGTCATGTAGGGAACCTCTACCAAGATTGTTCAAATTATAGGTCTGGGACCAAATATGGCCTCGGGGGCGGGGCCCATTGGATATATATATTGACTTACATAGGGAAAATCTTTAAAGACCTTGTCTGAAACCAGAAGGCTCAGATGTTTGATATTTGGTATTAAGCTTCTTCTAGTGGACCCGTAACAAGATTATTCAAATTATACCCCTGTGGCCAAAAATGGCCCCACCCTTGGGCCCACTGGTTTTACATAGACAGAAGGCCCAGGCCTTTGATATTTGATATTAAACTTCATTTAGTAGACCTCTACCAAGATTGCTCAAATCATAGACCTGGGACCCACATGTAAATCTCTTAGCTCAGGTGAGCACATAGGACCATCATGGTCCTCTTGTCTATTATCTCTGTCCCACGGAAAAAGGGTCAACTCTTAAAGGAAAGAATTTGCTCCACAGGAGCAAATTCTTTCTTTTAAGAGTTGACCCCTATTGACATTGGAGACAAAAATACTTTTTCGAAGGAGTTGCCTCCCCTGAAGGTGTACCCATTCCCCTTAAACTTGGGTTGAATGACTTTAACCTACACAAATGCAGTACATTGTATTTTCAAATGGTAAAGGTATCTTCTTCATTTTTAGCTATTGTCATGGCCCTGTGTCCGTCGTGCGTCCGTGCGTTAACTTTTTCTTTAAACATCTTCTCCTCCTAAACTACTGGGCCAATTGTAACCAAACTTCACAGGAATGTTCCTTACATAGTCCTCTTCTAAATTCCTTCAAAGAATTTTGTTACACCCAGAACTCTGGTTGCCATGGCAACAAAACCAAAAAAAAATAAAAATCTTTAAAAATCTTCTCCTCCAAAACCACCTGTTGGATTTCATTTTTATTTTGCATGACTTTTCCTTGGGTTGACCTCTTTCAGATTCCTTGAAGAAATTTTGATACGACAAAAAAACATGGCCGCCATGTATTTTCCCTATTTAACATATAGTGTAATGCTAAAACATCTTCTCCTCCTAAACTATTGGGCCCATTGTAACCAAACTTCACAGGAATGTTACTTACTTAGTCCTCTTCTAAATTCCTTCATAGAATTTTGTTACACCCAGAACTCTGGTTGCCATGGCAACAAATCAACACAAAATATTAAAAATCTTTAAAAATCTTCTCCTCCAAAACCACCTGTTGGATTTCATTTTTATTTTGCATGAATGTTCCTTGGGTGGACCCCTTTCAGATTCCTTGAAGAAATTTTGATCCGGCAAAAAACATGGCCGCCATGGGCGGGGCTTATTTTCCCTATTTAACATATAGTGTAATGCTAAAACATCTTCTCCTCCTAAACTACTGGGCCAATTGTAACCAAACTTCACAGGAATGTTCCTTTCTTAGTCCTCTTCTAAATTCCTTCAAAGAATTTTGTTACACCCAGAACTCTGGTTGCCATGGCAACAAAACCACACAAAAAATTAAAAATCTTTAAACATCTTCTCCTCCAAACCCACCTGTTGGATTTCATTATCCCCTCGCACAACATAGTTGTGAGGGGGGATATAGCATTTGTCCCGTACGTACGTACGTAAGTACGTACTTTTGTCATCGTTCTAGCGCAACGTACGTACATACTTTTGTCATCGCTCTAGCGCCACGTACGTACGTATGTACTTTTGTCATCGCTCTAGCGCCTACATTTCTTGACCGATTTTAAAATAACTTCACACAAACTTTCCTTACGACAATATCTGGAGCAAGATCGACTTTCAAGGTCATGACCTCAAGGTCAAGGTCACTCTGGCTATTTTTTGAAAAACTTTGTCATGGCTCTAGCGCCTAGATTTCTCCCCCAATTTCAATATAACTTCAAACAAATGATCCTTATAAAAATATCTCGAGCCAGTTGGACTTTCAAGGTCATGACCTCAAGGTCAAGGCCACTGTGGCTATTTTTAGAAAAACATTGTCATCGCTCTAGCGCTTACATTTCTTCGCCAATTTCAATATAACTTCACACAAATGATCCTTATAAAAATATCTTGAGCGAGTTCCACTTTCAAGGTCATGGCTTCAAGGTCAAGGTCACAGTGGCTATTTTTAGAAAAACTTTGTCATCGCTCTAGCTCCTACATTTCTTCACTGATTTCAATATAACTTCACACAAATGTTCCTTATGACAATATCTTGAGCGAGTTGGACTTTCAAGGTCATGACCTCAAGGTCAAGGTCACTGTGGCTATTTTTAGAAAAACATTTTCATCGCTCTAGCGCCTACATTTCTTCACCAATTTCAATATAACTTCACACAAATGTTCCTTATAAAAATATCTCCAGCGAGTTCGACTTTCCAACTCATGGCCTCAAGGTCAGGGTCACTGTGGCTATTTTTAGAAAAAACTTTGTCATCGCTCTATCGCCTATATTTCTTCACTAATTTCAATATAACTTCACACAAATGTTCCTTATGACAATATCTCAAGCGGGTTCGACTATCAATGTCAAGGCCTCAAGGTCAAGGTCAAGGTCACTGTGGCTATTTTTTAGAAAAACTTTGTCATCGCTCTAGCGTTTACATTTCTTCACCAATTTCAATATAACTTCATACAAATGTTCCTTATGACAATATCTCTAGCGAGTTCCACTTTCAAGGTCAAGGTCACTGTGTCTATTTTTAGAAAAACTTCGTCATCCCTCTAGCGCTCGATTTCAATATAACTTCACACAAATGTTTCTTATGACAATATCTCACCATTTCGACTTTCAAGGTCAAGGTCACTATGGCTATTTTTAGAAAACTTTGTTATCGCTCTCGCGCCTACATTTCTTCACTGATTTCAATATAACTTCACACAAATGTTGCTTATGACAATACCTCGAACGAGTTTGACTTTCAAGGTCAAGGTCACTGTGGCTATTTTTAGAAAAACTTTGTCATTGCTCTAGCGCTTACATTTTTTTCACCAATTTCAATATTATTTCACACAAATGTTCCTTATAACAATATCTCTAGTGAGTTCCACTTTCAAGGTCAAGGTCACTGTGGCTATTTTTAGAAAAACTTTGTCATGGCTCTAGCGCTTACATTTCTTCATCCATTTCAATATAACTTCACACAAATGTTCCTTATGACAATACCTCGAGTGAGTTTGACTTTCAAGGTCAAGGTCACTGTGGCTATTTTTAGAAAAACTTTTTCATTGCTCTAGTGACTACATTTTTTCACAAATTTCAATATAACTTCACACAAATGTTCCTTATGACAATATCTCGAGCTATTTAGACTTTCAAGGTCACTGTGGCTATTTTTAGAAAAACTTTGTCATCGCTCTAGCGCCTACATTTAATGATGGATTGTAATGGAACTTCACACAAATGTTTCTTATGATAATATCTCGACTTACTTCGACTTTCAAGGTCATGACCTCAAAGTCAAGGTCACTGTGGCTATCTTTAGAAAAATTTATCATCGCTCTACCGCCTACATTTATTAACAGATTTTAATATAACTTCACACAAAAGATGCTTATGATAATATCTTGAGCAAGATCTACTTTCGTGGTCATGGCCTCAAGTCAAGGTCACTATGGCTATTTTTAGAGAAACGTCATCACTCTAGAATGTACATTTATTGGAGGATTTTTAAACAAACTTTACACAAATGTTGCATATGATAATATCTCAAGCAAGTTGGACTTTTGCCATTTCAGTGTTTTCCACACACGAAGTTGTCTAGTGCGAGGGGATTTGTATCGCATGCGATGCCTTGTTTTTATTTTGCATGAATGTTCCTTGGGTGGACCTCTTTTTAGATTCCTTGAAGAAATTTTGATCCGACAAAAAACATGGCCGCCATGGGAGGGGCTTATTTTCACTATTTAACATATAATGTAATGCTAAAAAATCATTTTCATGCAAAAGTACTTGTGGGATTTCATTGTAATTTGCATGAATTGTCCTTGGGTGGACTGTTGTCAGATTCCTTGAAAAAAATTTGATCTTACAAAAAAAACATGGCCGCCATGGGCGAGGCTTATTTTCACTATATAACATATAGTGTAATGCTGAAAATATTTTCTGCAAAAGTTCTTGTTTTATTTCATAGTTATTTGGCATGCATGTTCCTTGGGTGGACCTCTGTCAGATTCCTTGAAGAAATTTTGATCCGACATAAAACATGGCTGCAGTGGGCGGGGTTTATTTTCACTATATAACATGTAGTGTAATGTTAAAAAAGTCTTTTCTTCTTCAAAAGTTCTTGTTTATTTATTTATTTATTTATTTAAAAGTACCTTCCTGTATCTGAATTAATCTCCTCCAATTTTGCTGACTATCACATATCTATAGAGGTCCACCTACAAATTGTCATTCTAAAATTCAAAACATCAGAAATTTCACATGCCCATCACACTGGTGATAGAACTGATGTTTTCAACACAAACTCTATTTATACGACTTGATGTTTCAAAATAAATTCAAAATACTGAGGGAGATTGATTTATTAGACCTAATTATACTACAGTGTCAACAGTTCTCCAGATCCCTGAGGGTTAAAATGGCTTAGTTGAAAAGGGAGGCATACCGAATCCGACGGAGGAAAAGAAAAAATAAATAAATAAAGAAATAAAAACATAAATCTGTTCATTTTTTAGCTCCACTGGCCAAAGACCGGCGGGTCTTATGTTATATGTTATGGCCCTGTGTCTGTTGTGCGTCTGTGCGTTAACTTTTTTCTTTAAACATTTCCTCCTTAACTACTTGGTCGATTGTAACCAAACTTCACAGGAATGTTTCTCACATAGTCCTCTTCTGAATTCCTTCAAAGAATTTTGTTACATGCAGAACAAAATGGCATCGAAAGCAAAAAAAAATATTTAAAAATCTTCTCCTCCGAAACCGCTCAATGGATTTTATTCTTATTTTGCATGAATGTTCCTTGGGTGGACCTCTGTCAGATTCCTTGAAGAAATTCGGATCAGGCAAAAAACATGGCCACCATGGCCATGCCCCACATGACTGCCATGGCCATGCCCCTTGGCTCATTAGCTTTCAAAGACTTATATGGGGAAAAGTTTTAAAAACCTTCTCCTCCAAAACCGCTCAACGTAATGGATTTCATTCTTACTTTGCATGAATGTTCCTTGGGTGGACCTCTGTCAGATTCCTTGAAGCAATTTTGATCAGACAAAAAACATGGCTGCCATGGACACGCCCATTGGCTAATTAGCTTCCATAGACTCATAAAGGGATCTTTTTTTTTTTTTTTAATCTTCTCCTCCAAAACCGCTAAATGGATTTCGTTCTTAATTTTCATGAATGTTCCTTGTGTCTACCATTGTCAGATTCATTGAAGAAATTTTGATCAGACAAAAAACATGGCCGCCATGGCCACCACCTTTGGCTCATTAGCTTCCATAGACCATTAAACGGAAAAACTTCTTCTCTGAAACCATAAAGCCTAAAGCTAAGACATTTACATATGTAGTATGTAGCAAAGTTATGTGGTCACCTACTAAGTCCTGCGAACTATGACTCTTGAGTCCAAATTGGCAACGCTCCGGTGCTTAGTAGCTCCCATAGACTAATAATGACAAAATCTTGAAACTTTTCTCCTCTGAAACCATAAGGCCAAGAGCTTAGTATGTAGCAACTTGAAGTATTCATCTGCATAAATCCTGCCAACTATGCCCCTGGGGTCCAAATTGGCCACACCCTGAGGCCCATAAGCTCCCATAGACTTATACTGGGAAAAACTGACAAAAATCTTCTCTGAAACCATCAGTGCCCAGAGCTTAGATATTAAGTATGCAGCAATGTCAAGTGGTCACTCAAATAAATCCTGCCAACAATGCCCCTGGGGTAAAAAATTGGTCACGCCCATAGGCATATTAGTTCCCATAGACTTATAATAGGAAAAACTTAAAAAAAGTCTTCTTCTCTGAAACCATAAGGCCCAATGCTTTAGATATTTAGAACTGAGCAATGCCAAATGGTCACTCACATAAATCCTGCCAACCATGGCTCTGGGGTCCAAAAAATATAGAATGGACATTCCTTGGGTGGATCACTTGTTTCTTTTTTACCCATTGCATGCGGGAAAACCCTAAATGGGTACCTTGGCAAACAGTGCTGGCCCAGATCAGACCCCACAGAACACCATGTCTGATCAGGGCCTGCACTATTTGCTAACAGAATTTTCCATCAAAAAATAGAAAAAAAAATAGGCCTGACACCCCTTATATGACAAATGGACTGGTCCAACATATAGCAATAGAAGAGTCCACTAGTCAGGAGAACAGATAAGCTTTTGTGTGGAATTGGGTAATACCCACTATTTTCAACTTCAATTGGGTATTTGAATAGATGACTGGGTAACTATGTCCCGTTACCCACTTTATTGCAACTAATTGGGTATAATATGGATTTGAAATAATTATTTTAAGCTTACCTTACCACTTGACACAGGCTTAAATTGCATATTCACAATGTTTTGTTCTTAAACAGTTCTTTTCATCCCTTGCACATTTGAAAAACAGCAAGCACCTCAAAAATAATGAATGACAACCCTGTACAGGTTATTGTGCACAGAAAGTTTAAAACCTATAAAAATTATATGCAAATATTTCAATATGATTTGGGTATCTTGGATTTTTATTTGGGTTTTGATACCCATCAATTTATTTTTCAATTGGGCTTTCTTTCAATTTTATTGGGTATTTACGCAAATACCCTGCTTATCTGTTCCTCTGACTAGTATACCATTGGTTAATGTAATAAATATGACAATTGTCTGAAGTTAGCCGGTGGAGCGACAGGCCCTCTTGGGCCTCTTGTTTGTTTTCACAATAATAATAAAAGGGCTACAAGAAATGGATTTATATGTATTAAACTATTTTGTCATGAGGAGAAACAGCTGCCTTATTCAGTAAAATTCCACTATTAAGACCAGATAGGCCCCGGCCCATCGGGGCTTGAAGAAATAGATGGGCTGCATGATGCTTCCACGCAGAGCTGAAACAGACCGCACACGAGTACTGGTAAATGGCTTCGAGGATCTATACCTGCCCAGGCAAAGCGGTGTGAGTGGGATCATTCATGCTTATAAAACCTATTGTTTTCATTGGGCGACGGGTTTTGAGATGTCATTTCATCTCAATGTCGGGTAAAAGTCCCATAAACTTGGAAGCAACGTCTACAAAATGACTTTTACAGTGTTGACAGGGATGTTTAACCCCAAATCAAACAAACAATTAATACCAGCTAAATTTAAGTTTTAATTCCTTTTCAAAAGCATTTTTAAAAGAGGAGGGAATGGGGTCGCTGAATCAGACTCTGAAAGGGCAGAGGAACTAGTTGGTCAATTCAATGATGCGTTTAATAAAACTGAGTTCACGGAGGTTCCATTGACTGGAAGATCGGCCCCATTCATGAATAATATTGTTGTGACAGCTGCAGGAGTGATCAAGTTACTTCAAGGCTTAAACCCCAGTAAGGCCTTAGGACCTGATGAGCTTCATCCTAGTGTCCTGAAGGAACTAGCAAATGAGTTGGGTCCTGGTTTTGCACACTTGTTTCAACAGTCTCTTGATACGGGTGAAATCCCCAAAGAATGGCTCTTAGCAAACATCTGTCCACTCTTCAAAAAAGGAGATAGGGCTCTTGCTCGTAATTATTGCCCTGTGTCTCTGACTTGTGTTCTGTGTAAATTGCTGGAACATATAGTCTGCTCAAACATCATGGCCCACTTGGACAAACATAAACTTTTGTCAGACAGACAACATGCATTTAGGAAAAGGCACAGTTGTGAAACTCTGCTAAGCACAGTTATTAATGACTGGGCAAAAATCTTGGACAAAGGGGGACAGGTGGACACATTTATTCTGGACTTCGAGAAGGCTTTTGACACCCCTCCTCATGAACTACTTAAATCTAAGTTATTTGGTTATGGAATCGGGGGAAAGACACTCAGATGGATTGATCCCTTTCTTTGCTGCAGAAAACAGCAGGTTGTTGTTAATGGTGAATCTTCGGAGTGGGCTCCAGTTTTGTCTGGAGTCCCGCAAGGGACCATTCTTGGTCCACTTTTGTTCTCCCTGTACATCAATGATATTTCCACTGACATTGACTCAGAAGTAAGACTGTTCGCAGATGACGGTGTTTTTTACCGGGAAATTAGAGATACAGATGACTCATTGAAACTTCAGGCTGACATAGATAGATTAGGATGTTGGGCCCGTAAATGGGGCATGAGATTTCAGCCAGTTAAATGCAATATTATGCAGATAACTAGGAAGAGATCTAATAAAGTTGAGGCTTCTTACACCTTATAGGGAACGGTCCTCGAGAATGTGGACTCCATTAAATACCTCCGAGTGGCAATCTCACACAACTTGAGATGGAATACTCATATTAGCAACTTGTGTACTAAGGCAAATAGAACGCTTGGTTTCCTGAGGCGAAATCTTCATCAGTGCCCTCAGGATGTAAAAGAGGCAGCATATAAAGGTCTTGTTCGCCCAATCTTGGAATATGGTAGTTGTATCTGGGACCCCAGTGGAGTGGTCCTTATCAATGAAATTGAGAAAGTTCAGAACAGAGCTGCTAATAATAATCGACCTTATTTATAGAGGGTAACACATTTAGTACTAGTACTAATCTTCCATGTGGCTAGTTTTGTAACGGGCAATTACTGCTTTGAAACTGGGAGTATGACTGGAATACTTGGAAAATTAAAATGGGAGTCTCTCAAGAAAAGGAGAAAAGACAGTAGGCTAATCCTTTTATACAAATGTCTAAAGGGTGCTGCCAGCATTCCAACAGATGACCTTGTTCCCCCAGCTAGACACTGTAGAAATCACCATTCGTTGGCATTTCAGACCCTTACTGCAAGAACTGACATTTATAAAGAGTTGTTCTTACTCAGAACCATTAGAGATTGGAATGCCCTTCCGGATTCGATTATTTCGACAGCTGAAGGTGCTGATGATTGTGTAGCTAAATTTACCTCTTTGGTTAGAGCTAGGGACTAACTTCCCACATCACAGGTCCTGGTGTACGAATGTCATTTGACGTGTCACAAGTAATAATTCTGATTCTGGTTCTGATTCACTGCCAATTTTCAACCAATCGGATTACTGGATGCAAATTATTGCAACAAATTCACAGTGAATGACAAACAATGCAGATCCTGATCAAGCCATCTGATCAGGATCTACATTGTTTGTAAAGATAAGGCATATTCTGGCTCAGCAGGGCAAGGGTTAATATACCCTCATACTGCCTTTATGTATGTGAAGGATGGTCTAGATGTGAGCAGATTACAGGTTTTTATCTTCATTTATATAGTTTCTAATCCAAATCCAAACCTTATATTATTGTTATGACTTAGGATGAGATGAACTTTGACAGAGGCCACGTAGCCGCAAGCCCTTGGATCTTCTGCTGTTTGAAGTGGACTGATATTAGTCCAGAAATATATGTTTGTTATCCCATTGCATGCGGGACACCCCTTTAGTGGTACCTTGGCAAACAGTGCAGGCCCAGATCAGATGCTTGCCCTAAAACACGGCGTCTGGTTTTGGGGTGTCTGATCAGGGCCTGCACTATTTGCTAACAATGTATACAATGGGTTGAATAAGAAAATCTGAAAAAAAAAAATAATAAAAAAAACAAAAAAAAATACAGTGAAGCCTTGATGGGTAGAACACCGACGGGGCTCATTACTCCAGTTGTTTAGAACTTGTTATTGAGTCCCTAGCAAATATTTGCAATAACTGTAGATAGTTGTTTATTTGGGATATTGGTCCCCGCCCATAGGGGCTTGAAGAAATATATGGGCTGCATGATGCATCCACGCAGAGCTGAATCTGGCCCGCACACTAGTACTGGTAAACCGCTTAGAGGATCTAAGTCTGTCCAGGAACCGCGGTGCGAGGCAAACTGTTCATGCTAATAAACCTATTGGTTTCATTTGGCAGCAGGGCTTGAGAAGTCATTTCATCTCAGTGTCGGGGAAAAAGTCCCACCAAATTGGAAGCAACGTCTCCAAAATGACCTTTACAGTAGTGTTGAAGGGGACGTTAAACCTCAAATCAAACAAACAAATTTGGGATATTTTTCGTTTTGCGTCTTTAAAATGTATGTTGTGTGTACTCTTTAGAATTGCCTCGATGAGGCGACTTTAATGAGTACACACACAAACTACCACTGTCTCGAATGCATTTCATGGTCCCAAAGGGGTTCAAGCCATTAAAGTTTAACAGTTTTATACTTAAAAGAACTGATTAAAATATGGTACTAATTATTCTTATTATAGCCCTGCTTTGAAAATGTGGGGACTATATTGGATTTGCCTTGTCCTTCTGTGATTCTGTAATTCAAAAACTGTTTGAGGTATTTTCATGAAACTTCACACAAATGTAAAGCACCATGGGACGATGTGCAGAGTGCATGAACCATAACTCTGGATTGCCTACTTTTGGAGTTATTGCCCTTTGAGCATTGCAAAATTTAATTAGAGGCTGAAAACTTTTTTTTCTTGTATTTTTCTTTTCTGATAGCGCTATTGATAGTGCTATAGCAGGGCTATAGTAAGATCCTCTGACAGTTCTAGTTTGAGATTGGCTTCAGAAAAGTTTTGTAGATAATTTGTTTGTTTGTTATAGAAACCACCTGCGTCCATCTTGGAGGTTTGTACCAATGATTGAGTCTCACTGTATATACCATCTATTAGTCCTTATTATAAGCATCCACAAGTATTATCTTGCATTCCTACTGTAATCTGACATTTAAGCCAGCGCACGACAAAACCTGCAATAAGACATGTGCACCCAGCGAAGACTCAGATCAGCCTGAACATCCATGCAGTCTGATCAGAGTCTTCGTTGTGTGCTCTAAGGATAGCTAAGGGCCCAATGCTCCTTCATGCATGCAGCAAGAGAAGGCTAGACTATATGGATGCACAGGCTGATCTGGTTCTTCGCTGGGTGCACATGTAAGTTGTAGGAAATGCTGTGCCCCAGCTCATTAATGAGTATATTAATTATATCAGCCCTTAAAACATTTAAAATGCCATTTTTTAAGCAACTGGCCCTGACACAGGGCATAATTCCATAACTCTTATGCAACTAGTGCCACAGTGGGTAATCAGTTATGTCTCTTGAACTCTACATTTTTTTCTACTCAAGCTCTCATTTGTATTAAAAACAGAATAGTTAAGCAATAATACTATGATACGAACTCCTTATTACCACAAATGACAATGTATATATATTTCTTTCCTGAAATTTTGTTTTTCAAGAATAAATGGTAAAAGTTACATTAATGAAATACATGTACTAAGAAATGTACTACTGTGTCTTGCATGTCTTGAAACCTTTCATTAGATGAACAGCTGTTGAAATTGTTATTAACAAAGTAATGTATTAAAATTGATTTTCTTAAACACTAAATCATAAGTTACAACTTTCATAATTCACTTGATGTTGAAAATGATAGGAAATACTTGAAATAGCAGGACATTATTTCACATTATACATTATAGTGTTAAATAGTGTAACTGATTAAACCTTTGTCCTGCTGAAAATGACAACCCCTTCCTTTACAGTGTACATCCAGATTAGATGTAGAAGCCATCTGATCAGGATCTACACTGTCATTCTGTTTGGGAACTCTACTAATACATTATTATTGTTTCATATAATTTGATTGGTTGAAAGTCCAAAATGAGAATGTCATTACGAAAACATGCCTATACAAATGCACTGAAAACTTTACCGCCGAAAAAATGAAAATTTTTAGAAGAAAAAATATGATATTTTTCTTATTTCTGCTCAAAATATAGATTGTGAGTACCCGTTAGAACCGCCTCATGGAGGCGGTTCTAACGAGTACCCACAATCTATATCTTAGAGAAAATATAGATTGTGAGTACCCGTTAGAACCGCCTCATGGAGGCGGTTCTAACGAGTACCCACAATCTATATCTTAGAGCAGAAATACGAATACCACAGTTTTACTATGTAAAAGTGGGGTTTGAGGAGGTCGAAATTATATAGGCGTGTTTTCGTTATGGGGTAGATTCAGATTAGATGGAGAAGCCATCTGATCAGGATCTACACTGTCATTCAGTTTGAGAATTAAACTAATGCATTATTTTATGTAATTAGGGCCCCGCACTGAAAGTGTGGGTGCCCTATAGTAATCACTCTGTCCGTCCGTCTGTCTGTCTGTCTGTCCGTCTGTCCGTCCACAAATTTTTTTATCCTCCATAACTTTTTATTATTCCTGGATGGATTTAAATATTACTTGGCATCATTCTGTCCGTCCGTCTGTCTGTCTGTCTGTCTGTCCGTCTGTCCGTCTGTCCGTCCACAAATTTTTTTATCCTCCATAACTTTCTTATTCCTGGATGGATTTAAATATTACTTGGCAGAAATGTTAACCATAATGTGATGGAGTGTTGCGCGCAAGACTCAGGTCCGTACCTCAAAGGTCAAGGTCATACTTAGAGGTTAAAGGTCAAAAAAGGGTCTTTCCTGTGTCCAATTAATAACTTTGTTATTATTTCTGGATGGATTTAAATATTACTTGGCAGAAATGTTAACCAAAATGTGACGAAGTGTCACACGCAAGACCCACAGCCGTACCTCAAAGGTCAAGGTCATACTTAGAGATAAAAGGTCAAAAAAGCGTCTTTTTCATTGTGTCCAATCTATAACTTTCTTATACCTGGATGGATTTAAATATTACTTAGCAGAAATATTAACCATAATGTGACAGTGTGTCACGCGCAAGACCCAGGTCCGTACCTCAAAGGTCAAGGTCATACTTAGAGGTGAAAGGAAAAAAAAAACGTCTTTTTTAACATCAACATTTTCCTACTCCTCTGATAGCGCTGCCGGGGCCCTAGTCAGTTTCACTGACAGCTCTAGTTTGATTGGTCCCAAATGAGAATGTCTAAATTAATTTATTCAGCAGGACAAGGGTTAATTTATTTAATTCCCAAAAAGATTGAATTTTGAATTGAAGAATTACCAGTCGTATGGAAAAACAGTAAGCAGGATGTTTATTACACGTTGTATTTGGTTCAACAGGCCCCCGCCCATAGGGGCTTGAAGAAATAGATGGGCTGCATGATGCTTCCACGCAGAGCTGAAACCGACCGCACACAAGTACTGGTAAACCGCTCAGAGGATCTAAGCATGCCCAGGCAAAGCAGTGCGAGTCGGATCATCCATGCCTGTTGGTTTCATTGGAGGACAAGGCTTGAGTTGTCATTTCATCTCAGTGTCTGGTGAGGCCCCCGCCCATAGGGGCTTGAAGAAATATATGGGCTGCATGATGCTTCCACGCAGAGCTGAATCCGGCCCGCACACTAGTACTGGTAAACCGCTAAGAGGATCTAAGCCTGTCCAGGAACCAGGCTGCGAGGCGGACCACCCATGCTAATAAACCCTATTGGTTTCATTGGGCGACAGGGCTTGAGATGTCATTTCATCTCAATGTCGGGTAAAAGTCCCACAAAATTGGAAGCAACGTCTCCAAAATGACCTTAACAGTGTTGACGGGACTTTAAACCTCAAATCAAACAAACAAAATCAGTGTCGGGTAAAAGTCCCACCAAATTGGAAGCAGCGTCTCCAAAATGACCTATACAAGTGTTGAACCTTGAAAGGGGACGTTTAACCTCAAATCAAACAAACAAAATCTGGTTCAAACTTTTGAGCTGAGTTATATGGGTAACACAAAAGCTAATGCTTCTTTAAATGCCTGTCAGCTGTGATTGGGTGACTTGGTTCTGTGAAGAATAATAAATTTATACACCAAAACCTCAATGGGGCCCAAACAGCAACTATGTTAGTTGAACAACCGTGTTATATCCAAATAAAAATGTATAGATTATATAGAAAAATGACCATTTATGGTCATTTTTCTATATAATCTTTACATTTTTGGGATCCATCTTGAAACTGTGTTATATTCGAAACTGTGTTATAATGAACCGTGTTATAACAAGGTTGTTGTATACTTATATTTAGCTCTAGATATGGAGGAATGTTAAGAATAATTTAGCAATATTTTATTTTCGCCATAAAAACATAATGTTGCGGGTACTTGTTAGAATCGCCTCGTTGAGGTAATTTTGATTTGAAATGGGATTTAATGTCCCCGTCAACACTATTTTGTTCATTTTGGAGACGTTGCTTCCAATTTTGTGGGACTTTTACCTGACATTGAGGTGAAATGACATCTCAAGCCCTGCCGCCCAAACAAACTAAAATGTTTTTATGTTAGGATGGTCTGATTCGCAAGCCTTTGCCTTGGCAGACTTAGATCCTCTGAGCGGTTTACCAGTACTATTGTGCAGTCGGTTTCAGCTCTGCATGGAAGCATCATGCAGCCCAATCTATTTCACCAAGCCCCCTGATTGTGTGTGTGTGGGGGGGGGGGGGGGGGGGGGTGGGTAGCTCAAGTCTAATGAGTTCATGCAAAATTACTTTATAGGTCAAAAGGATATTTTTAAGGAGACGTTTGTTTGTTTGATTTGAGGTTTAAAGTTCCCCGTAAACACTGTATAGGTCATTGACGTTGCTTCCAATTTTGTGGGACTTCTACCCGACATTGAGATGAAATGACATCTCAAGCCCTGTCTCCCAATGGAACCAGTAGGGTTTATAAGCATGGACTGTCCGACTTGCACAGCTTTGCCTGGGCAAGCTTAGATCCTCTAAGCGGTTTACCAGTACTCGTGTGCGGTTGGTTTCATCTCCTCGTGGAAGCATCATGCAGCCCATCTTTTTCTTCAAGCCCTGATGGGCGGGGGGCATTAAGGAGACGTAAAATCTCTATTCATACAAACAAAACTCACTTCTAATGAGTACACACAACCTACCTTTTCAAGATAAAATCAAACAAACTTCCATAAATTAGACATGGTAAAAACAATCCATCTGTGTTTGAGTTGTCAAAGTTTGATTGTAAGTGCACTGACTTATCACATTTGCATGCATGCAGATAATCAATATCTTTATGTATACATGTATTTATGTCCTGAGAAACATTAAAAAAAAATTGGTGAAAAAAGTTCAGCGCACTACTACAATTTATCTTACATTATTCATTTGCTCTTTATTTTGGCCTTCGGTGACTTTTCCCACAAAATCAGGAGCAACCTCATCAAAATGGCTTAAATATTGTTGATGGGAAAAATAACCTTAAGACAAACAAAACAAAACCATTGTTGGTGTTACATGACACAAATGGTGCCAGTGTGAACTGGCATAAAATGTTATGAATTGTGCCTATGTTCAATTTTGTTCCCTCAAGATGTGTTACATACTCGCAGTAGGTAGATTGAGCATGGTAATGAGCATGGTTATATATATATGTACATTTTCAGCGAGGATCTAGTTGAGCTGGATGGCTTTGAAATACACCATGATATGCCCAAGTAGGTCAAATCACAAGCACTTCACTAATGTACATGTCGAAGGGGCTTACTGTAGAAATATATTGGTCTAACAATAACTGTATATACATATATATATATTTATCATATGACGTCGCGTCTGAGAGTGTAATAACGCCATGTATTATTTTCGATAATCCACTAGTGGATTAAATATGCAAATAAGCTAGATACGTCCCTTAACGTTACATGTACAATGTCCTTAACGACGTCGCGTTTATTAACGGCGGAATATTGACATTTTTGTAAACAATCGTGAATAAAATGCGTTTTAAATGTCATATGATAAATAGAATCTTGCATTCGTGCTAATGTATTATTGAATTTATTAAACTCATTGAGGAAAAGGGATAAAATGCTCGACAAAGCCTCGCATTTTATCCCTTTTCCTCAACTCGTTTAATAAATTCAATACTACATGAGCACTCATGTAAGATCCTCTATATATTTGGACATGTCAGTTTTTCTCTTTTTCTGCAGACCTGGGTCCAGTTGCTCAAAACTAACATTGTTGTTAGCTTACTTAACATTAAAATTTTGATTATCTGGGGCCGATTGTTCAAAAATAACATCATTAGTTAACAAATTGTTGAAACTTTGATCATTTAATATGGCAAATATGCTAATATTTTTTTTGCTGAAAAAATGTGTTTAGCTTATGCATATGCAAAAGCTACTCACTTTTTTTTCAGCAGAAATAACAAAATTTTAAATATAGTATATGCTAGAACAGTTAAACAATATGACCAGACCACTAACGAGCTTGTTAAGCTAACAAGGCTTTGAACAACTGGCCCATGATATTGTTAATATGCTCTGATCTTTGCTGAGAAAATGTGAGTAGCTTTTTGCCAATCACAGTTTTTCAGCCAAAATACCAAAGTATAAAATATTGTGAGAACAGTTAACAACATTTTGTTACCACTAACGAACTAGTTAAGCTAATGGTGCTCTGAACAACTGAGCCCTGTGCTTGGAAATACATGTAGATGAGCAGAAACTGAATTAGCTGCAACTTCTTATTCGGAGAAAACTTTCTCAGTGTACCATGTTTGCTGGGGCAGATTTACCAGTATCCAAATACAGAGAAGTTCTATAGCTCCAGATAAGGTGCTTTTTTTCATCCGAAAGTTACTAATATTTTTCTTAAGAAAAATCATATATGGATACCCCTCTTATTTGGAGCTATGGAGAATATAAGAATCTTATATGGGTGTGAGGGGTGGATTGAAAAATCCGTCCCGAGAGACACTGTCTGGCATCACGAGGCTTGGTGAGGCGATACTGACAAATATCCACAATATTTGTTTATTGGAGTACTGAATGACTTATTCTTCAATTGTTTGTTTGAGGTTTAACATCTCCGTCAATACTGTATAGGTCATTTTGGAGACGTTGCTTCCAATTTTGTAGGATCTTTACCTGACATTGACATGAAATGACAACTCAAGCCCTGTCGCCCAATGAAACCAATAGGGTTTATAAGCATGGACAGTCCGACTCGCACCGCTTTGCCTGGGCAGGCTTAGCCCTCTAAGCGGTTTACCAGTACTCATGTGCGGGTCGGTTTCAGCTCTGCATGGAAGCATCATGCAGCCCATCTATATCTTCAAGCCCCGATGGGCAGGGGCCGTTATTCTTCAATATCTCCATTAATTCATCTCACCTTGAACTATGGATGTATTCCTTTGGAATTTCATGATCAGGAGATTTGTCGTTATTTCGGATGTCAGTACCATGCTAGACTTTTTCAGTGATTGTGTGCTTCACGAGTAGGCATTGTTTTGCTATCTGTTTAACAACTCTGCTTATAGTCATTTGTGTCAGTGTTTTACTGTTGAACTACTGTAAAATCCTTCCTATTAAGACCATCCAAGATTAAGACCACCTCATTATCAAGAGTCGTTTTTCATCAGTCCCAAAAGATTTCTTACTACAGTAAAATTCTGCTATTAAGACCACCTGAAATTAAGACTAATTCTGCTTTAACCTTTAGCATGCTGAATTAATTTTTTTATCGATACTCCGTCCCACTGAATTGTTTTTATCAAATACTACCATTTTCAGCAACTTTTAACACGCAAAAACCCGTATTTTTCTTGATTTCTCCACCATTCAAAGCATATGGAAAACGAAAGTAGCCTACTGTCACTCAGCTGACTGAGTCGAAAAATCGTTTAAAACACCCTTTCAGAGCGTATTTTGGGCTCGATTAGATCAAGTTCGTCAAAAAGTAGCGATTTCCTAAAAAAAATTGCATCCTTACCCAGAAAACCCGAAGAAAATCCATCCAAAAACATCGAAACGGCAAGTTTTTTTTTTCATCGATGCCCGGATGTTATTTGATACCGAAATGCCAAACCGCACCGAAAAACGAGAGTTCCTCCTTTTGTATGAGTCGCACCAAGCACACCAGTCAATTTCGGCGCACGATTGCGCCTACAGCGTGGCGCCATTACATTTTCACGGGCGCACGAATGCGCCTACAGCATGCTAAAGGTTAAAAAGCTTATTTACATAGAATGGTACAGTTATTCTTTCTTCGAATTTCCAGCATACAGTGTCTTCTGGTCAGGGACCACCTTTGGGACTGTTCAAAAGTGGTCTTAAAGACCACTTTTGAACAGTCCCAAAGGTGGTCTTAATATAGGAATTTTACTATATTTATATCCAATATTAAACCTTAATCCATCATGGAAAATTTCAGAGCAGATGAACATCTGATTTATAAAATATTTTCAAGAGTGAATCATCTGCTAATTCACATGCAGGGAAACCCCTAAAGGGATACCTTGGCAAACAGTGCAGGCCTAGATCAGACGCAGCAGAATGCGGTGTCTAATCAGAGCCTGCACTATTTGCTAACAGAATTTTGCGTCAGAAATAGAATAAATACGTAAAAATATGCCTGACATCCCTTATATGTTAAATGGACCTGTCCAACATATAGCAATGGAAGAGCTCACTAATGTACGATAGGATAAATGTCAAGCATTATTTTTCTATGGAAGTTCTGTCCACTAGTTGTGATTTGTGCTTTAAGAGTTAAGACCACCACACAAATCAGACCACTTTTGGGCAGTCAGGCAAGTGGTCTTAAACCTTATCCTGTTGAATAAATCAATAAAGCCACACCCATTTCTGATTTTCCAACATTCAAATTACTTATCCTGTTGAATATCCTGTTGAATAAATTAATAAAGCTACACCCATTTCTGACTTTCCACCAATCAAATTACTTGATTTAATGAATTGTTCAATTCACAAACTGCATGACAAACAGTGTAGATCCTGATTAGATGGCTTAGAAGCCATCTGAAAGAAGCCATCTGATCTGGATCTACACTGTTCACAATCTGATCTGGATCTACACAGTTTGCAAAGGTAGGGCTTGTCATGTTCAGCAGGATAAGGGTTAATAATGGAGTTTTACTCTACTCTTTATATCCGGCCTTTAATGTGTAAGGACACAGTGTACACTGTTCCTAAGAAGCAGTGTGACCAGGGTTTTCACCTTTTGTCATTCTGCTAGCACTTTTACTGATATATCAAATCACCAGATGAAAAACCATCTTTTTAAATATTAGAAGATTTAGGAGGCACATAGTTTGAGGTTCACATGCAGTAGTTTTATGTTTTGCATACGAGGGAAACCCCATAAGGGGTACCTTGGCAAACAGTGCAGGCCCAGATCAGACACCGCAGAATGCGGGACACCGCAGAATGCGGAGGCTGATCAGAGCCTGCACTATTTGCTATCAGATTTTTTCTGTCAAAAATAGAATAAAAATGAAAAAATAGGCCTAACATCCCATATGTGATTTAATGAACTTGTCCAACATATGGCAATGGAAGGGTCCACCAGTATGCAATGGGTCAACCAACATGTAGTTAGAAACAGCACAGAAATTATGTACTCCTAGTTTTTGCACTTCTCAGGTATCATGTTAGCACATTTTACTATGGTGGTGATGGTAAATGTTATATATACAATAGACGGATCCATTGTTTTGACATGTGACTTTGTTAATTCCCCATCGTGAAGCAGAGCGGGGATTATAGCAATGGCCTTTGTCTGTCTGTCCATTCATCTGTCCATCTGTGCCAACATAGAGGGTTTAGGGGCTAAAATATTGGTTCAGGACAGGTTTATGGGCCATTTCGTATTAGGTGCTATTATTACTATTTTGGTAGCGTTTTTAAACATTTCGATGACAAAGTACGAATCATAAGGAATGAATTATCATTTTTGTGGATTTTATCAATGTGTAAACTCCAGCGAATCACTCACAAACTGTGAGTGATTCGGCAGAGTTTACACATCCATAAAATCCACAAAAATGAAATTCACTCCTGTAACAACTGTATCTGTTATGTTTATCTTCTGGGAGGTCGGCCCCCGCCCATAGGGGCTTGAAGAAATATATGGGCTGCATGATGCTTCCACGCAGAGCTGAATCCGGCCCGCACACTAGTACTGGTAAACAGCTTAGAGGATCTAAGCCTGTCCAGGAACCGTGGTGCGAAGCGGACCGTCCATGCTAATAAACCCTATTGGTTTCATTGGACGACAGGGCTTGAGATGTCATTTCATCTCAATGTCGGGTAAAAGTCCCACAAAATTGGAAGCAACGTCTCCAAAATGACCTTTACAGTGTTGACGGGGACGATAAACCTCAAAACAAACAAATCTTCTGGGAGGTTTAGACAGTTGACATCTCCGGTACATTGGCCAATCAAGAATTATCATCTGGGTAACTAACACACCTGTGGAAGATATATTTTTGCGCACCAGATATGGGAATCCTGGATTTTGCGGGGTATAGACATTCTTATCCTACCCAGGGACTGGATTAAAATCGAGTATTCTTAGGTGTTTGTCTTACATTGGTTGTATACTACCTCATATATGCCATCGTTAATCATGTCATTTCATTGCGGCCGGCCTCGGTAGCTCAGTTGGGTGCGCGTCTGACTGGTGATCAGGAGGACGCTGGTTCGATTCCTGCCGGGGTCGGCAACATTCTTTCGTGGAGATTGATCATGAAATCTTTTCTACGGTCATTCTTTCCCTTTCGCTGATTCAAGAAGAGTAGTTGTCAGTTTCTAGCGAAAGAATGTGCACTGTTCTGGTTAACCGCTTACGTATAAGCCTGCACAGGAAAGTGTGGATAGATAAACTGACCGGCTCAAAAATGACCTAAATAGTGTTGACTGGGCCGTTAAACTCCAATACAAACAAAAACAAACAAATTTCATTGCAATATGGTTGTTGTTGGCAATTGAAGTGACGGCATTATCAAAAATCTAGTTCAGAAATGACAGATATGCAAGAAAAAGAGCCTTACATATCTGTGAGGGTAGATAAAAATATCAGCTATTCTGAATTTTAGTCCGGCATAAAAGCCGAACTGTGATCCTCTATAGAGCGATTTTTCTATTCACCCCTGACAATCATCTATTGTTCATCCATTCATCTAGAATTGATATGTTTGGTTGAAAGATTTTTTTCCAATGTATGTTGTTGTTGTTTTGAACTGCCTCTTCGAGATGGTTCAGATGTGCCCTCAGAATCTGTGGACCCAAATAAGAAAATAATATGTAAAAACAGCGGAATAAGCTCTCACACTCCAATATTTATCAATATTTGTTCCATCTTTTGACATTTGAGCGTCCATATTAAATATGGCGTTTATATTAAAATTCTGTTTGGATATTTTACCCGCATCACAATATAAGGAAAATCATGAATAAAGCAGTTCCCACATACTAAAACAATGTTAAAAAGATAAAAAGAACAAAACCCATGATTAAAAGAGTATAAAGTAGCATATAATAATTTCGAAAGGACATTGATTTCACCAATGATATAATAGAATAACGGCATTATATAAAGATGAAGTATAAATATATAAAGATATCAACACAGTATATAATACAATACTCAAATGATATGATAATGTTGTGTCATAATATAAAGAGTGACATGCATAATATAAAGAACGTAGCGAATCATATAAAGATGTTCATACGTAATATAAAGATTTTGATGCATCATATAATATAAAGCATGCATAATATAATAACAAGTCTGCATTATATAATAAACCATGCACATCATATAACGAAATCTATGCATCTCATAAAGTCTTGTTGAATAATCAGACAGCTTTGGCGTTCCATAAAACCCTACTTGTCTTCTTTATACCTTGTATCTCCAACATAATTCTCATAATATCTCGGGACATAATTAGGCAAGAAAAGCAACTCTAACTTCCCCCCTGTTTGTGTGTCAACATAATAGTTTCCCCTCTTTTGTAGCTGTCTCCCCTCCTTGGAGTGAGTTATCATCTCACATCTCCAGGCATCCAACTGATATTGGCTTACAGATGGGCAAAACAGAACCCGTTATGTAATATTTCAGTCAGTTTCATAACAGATTTGTAACAGAAACAAGAAACATGTATGTTACAGTCCTGTTCTTAACGTTTCAATATGTTTCATAACAGAATTGTAACAGATTGTCCTTGCATCTCGTTTCAAAAAAACAAAAAGTGAAATGTAATGTAACGGTGTAACAGAATGCCGTTATGTAACGTTTCAGTCAGTTTCATTACAGATTTGTAACAGAAACAAGAAAACTTGTATGTTACAATCCTGTTTTGTAACGTCTCAATCTGTTACGTAACAGAATTGTAACAGATTTTCCTTAAAGCTTGTTTCAAGGAAAAAAAAGTAAAACGTAATGAAACGGCCAAACAGAATCCGCTTATGTAACATTTCAGTCCGTTTCATAACAGATTTGTAACAGAAACAAGGAAACATGTTTGTCACATTCTTGTTTCATAATGTTTCAATTGGTTACGTAACAGAATTATAACAGATTGTCCTTACATCTTGTTTCAAGGTAAAAAAGGTGAAATGTAACGGAAAGGCGTATCAGAATACCGTTACGTAACATTACAGTCCGTTTCATAACAGATTTGTAACAGAAACAAGAAAACTTGTATGTCACATTCTTGTTTCATAACATTTCAATCTGTTACATAACAGAATTGTAACGGATTGTCCTTACATGTTGTTTCAAGGCAACAAAAAGTGAAACGTAACATAACAGCATAACAGAATACCGTTACGAAACATTTCAGTCAGTTTCTTATTATAGTAACAGCAACATGAAAACAGGTATGTTACAGTCCTGTTTCATAACCTTTCATTCCGTTACGTTATACAACTGTAACAGATTCTCCTTACATCTTGTTTCAAGAAAAAAAAAAGTGAAAAGTAACGTAATGGCGTAACAGAACCCCGTTACATATTGTTTCAGTCCGTTAAGGACATGGAGCGTGATAGCTCAGTGGTTAGTGCACTTGCCTCTGATGCTAGAGGTCCCGGGTTTGATCCCCGGTAGCGACGATAAAATTTTGGTGTCCGAACACGCTCCATTCGCATCATTTGCAGGGATGAATGTCATAAAGTGCACCGTCCTTCGGATCGGGACGTTCACTGGAGGCCCCCTGTTTAGGGAGAACCATCCCCTGTGCAGGTTAAAGATCCGTACAGTAATTACATAATTACTGTGTAGGCTTTCATCCTGCAAAAACCTGGAGTGTATGTAATATACACCTGCGATAATGGTCAAATGTGACCGACGCAGTATCAGAAGATAGATAGATAGATAGTTACCTAACAAACTTGTAACAGAAACAAAAAAACATGTATGTCACAGTCCTGTTTTGTAACTTTTCAATCTGTTACGTAACAGTTTTAACAGATTGGCCTTACATCTTGTTTCACACAGCATTGGAATGTGAAATTTCATTACAAGTATGGTTTGTTTGTTTGTATTGGAGTTTAATGGCCCAGTCAACACTATTTAGGTGATTTTTGAGCTGGTCAGTTTACCTGTCCACACATTTCCTGGGCAGGCTTATACGTAAGCGGTTTACCAGTACACTGCACATTCTTTCGCCAGAAACTGATAACTACCCTTCTTGAATCAGTGGAAAGGAATGACCATAGGAAAGATTTCATGATCAGCCTCCATGAAAGAATGTTGCCGACCTTGGCAAGTATCGAACCCTCATCCTGCAGATCAAGTCAGATGCACATCTGACTGAGCTACTGAGGCCGGCCAGAACGAGTATTGTAGGGAGTTAACCCTGAAGACAACGAGAAAAACTACATCTGAACATGTTGTCTGCTTATGTCGTCTGCTGAATCTCCCTGCAAACTTTTTAAAAATATTTTTTCATGTAGGCAAACAGTGTTGCCCCAGATCAGACTGCTCCTAGAGGAGCAGTCTGATCTTGGTCCACACTTTTTGCAAAAACTAATTTAGAAGTACCTGGCAGATGACAAAGCAGACGACAATTGTTGTGATTGGCATTTTATCAGTTAAGATGTCTGAATATTTAGGGTAAATAAAGTACATCGTGTAACTCATTGAAATCATTCCATTACGATAACACATCCATGTGATATAGTGTATTTTTTCATACCTCAAAAGGGATTTTTTTTATCAAAATTTGCAAAATTTTTCTTATTTATACTCAAAACATAGGTTTTGGGTGCTCGTTAGAACCGCCTCATTGAGGCAGTTCTAACAAGAACCCACAACCAATGTCTTGGAGCAGAAATAAGGAAAATAATGTTCACCCCCATAAACCCCAGTTTTCTCTATATAAAGAGGGGTTTAGGGGGTGTTCATCTCACTGACTTGTTCACGTGATGCTCTTCAGCTTCTCTCTTGTACCTCCTTCCTCCATCTCTTATCTCCTTTTCTCCGGGAGATGACATACAATGACCATCAAGGGCTGATGTGTCATTAACCCATTTTGCAAATGGAATCTAGAAGCCTCGTTACGCTTCTCGCCTTGTAAACCAGGGGTCGCAGGATCGATCCCAGGCTGCTCCAGACTTTCAGATGAGTCTTTAAACCGAGGTCCCGTCTCCGTATGACCTTAGCTGTTGGTGGGACGTAAAATTCAACACTCACTCACAAAATGGAATCTTCCTCCTTATATATAGGCGTCCATTTAAATATTTAGGGGTGTCAGGTTGTGTTTTCTTCAAAATTGATTTGGAAAATGGCAGATTTTTTTTTTTTTTTGGCAAACAGTGTAGGCCCTGATCAGACGCCTGCGTCTGTGCTGGGCCTGCACTGTTTGCCAAGGTACCAGTGTTCAATCTAGGCTGCGCCATTGCGCCCTGGGCCCGCTTTTTACATTAGGGGCACACTAGAGATCATTCAATGGGCCCGTCGGGCGCAACTGTAGAGTTTAGAGACTGTTCCTTCTGGAGTTCATTTTTGCGATTTTCTCGCCGTTTTTTCGGCTGCCTGTTGCTCATTGTTGAGTCGATCAAAAACCGCATGTTGCCTGATCAAAATAACTTAGAAAAACATTTTGTTTTATCTGTTTAACTAGTAACAATTCATATTTTTATAAACCCAAATCGACGTTTAGTTTACCGGGGATGCGGCCATGTTCGGTATACTTGTGTGCGCCGGGCGGCTTACGCCAAATTCGTGTGCGCCGTGCGGCTTACGCTAAATACCGGACCGAAATACCGCAATATACCGAGGCAGGCGCTATTTATTTTAGAGTTCTTCTCTTCCAGAAATATTTTAATGGCATTCATTCTAGATAAAACATGCATTTAGCAACTGAGCAAGACAATTTATCCAAATTGTTTTGTACTGGTTAAATGAGGTAAGGAGCAAATGTGACCAACTCCGTATTAGAAGATGGCTAGATAAACTAAATAGATTTTGTCTGTGCTGTTAAACTTGTTTTGTGTCTCATTTTTATCATGCAGCTAAAACCTTAAGATAAATCTGGTAACTTTATATAGTATAATTTAAGGGCCCCCTAAATTTCCAAATGACCCCCTTTTCCAAAGCCTGTGGGCCCAGAGGGCCCCCAAACCCCAAATCCTGGATTGAACACTGAAGGTACCCCTTTAGGGGTTTCCCTCATGCAATGGGTTAAACTACCAGTGACAAACTCATCATCAACATGAATTCATTGTTTTCAAAAGTTAAACCTTTAAGTGTTAATCAAAACTAGCAGACAACATTTTTCATTGCATTTTTATCTCAGTTTATAAATGGAGAAAGTAAAGCTTGACATTACATGTGAATTGTCTGTGGAGCTGAAAAGCGAAGCCTTATTTCCCCTGAAAATTTATTGATTTTTGTCTGCTATATAATTTTCATTGTACTTGAAAGGTTTAATGAAATTAACGCCAAGAAAAACTACATCTAAAAATGTCATCTGCTTATGTCGTCTGCTGAAGTGTTTTTGCAAACTTTTTTAAAATTATTTTTGCATACAGGGAAACAATGTTGGCCCAGATCAGACTGCTCCTATTGGAGCAGTCTGATCTGGGTCCACAATGTTTCCAAAAAATTACTTTTAAGGTAACCGGCAGACGGCATTTAAGCAAACGACAATTGTCATGATTGACATTTTGTGTTAACATGAAATGTGAAGCCTTATTTCCTCTGAAAATTTATTGATTTTCGTCTGCTATATAATTTTTCATAGTGCTTGAAAGGTTTAACCCTTATCCTGCTGAATAAAATTAATTTAGCCATGCCCATTTCTGAATAACAGCCAATCAAATAACTTTATAGAATGCATTAAATCATTTCACAATCTGCATGAAAAACTGTATATCCAGATCAGATGGCTGGTTCACAAAACAGTGTAGATCCTGATCAGATGGCTTCTGAAGAAGCCATCTGATCTGGATCTACACTGTTTTCAATTGATCAGCTGGATAAGCGTTCAACCATGCAGTGAATTGTAAAAAATGAAATTTAAATAAGAGATCTATCAGTTTTCTTTCTGGTCAAGTATTTGATAAAAATCATGGAATGTTTATATTGCTACTGTTTGAATTGTCATTTATCGGGGAAATCTGTCAAGCTTGAGACGACCCCCTGGTTTTGTTGTATGTAGTGTTATAAGTAGTATTGATCAGAATGTCTCGTTGAACAGGTGACATGCCAATATGACTATGTTTTTTCAGCCATAACAGACGTATAATTATTATTATGAATTATTTATTAACATATTTTATTGTACAATCCGACAGTTGCATGGTAGTTAAGGCTAGAGAGCCAGTTGTAGCTTAACTAATGCTGAAATGGAAATTAAGCTGGTGTGATTTGTGAAATCCAATTTGTGTGTGTGTAAATCTCAGTCACATATTGTGTGTCCTAGTGTTTGTTCGAGATACAAATAATTCCCATAGAATAAAAATGCAGGTTACTTGAGATTTGTGACGATATGTGTGTTTTTCGGTGATTTGTGGGAATAAAAATCCTCTAAATATGCAGGAAGCTTAAAAAATGGTGGATTAAAAGAAAAATATGGCAGATTGTTTATAGTGAGAATATGTATGGATATAGACAGGGCTTTACGGCCAAACGGGAGCCCTATTTCTATGATCCCAGGGTCACTAGGTATGTATTGGGTTTTTTGCAATGTGTAAAAGAGTTTAATACTGTAAAAATTCTAAAAATTTGGACACCTTCAGAACTTGCTGTCATTCTACTAAAATTTTAGCAAATTTGTTCAGTGTAGACCCTGATCAGACTGCTCCTTAAGTTTGATCTGGGTCTGCTCTGTTTGCTAAGTCATGTCTGTCCCTATACTTAGGATCATTTATACGGTATTGACATAAATATTAACCCTTGTCCTGCTGAGCCCGGATATGCCTTATCTTTGAAACAATGTAGATCCAGATCAGATGGCTTCTGAAGAAGCCATCTGATCAGGATCTACATTGTTTGTCATTCAGATTGCGAAGAATTTGCTACATGTAATCTGATTGGTTGATAATCGGTAGTGGGTGTGGCATACATGAATATTCAGCTGGACAAGGGTTAATGTCAAATTAACTACTGTTAACCCCTTCAAGTGCAGTGGAAATTGGGAGAGCAGAAGAAATTTTCTTGAACAGATTGTAATCCCTGTTTTAGAAAAACGGCTTGACATTTCATGTGAATTGTCTGCCCATTCATGTATAATGTCAGGCCAATTTTTTCTGTCAAATACTACTGAAAATGCTAACTGCTAGTCCTGATTAGCACCCTGCTAGTCCTGATTGGCACCCTGCTAGTCCTGATTGGCACCCATACTTGTCATGATTGGCACCCTGCTAGTCACGAGTTACATGCTGCTAGTCATGATTGGCACCCTGCTAGTCCTGATTGGCATTGTGATTGGCACCATGCTAGTCTTGATTGGCATCCTACTAGTTGTGATTGGCACCCTGTTTAGTCCTGATTGGCACCATGCTAGTCCTGATTGGCACCCTACTAGTAGTGATTGGCACCCTTAATTCATGATTGGCACCCTGCTAGCCTACTAGTTTTGATTGGCACCATGCTAGTATTGATTGGCACCCTACTAGTAGAGATTGGCACCCTGCTAGTCCTGATTGGCACCCTGCTAGTAGTGATTGCCACCCTGTTAGTCGTGATTTTGCACCCTGCTAGTTGTGATTGGCACCCACTAGTCCTGATTGGCACCCTACTAGTTGTGATTGGCACCCTGTTAGTCATGATTGGCACCCTGCTAGTCTTGATTGGCACCCTACAAGTCGTGACTAACACTTTGCTAGTTATGATCGGCACCCTGGTCATCATGGTTGGCATCCTGCTAGTCATAATTAGCACCAGATACAAACTGGAGTGTTGCCTCTTAAGATGCTGAGAAAAACTACATACAAAAATGTCGTCTGCTTATGTCCTCTGCTGAATCTTCTTGCACGCTTTTTAGAAATATTTTTTTCATACAGGCAAACAGTGTGGATCCAGATCAGACTGCTCCAAGAGGAACAGTCTGATCTGTGTCCAGACTGTTTGCAAAAATGACTTTTAAAGGAACCGGCAGACGACAAAGCAGATGACAATTGTAGTGATTGGCATTTATTTTACCGGTTAATTATATAGTGTTTCATTAGTGTCATAACTACTAGGGTGGGGTATCCTTGTCCCTTGGACGTTTTTCTAGTATTTGTCTAGATTTTTTTATGACGTGACAGAAGTAAAGATGTTTTGTATTGTCAGCTGTTAACAGAAAATCACTAAGGTGGACAATAATGAGAGGGTTTAATGAGCCATGCTGCTGTCACTGAGATAGACTACAAGATACAGGGAGGGCAAACAAAAGTCAAACTTTGTGTTGGTAATAAAGTCAGAAAATAAAGCAGCAGTTATAATTATGAAAATAAAGCAACAGTTATAAACGTCTATGAGACTGTGTGCGCACAATCAATGAAAATAAGGAAACAGCTATAAATGCCTGCAGTTATGTGTGCACAATCAATAACAATAAAGGCACATGTCCTGGTATAAAAGTCCTGCACACAATCAACGAAAATAAGGCAACATGTAGTTACAATGGTTTAAGAGGCTGTGTCCACTTTAATAGGCAACAGTTGCAAAAGTCTGTGAGGCTGTGTGCAAATAAGGCAACAGTTATAAGGTTAATGAGGATGTGTCCACACATTCAGTGAAAAAAAGGCAGCAATTACTAAAAGTCAACAAAGCTGTGTGTGCACAATCAGTGAAAAAAAGTTAAACTATAAAGGTCTATCAATTGATGAAAATAAGGCAGCAGTTATTAAAAGTCTGTAATCTGTGTGCACACAGTCAGTGAAAATAAAAGTCTACGAGGCTGTGTCCACATGATGAATGAAAATTATTAAAGGCAGCAATTATTAAAACTCTATGAGGCTGTGTGCACTCAATCAATGAAAAAAAAGTTAGTTATAAGGGTCTGTCAAATGATGAAAATAAGGCAGCAGTTATTAAAAGTTTGTAAGCTGTGTGCACACAATCAATGAAAATAAGGCAAGGTCTATGAGGCTGTGTCCAAACTATCAAAGAAAAGACAACAGTTATAAAAGTCTATGAGGTTGCGTCCACACAATCAAAGAAAATAAGGCAACACTTATAAAAGTCTATGACGTTGTGTCCACACGATCAAAGAAAATAAGGCAACACTTATAAAAGTCTATGAGGCTGTGTCCACACGATCAAAGAACATAACACAGCAGTTATAAAAGTCTTTGAGGCTGTGCCCGCACGAACGAAGAAAATAAGACAACAGTTATTAAAGTCTGTGAGACTGTGTCCACACGATAAAGAAAATTAGACAACAGTTATAAAAAAGTCTATGAGGTTGTGTCCACACGATCAAAGAAAATAAGGCAACAGTTATAAAAGTCTGTGAGACTGTGTCCACACAATCAAAGAAAATAAGAAAATAAGGCAACAGTTATAAAAGTCTGTGAGACTGTGTGCACACGATCAAAGAAAATAAGGCAACAGTTATAAAAGTCTGTGAGGCTGTGTCTACACAAAGAAAATAAAGCAACTTTAAAGTCTACATGATCATTGAAAATAAATTAAGTTATTAAAGTCATTAAGGCTGTATCCACAAAGTGAAAAATTCTTTACCTGACACCCCTAAACCCTTGTCCTGCTGAATATTTAAATATGTCACACCCACTACTGATTATCAGCCAATCAGATTACTTGATGCAAATTATATCAACAAATTCATAAACTGGATGGCAAACAATGAAGATCCTGATCAGATGGCTTCGTCAGAAGCCATCTGATCTGGATCTTCATTGTTTGGAAAATAAGGCATATCCGGGCTCAGCAGGACAAGGGTTAAAGAGTTTGTTTGACCATGCCAAATATTTGGAAAGCTGATTATCCTAATTACACCATGTCAGTTCTCCAGCTTGCTTACATTTGGTAGTGTTTGTGTGAAGACATGTCCACACAATCAAAGTTGGTCAAATTCAACACCTTTTACAAGTTTCATTTATGTGGACATGCATGTTTAACACTTTTTGTACCAAATGGAATCTTCCTCCATATATATAGCACATTTAGGGATGTCAGGTTGTGTTTTCTTCAATTTTTATTGGAAAATGGCTGAACTTTTATTCTGCGGCGTCTGATCTGGGCCTGCACTGTGTTTGCCAATTACGCATTTTGGGGTTTCTGGTACAAAATGGGTTAACCTGGTCCTGCTGAATAAATTAATTTTGCAACACCCATTCCTGACTATCAACCAGTCAAATTACTTGATGTAAATTATTTGTTTAGTTCACAAACTGAATGACAAACATCTGAAAAGGCTTCATCTGATCTGGACCTGTACTGTTTGCAAAGGTAGGGCTTTTTCATGATCAGCAGGCTCCCACCCATCAGGGCTTGGACAAATAGATTAGGATGCATGGTTCTTCTGCGCAGAGCTGAAACCGATTGATATACTTGAGTGCCAGTAAACCTCTTGAAGGTCTAAGCCTGCCCAAGAAAAGTGGTGCGAATCGGACCCTTCCTTAAAACATAGCAGTTTCTTTGGGTGGTAGGGTTAGAGATGTCATTTCATCTCTGTCAGGCAAAAGTCCCAGAAAATCAGAAGCAACCTCTCCAAAAGACCTGCATAGTGTTGACAGGTATTTGAAAGCTTAACCCATTGCATGCGGGAAGGGGTATCAGGGCAAACAGTGCAGGTCCAGATCAGACGCCACAGAATGTGGCGTCTTATCAGGGTCTGCACTATTTGCTAACAGAATTTCCTGTCAGAAATGGAATATGAATGAAAGAATAGGCCTGACACCTCTTATATGACAAATGGACTTGTCCAACATATAGCAATGGAAGAGTCCCCTAGCGTACAATGGGTTAACACAAACAAACACACATGTTGGCTGTCTCTGGTTAGAACCCATAAAGCCCATTGGGGCTTGAAGAAATAGAAAGGCCGCATGATGCTTCCATGCAGAACTGAAACCAACCGAAAGTGAGTACTGGTAAACCGCTTACTCTGCAGTTCTAAGCATGCCAAGGAAAAGTGGTGGGAGTTGGACCGACCATGCATATAAACCCTATTGGTTTCTTTGGGCGGCAGGGCTTGAGATGTCATTTCATCTCTATGGCGGGTAAAAGTCCCACAAAATTGGAAGCAACGTCTCCAAAATGACATATACAGTGTTGACGGGACATTAAACCCAAACAAGAACCCATAAAAACGATAAAAAATGGTGACACCAATATGTGAATCAAAATCAGTCTATATCGCTACTTTATGTCCTTCATTTGCATTGAATGGTGGTTGTTAACCGTGGCAAATAAGAGTGGTTACGTTTATTACAGAATTCTTTTGACAAAATTTAATGTTTTTATTATGGCAGACCAGTTATATCAGACAGACAGCTTATTTGTCTCTTTGTGTAAAAGTTTTCTTTTTCACTTTGTGTAAACTTAAAAATCTAAGTAATTTAAACCATTTATGCTTTAACCCTTATCTTGCTGAATATTCATTTTAGCCACACCCATTTCTGTCTGTCAACCAATCAAATTACTTGATGTAATTTATTGCCACAAATTCATAAACTGAATGCCAAACAGTGTAGATCCTGATCAGATGGCTTCTTCAGAAGCCATCTGATCTGGATCTACACTGTTTCCAAAGATAGGGGTTGTCGTGAACAGCATGATAAGAGTTAATGACCCTTTTTTCAAGTCCACTGACTGGTACGCTGATATCTGTCTATGCAAACAGTGTACATCCTGATGAGACGGCTCCTATGATCAGGATCCACACTTTTTGCTGTTCAATGTGTTAATGATTTTTACTGAAACCCCTGTTCTGTTTGCAAAAATGGATGTGTCCAAAATTCAAATGTGGATGAGTCCATGCCCCCGCCCATCAGGGCTTGAAGAAATATATGGAAGCATGATGCTTCCACGAAGAGCTGAATCCAACCAACACACGAGTACTGGTAAACTGCTTAGAGGATCTTAGCCTGTCCAGGCAAAGCGGTGTGAGTGTCAGACAGTCCATGCTTTTAAACTCTATTGGTTTCATTGGGCGACAGGGCTTGAGATGTCATTTCATCTCAATGTCGGGTAAAAGTCCCACAAAATTGGAAGCAATGTCTCCAAAATGACCTTTACAGTGTTGACGGGGACGTTAAACCTCAAATCAAACAAACAAACCATTTTAGATACTCTGGGGTGAAAGGGTTAGCAAACTAATAATAATGGACTAACAAGTTCTGAATAGTTGGAGCCTTTGGAAACACAGAATACACCAAATAACCGAAAATAGCAGACTCGGTGTTGTTGAGTCTGTTCATGACCACCAGTACTGAAATGTGCAGCACTCTGGCCACGCCCTCTAACACCAGCTTAAGCAGAACTCTATTTTCAAAACAATTCTAAATGGACTCAATGATTCCAAAGAAGCAGAAAATATAATCTGCACTAAGATGATATACGGGGAGACATTTTATTGCTGCCACACCACCAGCTACAGTGAAGATAAATAAGTTCCGAATAGTTGGATCTTTTGGAAGCAAAGAATACACCAAATAAATGAAAATAGCAGACTTTTATAGAGCCTGACTCCATTATGAATTTTGAATTAGTCATGGTAATCAAGCCATCTGTGTTTGGAGTTGTTGAAATTTCACTGAAAATAAGAATTTTTACCATCTTGCCCATGCATGGATCAGAGCAATCAGAAATCAGATCTTGTATATTTGCCCCTGCCCATCAGGGCTTGTAGAAATAGTTTGGGCTGTATGGTGTTTCCACGCATGGAACATGTCAAAATTGATGAGTGCTAAGAATGTCTAAGCCCGCCCAGGCAAAGTTGTGTGAGTTGGACTGTCCCTGCATATAAACTCTAGTGGTTTGTTTGTGGGGCAGGACTTGAGATGTCATTTCATCTCAGTGTCGAGTAAACTCCCTCAAAATTGGAAGGAAATCTCCAGAATGACCTAAATAGTGTTGACAGAAATGTTAACCCTTGTCATGCTGAGCCCGGATATGACTAATTTTTCAAACAATGAAGATCCAGATCAGATGGCTTCGTCAGAAGCCATCTGATCAGGATCTAAATTGCTTGCCATTCAGATTGTGAATTTGTTGCAATAATTTGCATCAAGTAATCTGATTGGCTGATAATGAGTAGTGGGTGTGGCATATATAAATATTCAGCAGGACAAGGGTTAAACCTCAACACATACAGATCTCCTATATGGCCTGACAACTTAACCACAGTTCATGGTGTCCAGTTGACACTGCTTTATTGCCGTATAAGTGGTTTATTACCAGTGAGGGTGACAGGATGATTGCCCATGATTTGTGTCACCATTAACCCTTTTTGTACCAAATGGAATCTTCCACCTTAGATATAGCATGAACTTCATTTCAAAATTTAGGGGTGCCAGGTTGTTTTCTTCCAAATTGATTAGGAAAATTGCTGAATGTTTTGCAAACAGTGTAGGCCCTTGATCAGACGCCGCATTCTGCGGCGTCTGATCTGGGCCTGCACTGTTTGCCGTGGTACCCATTTTGGGGTTTCTGGTACTAAATGGGTTAACCCATATATGGCAAATAGAAGCGGCTTCCACTTAATAGCACAGGACATGTCCATTTCCTCTTTTAGTGGTGCTGGTATTCATTTTTATTATAAGTTTTATGAATTTTTTGTGGTTTTAGCAAAAAGCGTAGAACCCGGTCAGACACCACATAATGCGGTGTAGGATCAGGGTCTGCACTTTTTGCTAGTTTGCCTTTTATGGAATGTTAGGAATATATGGGTTAAGTTCTCTGTTTCTTCAGGCAGGGGTGAGATTACGAGTCAGACTGTTTTTCAAACTTGCGCAGGACACATCATTAAAATACAAACAAATGAAGCAGTTTGTGTGCTCAGTTCGGCAAAGAATGTTGTTTGTTCTGCTTTTAAATTTTGGCATTTTAAAATTTATGAGCAGGACAAATTTTGTGAGTTCAGCATGAGCAGGACAAATTTATGAGCAGGACAGATTTCATGAGTTGAGCATGAAAAACATTTCTGTTATACCATGGAGATACTAGAAGCCTCTGTAGTGTAGTAGAAGCCTCCGTGGTGTAGTGGTTACGCTACTCGGCTTGTAAACCAGGGGTCGCAGGTTCGATCCAGGGCTTCTCCAGACTTTAGGATGTCTTTAAAGCAAGGTCCCGTCTCCGTATGACCTTAGCTGTTGGTGGGACCTAAAACTCAAACACTCACTCACTCCGAGGTGTATATAGTGGTAAAGCTACTTGCCCCAAACCAGGGGTCTTGAGTTTGATTCCAGGCTTGCTGGCTGAGTCTTTATTATACAAAACCGAGGTCACGTCTCCATATGACCTTAGTTGTTGGTGTGATGTAAAGCTGACACACATTTACACACCACAGATATTTTATACAGCTGTCAGAGAAATGGTGACAGTTGTCAAATGTAGAGCACAAAACTATTTTTAACTAACCTTATTTACCGTGTTTTTCGGCCTGAGCAAACATTACGTAAACTGAGATGAGACGCGGCGTCTCATCAGAGTCTACACTGTTTGCCACTCATCCAGCTATTTTTAGACACAACATTGAGCAGTAAATTGTACCTATTCAATTTTTAGAACAACTAAGGAGTTTAACCCATTCCATGCGGGAAACCCCTAAAGGGGTATCTTGGCAAACAGTGCAGACGCAGATCAGACGCTGCATTCTGATCCGGGCCTGCACTATTTGCTAACAGAATTTTACATCAAAAATAGAATAAAAAGGAAAAAATAGGCCTACCACCCCTAATATGACAAATGGACTTGTCCAACATAAAGCAATTGAAAAGTCCACACGTATACAATTGGTTATGTATCCAAATATTTAGGGTAAATACAGTAGATGTAATTTCATGTCATTTTATGCTGCATGCAAATAAGTGCATTATCATGAATTTCATACTGTAGTAATGAAGGGCAGTGTAGATTGAATAGGATCATTGTTAAACCCTGGTTGCCTGCTTTGCTAGAATCCGACTGGATTTAGGGTTTTTTGACACTGAAAACAATGTTCTGTTGCCTGGAGCTCCTCGCCATCTCACTTCCGAAACTACCATCTCAAATATTAATCTATCCTTGTGACCATTAATCCATTTAGTTCCAGAAACCCCAAAACGGGTACCCTGGCAAACAGTGCAGGCTGTGATCAGACGCCTCAGCAGAATGTGTCCTCTGATCAGGGCCTACACTATTTGCAAAAAGTTCAGCCATTTTCCAAATAAAGTTTGAAGAAAACACAACCTCCTTAAATTTTTAAATGGACTCCTGCTATATATAAGGAGGAAGATTCCATTTGGTAGAAAAAGGGTTGATATAGTGAGTAGTAATCAGGGTAATATTTTGGAATTACATTTCATATTTCTTTATTAAACTCATTTGTTGGGGGGTAGTTGTCAGAATCACCTTGTTTAGGACTGTTTATAATATCTACCCACATCGGGGCTTGAAGAAATAGATGGGCTGCATGATGCTACCACTCATAGCTAAAACCGACCCGCACACAAGTACATGTACTGGTAAACCGCTTAGAGGATCTAAGCCTGCCCAGGTAAAGCGCTGCCAGTCGGCCTGTCCATGCTTATAAACCCTATTGGTTTCATTGGGCGGCAGGGATTGAGATGCCATTTCATCTCAATGTTGAGTAAAAGTCCCACAAAATTGGAAGCAACTTCTCCAAAATGACCTTTACAGTGTTGATGGGGACATTAAACCTCAAATCAAACAAACAAAGATACAGTCAAACCTGTATAAGAGAGCCACTTTTGGGAATGGAGGAATTGGCTGTTATACACAGGTGGTTGTCTTATGGAGGTTCAGCCAGAAATGAAATTCTTAATGAAATATGTCGCCACACTATTATTACCATTTCGGGGCTTTTGTTCAACTTTTGTTTTAGCTAAAAATTCCAAGTGTCGCCCACCGATTACTTTAAAATGCATTCTGGCAAACATTGCGGAACCAGATCAGGGAGCAGTCCGATCTGGGTTCACACTGTTTGCTTGTTACGAGTGTTGACTACACAGGTCGTAAACAAATAGCAATTGGTTATTTTTAATTGTTTTGACTTTGGGCCGTCTTGGCGTCATCAAGGCCGAAAATTAGAGCTGGGGCGATATCATCGATGCATCGATATATCGTGATATTTTTGCTGGCAAAACCGTATCACGATACTCATTCCTTGTATCGATACTTGATGATACTTTTGCTTTATAAATATCAACAAATGTCTGAAACACAAGAGACGCATATTTTTCTGTGGTGCTCATGCCCATAGAAAATCTGTATCCAAATGGCTCTGCTTATATCCAATAAAAACAGTTGATGTATCTCCCAGGATACAGTATACAGTAACTACTGGAACCAACAGGTGTCTGGTCAAGTGATTCGAGTATGGACCCATGTGCTACATAAGTTTTGTTGGTATTTTGAGTAATGCCATTCAGATTTATTCAAAACTGTTGCTTCCGAAATATGTTTGTGTGATTGATGGTGTGTGTCTTGGATGAAAGTCATCATAATTACAGTTTTATTGTTGATACAAGCGGTAGCTACTAACATATAATATATATATGTAAACAGTGGATGCTGAACCAGACATTGAATGTGCCGGATCGGCATTTAAATCACTTGTATGGAAACATTTTGTTTTTGTCAAGTCATTATTTTATTTTATTGCATATAAATATAAGGACATACTTAATAAACCAATGTGTTGTTATTGAACAGGAATCTCTGTTTTCTACTCAACAACAAAAGTACAAATTTACCATATAAAACATAGCAAATCTGTACAAAGCAAGTATCGTGATACTGTATCGTATCGCCTGTCTGGTATCGCGATAGTATTGTGATACTTTTTTTCTGCCGATACCCAGCTCTACCGAAAATCATGGGGGCGAAACGTCTAGACTTGATTCTCGAAATCACAAATATGAGCTATGAAAAATTAGTGTAATCCTCAATAGAAACAAGTATTAATGTTAAAAATCATGTATTTTATGTAAGATCTAGCCAACAACACGAAGTAAGGCAGTTCGATGTGTTTTCCATCGAAACGTTTTTTCGGCCCGCCGACCGTCCGACAACTTCGGCTTTCGGCCTTATTACGATCAAGGAACTTTTATACCAAAAACACCATTAGAAGGTCAATTCTTTATGAATTAGAGATTTATAATACATACCGATTCTTTTGTCTCTCTTTTCACAAAACTGTCAAACTTTTCTTGTAAAATCGCCCGAGACCATGCGAGAAATAACGTGAGTTCGCGAGAATGAGTAAACACAGGTAAAATTTCCTTTCAAATCACACGTGACTATGCGAGAAATAACGCGAGTTCGCGAGAGTGAATTAACTGCAGACCGTTTTCCCTGAAGGCATATCTACCTGTATCCAACTTTCACACATTTTGTTGACATAATTGGATTCAATTGTCAACACCAAGCAATTATCCGACTAGATAATTGGATTATCGAATTCAACAGGTATGGGGTGGCCGTCTTTTGAAGAACAATTAGCGTTTTGGGAATTGATTTACTGGCCGATGGCGCATTTAAAGAGGTGGCGCTTTTATGCAGTTAAATTATATAGTGAAAATCATCGGGAATGTTTCATACCGGCGCTTTTACACAGGAGGCGCTCTTATAAAGGTGGCCGATTCGGCGATTTTGACTGTACATTTCTAACAAGACAGAAAAACAATTATTCATTGATGCTTATCCGGAGCTTCCTCCATCCACCGACTCACCATAGGATATCACACCCTTGTCAACTATATATGATACCTGGCCCCCGTGGCCCAAATGGATAAGAGCGCTGACTCTTAAATTACCCTTTAGAGGGAGGCTACGTGGTATTGCCTTTGGGTACTCTGGCAACATCTTTGGGTACTCTGGCAACCCCCCCCCACACACACACACACACGCACACACACACACACCCTCCAAAAGAAAAAAAAATACACAGTTTGACTTGTCAACACAGCCACAGAATATCAGTGTCTCTGTTTACTATTTAGAAGGTTTTAACTCTTATCTTGCTGTTCACGACAACCCCTATCTTTGGAAACAGTGTAGATCCAGATCAGATGGCTTCTTCAGAAGCCATCTGATCAGGATCTACACTGTTTGACATTCAGTTTATTAATTTGTAGGAATAAATTACATCAAGTAATCTGATTGGTTCGAAACCAGAAATGGGTGTGGCTTAATTTAATATTCAGCAAGATAAGGGTTAATTGAGAGATAAATGGTCTCTTGATCCTCTTAGACCTTAAGAAATTTTACTAGAGGATGACAAACAAATGTGACATAAGACGAAATTCCTCTGTGAATTAAGAATAATTGAATGTTGAATGAGAGTGTTGAGTTTCTGTTGCAAGTTTTGTCGTGGGGGTCATCTCAAAAGTATCTTTTGTAATTACTGTAACTGACAGTGGAAACCAAAATCAGGGGCCAGTTGTTCAAAACTAACGACGTCGTTAGTTAACGTATCGTTAAAACTTTGATCATTTATTATGGCAAATATGCTAATATTTTTGCTGAAAAAATGTGAGCAGCTTTTGCATTTGCAAAAGCTGCTCACATTTTTTCAGCAAAAATACCAAAATTTACATTTTCAGCAAAAATACCAAAATTTACGATATTGAACTTGCTAGAACAGTTAACAATATGACCACTAATGAGCTCGTTAAGCTAACGATGCTTTGAACAACTGGGCCAAGACCGTGAATTGAGAACATGGGAACTGAATGGTCAGTTTCTTTTGAAAATTCATTTTAGGGGTCATCTCAAAAGTAACTTTAATTACATGGCCTAATCTGGATCTACATTGTGAAGATTTTTCTTTTCCCAGTCATCACAAAAAGGTAATAAAATTTGCTTGCTCAGTAACTGGTCACATAACCCTTATCTTGCTGAATATTCATTTAAGCCACACCCATTTCTGTCTATCAACCAATCAAATTACTTGATGTAATTTATTGCTAGAAATTCAAAAACTAAATGCCAAACAGTGTAGATCCTGATCAGATGGCTTCTTCAGAAGCCATCTGATCTGGATCTATACTGTTTGCAAAGATAGGGGTTGTCGTGAACAGCATGATAAGAGTTAATATTTATGATATTATGGGTAAATAGATGTTTTTATACTCAGATTGTTTAAAAATATTTTATCAGTGTAAAATCTTTTTTTTTGTAGTGCCTGCTTTAAGCTTGGCATGATATAGGGAGCCAAATTTTTCATCTGTCCATCCTTTTGTCGGTGCATCCGTTTGTCAGTCTGTCAATGTATTTGCGACATTCTAGCGCTCCCCAAAATGATGAAGTCCATTTCTTAAGAACTATAAGAGCTTCATTAATGATACCTGGTACAAACTTGTATCTTGGGATGTCAACTTTTATGCAAACATCCATATTTGACCTTGGCCTACATCTCATGGTTCACTGACTTTGTGATCTATTGCCTCAAACCTAGTGATCACCCGAATGTTTAAAGTAGTGCATTTCTCAAGTTTGAAGAACTATATGAACTCAAGTAGCTCATCATATCTAATGTGCTCTTGATGAACTCCATTAATGATACAAACTTGCATTTAGGGATGGCAACTTTTATGTAGGCATCCATATTTTACCTACATTTCATGACCGGCCCCGATAGCTCAGTTGGTAGAGTGTCCGCTACGGGGAACGGGAGGTCTCGGGTTCGATCCTGGGCCGCGACATACCAAAGTCGTTAAAAATGGTACTAGCTGCTCCTCGCTTGGCACTCAGATTTACCGGGTAGAGCTAGGACTGGTCGATCCAGTGTCAGGATAATGTGACTGGGTGTGGTATCATGTAATGTGTCTGGGACATGATACTTCAGTGAGGCAGCACTATAAACGTGAGCATTGAGCTCCCTGTCGCAACCAGACACCGTCGTGATATGACTGAAAAATTGTTGAAAGTGACGTTAAACCCGAATTCACACACACACACACACACACAAATTCATAAACTGAATGCCAAACAGTGTGGATCCTGATCAGAAGCCATCTGATCTGGATCTACACTGTTTGCAAAGATAGGGGTTGTCGTGAACAGCAAGATAAGGGTTAATGATACAAACTTGCATTTAGGGATGGCAACTTTTATGTTGGCATCCATATTTTACCTACATTTCATGGCTCACTGACTTTGTGATCAGTCACATCAAACCTAGAGTTCACCATAATGTTTAACCCTTATCTTGCTGAATATTCATCTAAGCCACACCCATTTCGTTATATCAACCAATCAAATTACTTGATGTAATTTATTGCTACAAATTCGTAAATTGAATGCCAAACAGTGTAGATCCTGATCAGATGGCTTCTTCAGAAGCCATCTGATCAGGATCTACGCTGTTTGCAAAGGAAGGGGTTGTCGTGAACAGCAAGATAAGGGTTAAGTCCATTTCTCCTGTCTATTAGTGATACTTGGTGCAGATTGGCATCTTGGGATGGCAACTTTTATACAGGCATACATATTTGACCTTGACCTACATTTCATAGTTCACTGATCTATTGAGTCAAACATAGCTTTTACCCTAATATTCTGGTCCATTTTTCAAGAACTGTAAGAGCTTCATTATTGATTCTTGGTACAAACTTGCATCTTGGGATGGCAACTTTTAAGCAAACATCCATTTTTGGCCTTAACCTACATTTCATGCTTCAGTGACCTAAGTGCGCCCCCACAGGCACAACATTAGACTTCGGTGGAATTCTTTTCTTGAACAGTCTTTTATTTGCCGACGTGCTTTTAATTTAGTACACACATTTACTGAACCTTAACATTTTTACTTTTAAAAAAGTATTTTTCAACATGGAGAAGGCTAAAATTGTTGGTGTGTGTGTGTGTGTGTGTGAGTGAATTCGGGTTTAACGTTGCTTTCAACAAATTTTCAGTCATATCACGACGGTGTCTGGTTGCGACAGGGAGCTCAATGCTCACTTTTACAGTGCTGCCTCACTGAAGTAGCATGTCCCAGACACATTACATGATACCACACCCAGTCACATTATCCTGACACTGGGTCGACCAGTCCTAGCTCTACCCCGTAAATCTGAGTGCCAAGTGAGGAGCAGCTAGTACCATTTTTAACGACTTTGGTATGTCGCGGTCTGGGATCGAACCCGTGACCTCCCGTTCCCCGGAGCGGACACTCTACCAACTGAGCTATCGGGGCCGGTCTAAAATTGTTAGACTTCCTTCAGAAAAACAGTTATAATGTTTGACATTAATTAACTCTTATCCTGCTGTTCAGACAACCCCTACCTTTGCAAACAGTGTAGATCGAGATCAGATGGCTTCTGATCAGGATGTACCCTGTTTGACATTCAGTTTGTGAATTTGCAAGAATTAATTACATCAAGTAATCTGATTGGTTCAAAGTCAGAAATGGGTGTGGCTAGTTAAATTCATCATGCAGCTGGATAAGGGATATGCAACTTCATTTGAGCCCCGCCAAGCGAATTTGTGTCTTCGAGCATTCCGTCATGACAACGTTTAACCGCGCATGCCCAGCCATTCAGAGGGGCCAGGGATATGGCTTTCTGTCTGAAGGTTCCTCTTGATTCACTGCTTGTATGAGCGAGCAGCGAAGGTTCTGGCGAGACTGGCGGATACGCAGGCTCGCCTGAACCTTCACTGCTCGAAAAGGCGATAAGTACCAAAATCACTTGACGGGGCCCATTTGTCTTTGATAATTTGCAGACATAGTATATTTTTGTTATGAATAACAAAGTAGGGCAAGTTATTTACCCAAGTTCCATGGTTTGAAGTTTAACCCTATGATCAAGCTGCATTAATTAATTAAGCCTCTCGCATTGCTGATTATCAACCAATCAAATTACTTGATATAATGTTTTTGTTAAATTCACGAACTGCATGACAGTGTAGATCCTGATCAGATGCAGAAGCCATCTGATCTGGATCTACACTGTTTGCAAAGGTACGGGCTGTCATGAACAGCAGGGTAAGGGTTAATGGTCTAGTAGACATTATTTAGGTTATGTTGAGCTTTTCAGTTAATCTAAACACAGTTTTCCTGGGCAGGCTTATACAATAGCAGTTACTGCCCCCGCCGATAGGGGCTTGAAGAAATATATGGGCTGCATGATGCTTCCACTCAGAGCTGAATCAGGCCCGCACACTAGTACTGGTAAACCGCTTAGAGGATCTAAGGCTGTCCAGGAACCACGGTGCGAGGCGGACCGTGCATGCTATAAACCATATTGGTTTCATTGGGCGACAGGGCTTATGTCATTTCATCTCAATGTCGGGTAAAAGTCCCACAAAATTGGAAGCAACATCTCCAAAATGACCTTTACAGTGTTGACGGGGACGTTAAACCTCAAACCAAACAAAAACTTTTGACTGGGCTGTTAACCCTTTTTGTACCAAATGGAATCTTCCTCCTTATGTATAGCAGGAGTCCATTTCAAAATTTAGGGGTGTCAGGTTGTGTGGAAAGTGGTTGTACTTTTTGCAAACATTGTAGACCCTGATCAGACACCGCATTCTGCAGTGTCTGATCGGGGCCTGCATTGTTTGCCAATTACTCCTTCACGGGTTTCCAGTACCAAATGTGTTAAGCGTTACCCCACCCCCTCCATAAACACACAAAACCTTGTATTCATTTCAACAGTTGTATTATATCTAAAAGCAACATCGTTGATAAGTGCTCGATATATTGTCACCGTGGTGACAGAAGATGCTGCGTATATTCTTAATTCATCCTTGCTATTGATTTTCGCTGGCAGCTATTCTCTTCGTAAGAAGGATGTCAGTAAAAACACATTGTCAAGAAACAGATGTCGCTTCTTGATAATCAAAGCACTGAGAGTACTGGCTGGTCAATTGTCTCTGTCAGCATAGGCTGGGAAAATAGTCCTGAACTGAGACTTAAACTGTTTCATTTTAACCTTAAATTCCAGTTTTTAGGCAAAAAAATGACCAAAATAGTGTTGGCCAGGACATTAAACCTCAACATAAAATTCTAAAAGCCAGGAACAATGTGGCTAGATAAACTGACCTGCTCAGTGTGTCCTAAATAGTGTTAACTTGTCTGTGAAACTCAAAACAAACAAGCCATGAAGAAAAGATGGGACCACCTGGCAGTTTTTCCCGACATTTTTCAAAGGAAGACAACTTTCGGGACTTCCTGTTGGCTTTTCTTTAAGCCCTGTCCTGCTGAAAAAGGGGTCCACTCTCCTCAGGAGCAAATTCTTTCCTTTAAGAGTTGACCCCTATTGACATGCGAGACAAAAACACTTTTGCAGGAGTTGACTCCCATTGAAGGTATCTCGATCCATTCCCTTTAGGATGGGGCAGTATATATTATGATTGGTTTCATTCAGACTCTAATCAATGGTTAATATTTGGTTTTGGTACATAACAAATTTGATTAAGATCTAATTGTGGAGTAATTTCTTCCCCCCTCCTGTATCATATGCTACACATCATGTTAAAATGTGTCTTTGTCCATGTTCACACAATGAAGACACTGATCAGACTGCGCAGATGCACAGTCTGATCAGAGTCTTTGCTTTCTGCATCAAGGATTATGAGTTACTTATCTATGGTCTTTTGAGGCTGTCAGGTTTGACAGTGACTGATCAGATTCACAGGCTGATCTGAGTCTTCGCCTACTGCACTTGTCTGAAGACACCTTTTCGTTTGACACAGTTCAGATGAAAAGTGAACTGGGTCCCCAATGAGTGACTCATTTCCTCTATAACACACCTCTCTATTAGCAACTTACTTCGATCTTGAGAATGCTGGGAAACACCTGAAGGGGTATCTTGGCAAACAGTGCATGCCCAGATCAGATGCCGCAGAATGCGGCGTCTGATCAGGGCCTGCACTATTTTCAAACAGAATTTTCAGTAAAAAATAGAATAAAAATGACAAAAATAGGCCTAACACCCCTTATATTAGAAATGGACTTGTCCAACATATAAAAAAAATTATAACAATGGAAGAGTCCACTAGTATACAATGGGTTAACATTTTGTACCGGTGTCCCAGTTTATCTTGACCCCTGGGTAGCTTTACCCCCGGGGGTAAAGCTACTCAGGGGTAGCTTTACCCCCGGGGGTAAGGATATCCCGGGATATCTTTACCCCCACCCTGGATATCTTCACCCCCGGGGGTAAAGCTAAACTGGCCAGGATATCTTTACCCCCGGGGGTAAAGCTAAACTGGCGAGGATATCTTTACCCCCACCCTACCTTTTGGGTATAAACTATTTTCTTAATACCCAATTTTATCTTATATGTAAGAGAAGCAAGATAGTGGACTCGATATTTCACTTTAACATTTTTAGTTTCAATCATGACTCAGACTAATAGCACTACCCTTAGTAAGAAATATGACCATATTAAAGAGGCAAATGATTATTTAATAACTTCTTTTTGTATATTTTCTTATTCAAAATGTCCCTTATGACAATCTTTCATAATCTTGCATTATCCCTGTCAGTTGTGAAATGGGTGGTGGTGGTGAGTGCAAAGGCGGGGGTTAAGATATCCCGGCTGGGATATCTTAACCCGGGGGTAAAGCTAAACTGGCCAGGATATCTTTACCCCCACCCCAACTTTTGGGTATAAACTATTTTCTAAATGCCCAATTTCTCCTTATATGTAAGAGAAGCAAGATAGTGGACTCAATGTTTCGTTTAAACATTTTTTCGTTTCAATCATGACTCAGACTAATAGAACTACCCTTGGTAAGAAATACGACCATATTATAGAGGCAAATGATTATTTAATAACTTCTTTTTTGTATATTTTCTTATTCAAAATGTTGCTTATGACAATCTTTCATAATCTCGCATTATCCCTGTCAGTCCTGAAATGGGTGGTGGTGGTGAGTGGCAAGGCGGGGGTAAAGATATCCCGGCTGGAATATCTTTACCCCCGGGGGTAAGGCTAAACTGGCCAGGATATCTTTACCCCCACCCCAACTTTTGGGTATAAACTATTTTCTAAATGCCCAATTTCTTCTTATATGTAAGAGAAGCAAGATAGTGGACTCGATGTTTCACTTTAACATTTTTCGTTTCAATCATGACTCGGACTAATAGAACAACCAGTAGTAAGAAATATGACCATATTATAGAGGCAAATGATTATTTAGTAACTTCTTTTTTGTATATTTTCTTATTCAAAATGTCCCTTATGACAATCTTTCATAATCTTGCATTATCCCTATCAGTTGTAAAATGGGTGGTTGGGGTGAGTGGCAAGGCGGGGGTAAAGATATCCCGGCTGGAATATCTTTACCCCGGGGGAAAAGCTAAACTGGCCAGGATATCTTTACCCCCACCCCAACTTTTGGGTATAAACTATTTTCTTAATGCCCAATTTCTTCTTATATGAAAGAGAAGCAAGATAGTGGACTCAATGTTTCACTTGAACATTTTTCGTTTCAATCGTGACTCAGACTATTAGAACTACCCATACTAAGAAATATGACCATATTATAGAGGCGAATGATTATTTAATAACTTCTTTTTGTTTGATTCTTATTCAAAATGTCCCTTATGACAATCTTTCATAATCTTGCATTATCCCCGTCAGTTGTGAAATGGGTGGTTGGGGTGAGTGGAAAGGTGGGGTTAAAGATATCCCGGCTGGGATATCTTTACCCCCGGGGGTAAAGCTAAACTGCCCAGGATATCTTTACCCCCACCCAAACTTTTGGGTATAAACTATTTTCTAAATGCCCAATTTCTTCTTATATGTAAGAGAAGCAAGATAGTGGACTCGATGTTTCACTTTAACATTTTTCGTTTCAATCGTGACTGGGACTAATAGAACAACCCGTAGTAAGAAATATGAAGATATTTTAGTGGCAAATGATTATTTAATAACTTCTTTTTGTTTATTTTCTTATTCAAAATGTCCTTCATAATCTTGCATTATCCCTGTCAGTTGTGAAATGGTTGGTGGTGGTGAGTGGAAAGGGGGGGGGTAAAGATATCCCGGCTGGGATATCTTTACCCCCCGGGGTAAAGCTAAACTGGCCAGGATATCTTTACCCCCACCCCAACTTTTGGGTATAAACTATTTTCTTAATGCCCAATTTCTTCTTATATGTAAGAGAAGCAAGATAGTGGACTCAATGTTTCACTTGAACATATTTCGTTTCAGTTGTGACTCAGACTTATAGAACTACCCTTAGTAAGAAATATGACCATATTATAGAGGCATATGACCATTTAATAACTTCATTTTGTTTATTCTCTTAGTCAACACCTTGCTTATGACAATCTTTCTTAATCTTGCATTAACCCTGTCAGTTGTGAGTGGTGGACATCAGTAGTACCTTCCATTGTTGAGAAGTGTGCTTGTCTGGGTTTTCCAAAGTCTTGATTTTTTGGGGGGTGGTGGTGGGGGGGGGGGGGTCACCCTATCCCAGCCATGCAATCTTCACCCCCACCCATGAGCAATGGTATAAGATATGAAAAAAAATATTCTTGCAAGCTGTATGGCTAAATTATGCTTGTTTTTGTGTTTTTTTTTGCTTCACTTACATATAAGAAGAAATTGGGCATTAAGAAATAGTTTATACCCGAAAGTTGGGGTGGGGGTAAAGATATCCTGGCCAGTTTAGCTTTACCCCCGGGGGTTAAGATATCCCAGCCGGGATATCTTTACCCCCGCCTTTCCACCCACCACCACAACCCATTTCACAACGGACAGGGATAATGTAAGATTATGAAAGATTGTCATAAGGGACATTTTGAATAAGAAAATATACAAAAAGAAGTTATTAAATAATCATTTGCCTCTATAGCAGGTCTATTTCTTTCTAAGGGTAGTTCTATTAGTCCGCGTCACAACTGAACTGAAAAATGTAAAAGTGAAACATCTAGTCCACTATCTTGCTTCTCCTACATATAAGAAGAAATTGGGCATTTATAAAATAGTTTATACCCAAAAGTTGGGGTGGGGGTAAAGATATCCTGGCCAGTTTAGCTTTACCCCCGGGGGTAAAGATATCACAGCCGGGATATCTTTACCCCCGCCTTTCCACTCAACCCCCCCAACCATTTCACAACTGACAGGGATAATGCAAGATTCTGAAAGATTGTCATAAGGGACATTTTGAATAAGAATCAAACAAAAAGAAGTTATTAAATAATCATTCGCCTCTATAATATGGTCATATTTCTTACTAAGGGTAGTTCTAATAGTCTGAGTGACGATTGAAACGAAAAGTGTTAAAGTGAAACATCGAGTCCACTATCTTGCTTCTCTTACATATAAGAAGAAATTGGGCATTTAGAAAATAGTTTATACCCAAAAGTTGGGGTGGGGGTAAAGATATCCTGGCCAGTATAGCTTTACCCCCGCCTTTCCACTCACCACCACCACCCATTTCACAACTGACGGGGATAATGCAAGATTATGAAAGATTGTCATAAGGGACATTTTGAATAAGAAATATACAAAAAGAAGTTATTAAATAATCATTTGCCTCTTTAATATGGTCATATTTCTTTCTAAGGGTGGTTCTATAAGTCTGAGTCACAATTGAAACGAAAAATGTAAAAGTGAAACATCGTGTCCACTATCTTGCTTCTCTTACATATAAGAAGAAATTGAGCATTTATAAAATAGTTTACACCCAAAAGTTGGGGTGGGGGTAAAGATATCCTGGCCAGTTTAGCTTTACCCCCGGGGGTAAAGATATCCCAGCCTGGATATCTTTACCCCCGCCTTTCCATTCACCACCACCACCCATTTCACAACTGACAGGGATAATGCAAGATTATGAAAGATTGTCATAAGCAACATTTTCAATAAGAAAATATACAAAAAAGAAGTTATTAAATAATCATTTGCCTCTATAATATGGTCATATTTCTTACTAAGGGTAGTTCTATTTGTCTGAGTCATGACTGAAACGAAAAAATGTTAAAGTGAAACATCGAGTCCACTATCTTGCTTCTCTGACATATAAGGAGAAATTGGGCATTAAGAAAATAGTTTATACCCAAAAGTTGGGGTGGGGGTAAAGATATCCCCGGGGGTAAAGCTACCCAGGGGGTAAAGATAAACTGTTACACCGGAAACCCCAAAACGAGTAGTTGGCAAACAGTGCAGGCCCAGATCCGGCGATGCCGAATGCGGCGTCTGATCAGGGCCTACACTGTCTGCAAAAAGTTCAGCCATTTCCGGAATAAATGTTGAAGAAAACACCTGACACCCCTAAATTTTGAAATGGACTCCTGTTATATACAAAAGGAAGATTCCATTTGGTACAAAAATGGTTAAGCAAACTTATGAGAAGACTTGACACACCATGCAATAACCAAAGTACGGCCCCTGCCCATCGGGGCTTGAAGAAATAAATGGGCTGCATGATGCTTCCACTTAGAGCTGAAACAGACCCGCACACGAGTACTGGTAAACCGATTAGAGGATCTAAGCCTACCCAGGCAAAGTGGTGCGAGTCGAACTGTTCATGCTTATAGACCCTATTGGTTTCATTGGATGGCAGAGCTTTAGATGTCATTTCATCTCAATGTCGGGTAAAAGTCCCACAAAATTGGAAGCAATGTCTCTAAAATGACCTTAACAGTGTTGACGGGGACATTAAACCTCAAATCAAACAAACAAATAACCAAAGTAATGTTGTAGATATGTACATTACGAGTCTTCAGAAAACACACTTCAGCTGGTAACGAACAATATTTGCATCCCACCAGTAAGCTAATTCCACCTAGAAACATTGAAAAGGCTTTGATAGCTTCGTCACAAGATTTGATTCGGCGCTGTAAACAATGGTAGTTCCGACATCATTGCCAAATCAGCTTTTGTCGAATTATTTAAAGAAAAGACCACTTTCTGAGACAGATTTCAGTATGTTTGATTCTTTTATGACCTAATTAATGCACCAACTGCGCCTACTTGTTGTAACAATTGCCTTTCGTGTAGTAAACGCCGGCAAACCTACGATTGGTTATGACGTCACCGCTCTGACGTAGGTTGTTTCCCCTGGTCAAGGAAGAGTATGTTTTCTTAGTTAGTATTCTTCAACCCAGGCTATGTTCTGCTATGTTGGTTGCTGAAACAGACAGAAAACAGTCAATATGAGAGCCATTATTAACTCAGATATTAATGAATTGATCATAAATTTCCCTCCAAATTTCTCCAAGGATTTTGGACAAATAGTTTATAGATGATGATCAGTCCTTTGAGACACATGATGGTTTTTGAGAGCTGAGCTTAGTACAACAATTATTCTAAAAATCAGGAGCCAGGGAAGGCGCTAGTATTGATCCTTATCCTGCTGAATAGATTAATTAATCTAGCCACAACTATTTCTGACTTAATACAATATATTCCTTAAATGACAAACAGTGTAGACCCTGATCATATGGCTCCTTCAGAAGCCATCTGATCTGGATCTACACTGTTTGCAAGGATAGGGTGTTGTCGTGTTCAGTGGGATAAGGGTTGACCTTTATCCTGCTGAACTATTAGAGCCTCATCAATGATACTGAGTACAAACTTGCATCATAGGAAGGCAACTTAAATGCAAGCATCCATATTTGACCTTGACCTACATTTCATGGTTCACTGACTTTAAACTATAGCTTTCACACTAATTTCTCAAGTTCACCCTAATGAAATAAGTCATTTCTCAAAACCTTTAAGGGCTTCATTAATAATATTTGGTACAAAATTGCATCTACGGGTTGCAACTTTTATACAAGCATCCCTGTTTGACCATGACCTACATCTCATGGTTTTGGGACTTGGTGCCCCACAGGCTGGACAGTTTTATAAAGAGGTTGTGGGATCCCTGTCTCCTGGAACTTGTTGAACTCAGCAGTAGTACAACTGTCTGGTAACTATCTGGTAATTATTTATCTTGTTCAATAGGTCTAAAATCTTTGAGCACTGAGAATGTCTATTAACTTTTACAACTTTTTATAACATCATGCTTGTGTATTTGATCTGGTTAGCAACATTTATGGCTGTTTTATGCTTTCATAGAGAATCAGTTAGCATCCTTTATGGCTGTTTTATGCTTCCATAGAAAATCATAAAACAGAAAATCTGAAATTACTGCTGAAAAAGACAAATTCCTGAAGTTCATCATTAATATACTGTGCTACTAGCATGGGGCGTTTACTTCACCCTAATGAACCTGCCGAAATAGATCAGGCTGCATAATGCTTTCACACAGATAAATTAAGTAATTTGATTGGTTCAAAGTCAGAAATGGGTGTGGCTAAATTAGTTTATTGGGTAAAACTTGTTAACCCTAATAACCTGCTGTTCACTACAACTCCTACCTTTGCAAACAGTGTAGATCCTGATCAGATGGCTTCTGAAGAAGCCATCTGATCAGGATCTATACTGTTTGTCATTCAGTTTGAGAATTTGAAGGGTAATGTTATATCATGTAATCTGATTGGCTGATAGTCAGGAATGGGAATGGCTAATTAAAATATTCAGCAGGATAAGGGTAAAAGCACCAATCAGACTTACATCGTCATGGTGATTACAAAGTTTTTTTTCTTACTTTTCTGATGAAATCGGATGCTTCTAATGAATACCAATTTCGTGCAGAAATAAGAAAATTAATATATGGATACCCTCTCTTATCTGGGGCTATGTTTTTGGGATCCATCTTCCCACCTTGTTATATCCAAAATAATGTTAATAGAATATACTATAGGTAATCTTTCGGAACCAAAGACTTCAACACAGAACTCGAAACTATGAAGCGTACAAGTCTTTTTCCAGGCCAGACTAGTTAGGCTTCACCAGTGACACTCAAAAATTTCAAAATTTTGCTGATTTTGCAATGATTCCAAAGTTGAAGGGCAAGGAGCCTTTTTTTATGGTCACCATATATTCCCTTAACCTATTGCATGCAGGAAGCCCCTAAAGGGGTACCTTGGCAAACAGTGAAGGCCCAAATCAGACATCACAGAACGGGGCGGCTGATCGGGGCCTGCATTATTTACTAACAGAATTTTCCTTCAAAAATAGAATAAAAAAAACCCCAAAAAACTAGGCTTGGACTTGTCCAACATATAGCAATGGTAGAGTCCACTAGCATACAATGGGTTGTTTATTTGTTTGATTTGAGATTTAACGTACCCTGCATAGGTCATTTTGGAGACATTGCTTCCAATTTTGTGGGACTTTTACCTGACATTGAGATGAAATGACATCTCAAGCCCTGTCCCCAATGAAACCAATAGGGTTTATAAGCAGGGACGGTCCGAATTGCACCACTTTGCCTGGGCAGGCTTAAATCCTCTAAGCGGTTTACCAGTACTCGTGTGTGGTCAGTTTCAGCTGTGTGTGGAAGCATCATGCAGCCCATCTATTTCTACAAGCCCCGATGGGCGGGGGCCTAAATGCTGAAGTTGAATGTGCTATAATATTAGAATCTTATATGGGTGTGAGGGGTGGATGGAAAATATGTCCCGAGGGTCACTGTCCTGCATCACGAAGCTTGCCTATAGTGATGCTGGACAGTGATCCCGAGGGACGGATTTTTCTATCCAGCCCTCACACCCATATAAGGATTCTTTTTCTTGCATACCTTCCATTTCTTAGCTCAGATTTTTAATGCTGCAGTCACTTCGGTTACCAACGTCCGCCATATTGTGAATTGGCACTGCAGGAATGTTTAGTGACGTCATGTAACGTGATGTGACGTCAACCTTCACAACGGGGCATATGAAGTCGTAATCAACCAGTACATTTATCACACACACGATTATATTCGATTTTGGGTTTTGTTTGTTTGTTTGTTTTGAGGTTTAACGTCCCCATCAACACTGTTAAGGTCATTTTGGAGATGTTGCTTCCAATTTTGTGGGACTTTTACCCGACATTGAGATGACATGACATCTCAAGCCCTGTTGCCCAATGAAACCAATAGGGTTTATTAGCATGGACGGTCCGCCTCGCACCGCTGTTCCTGGACAGGCTTAGATCCTCTAAGCGGTTTACTAGTACTAGTGTGCGGGCCGGATTCAGCTCTGCGTGGAAACATCATGCAGCCCATATATTTTGTCAAGCCCCTATGGGCGGGGGCTTACGATTTTGGGTTGGAACACCAGGGTCAGAACATAAATTTCTATCCCAGGGTAAAATCACGGATTTTCATGTCTGGTGTGCGAGGAAAAGGTATCCTTTGGAAGTAAGGACTACAACACACAACTGAAATCCATGGAGCATTCTAGATCAGACTAGCCAGTTTCTGCCATTAGGCCTCCTCATCAGTGACCTCAGAAATGTTCAAAATTCTGCAGTGGAATCAATGGTCATGTTTGAACAAGTGAAATGTACAGGCATGGTTGTTCCTGGACAAGATGTAGCAACAAAAGCTTCAAACCAGAAAGTTTAGATTCCAAGTTAATTTACACATTGGCTTGTTGTTCATCCATATTTGGCAATAAAATTCTTGTAAAAACAAGAAAATCTGCCACTTCGAATGATGGATGAGCCGTTTTATGTCAGGGATTTCTTCATTTCCTGGGATAAATATTTCTATAGATCTGTAAAATGAGCCCCGCCAAGCGAATTTGTGTCTTCGAGCATTCCGTCATGACAAATTTTAACTGCGCATGCCCAGCCATTCAGAGAGGCCAGGGATATGGCTTTCTGTCTGAAGGTTCCTCTTGATTCACTGCTCGCATAGGCGATAAGTACCAAAATCGCTTGACGGGGTCCAAATGATAAAAATTGGGATCTAGCTGCCTCAGTAACAGAAGTCTTTGATCAGCACTGTTCATCAAATAACCAAATTTTATTTGCTTGTTTGGAGTTTTAACGACCCAGTCAACACTTATGCTCATATTGAGCCAGTCATTTTACTTAACGTTTTTTCCTGGCAGGCTAATACAGTAGAACTTCGATGGCTCGAACACCGATGGCTCGTTTACCATGGATGTGTCGAACCCATTCTTGAGCCCCTAGCGAAATCCTGTACATAAGAAATAGTGGGAGATAATTAAGGAGATTTTAGTCTTTTATCTTGCAAAATTTTAATGTATGCTGTGTGTACTCATTAGAATCGCCTCGATGAGGCGATTCTAATGAGTACACACAGCATACATATTCATTATAGAAAACCGAAAAGATGACTAAAAGTATCTCGTTATGCCTCCTGACAGTAACCTCAGTGGCTCGAACTACCCCTGTCTCGATCAGATTTTCGAGGTCCCAAAGGTGTTCGAGCCATTGAAGTTCGACTGTATATAGTAGAACTTCGATAGCTCGAACTACGATGGCTCAGTCGAACCATTCTTGACTTCCTAGGGAATTCCACCGGATACAAAATATTCGGGGATAATTTTTAGGGAGATTTTCTTTTTATCTTGCAAATGTATGCTGTCTGTACTCATTCGAATCGCCTCAGGTGAGCCATCTCATCTGGATCTACACTGTTTTCATACGTATCTGTACCTGTCTAAAAGCTGAAAGTGGGTAAGGGTTAAGTCATTCTTGTTTTAGAGGCATGAGAGATAACTATATCTCACTTTGCTGTGTTTTTCCCACTGCGTTGAATATTTAGGGTGTTTGTGGTGGAGATGATTTCAGTTACAACTGGAGTTGGCTTTTTGTTGTATTGATTTAATTGACGTAATTTAATTTTGTTGTATTGATTTAATTGACGTAATTTATTCCTACAAATGCATAAACTGAATGTCAAACAGTGTAGATCCTGATCAGATGGCTTCTTCAGAAGCCATCTGTTCTGGATCTACACTGTTTGCAAAGAAAAGGGTTGTCGTGAACAGCAGGTAATCCTTTGGAACACTGAGAACTGAAAACCACGGAGAGAATTTTGAGTACTGACCTGTGGTACAGTCATTGATGGTTTAGGTTGTGAGGAACTCTTGAGTTGGGTGTACCTCCAATTGATAATCAGGAGGTTGCAGACTTCACCGGTCGCTCATGAGAAGTTAAGATGCATGGCTCTCATTATGCATGCCATGCATCTGCTTAAGGGGAATGGGAACAGATTTGTCTCCCATTTTTGAAAGGGAGACAACTTTTGGGACTTCTTGTCCCACTAAAAAAGGGATCTACTCTTTAAGGAAAGAATTTGCTCCTTGGGAGCAAATTCTTTCCTTTAAGAGTCTTTCCTTTAAGAGTCTTTCCTTTAAGAGTTGCCCCCTATTGACATGGGACACAAAAATACTTTTGCAGGAGTTGCCTCCCCTGAAGGTGCATCCATTCCCCTTAAAGAAAAAATGCAAATAAAGGAAATGGCTTTTCTTAGGAGCTACTCTCAAAGGAAAGAATTTGATTCCGTCTCTCCCTTTCTTTTTAGCTCACCTGTCACGTAGTGACAAGGTGAGCTTTTGTGATCACTTTTCGTCCGTCGTCAGTGCGTGCGTGTGTGCGTGCGTGTGTGTGCGTAAACTTTTTCTTCAAATGACATCTCCTCCTAAACCACTGATTGGATTTTGACCAAACTTCACAGCAATGATCCTTAGGTGGTCCCCTTTCAAAATTGTTCAAATCTTTCCGGTCCATTGCACATCTGGGTCACAGGAGCTAAAAATAGATTTTTTAAACGAAAACTTTAAAAATCTTCTTCTCTGAAACCGCAAGGCCCAGGTCTTCGATATTTGGTATGAAGCTTCATCTAGTGGACCTCTTCCAAGATTGTTCAAATTATAGCCCTTGGGGCCAAAATGGCCCCGCCCCAGGGGCCTTTGGTTTTACATAGGCTAAAATTGGGAAAATCAGTAAAAAATCTTCTTCTCTGAAACCACAAGGCCCAGGTCTTTAATATTTGGTGTGAAGCTTTACCTGGTGAACCTCTACTAAGATTGTTCAAATTATAGCCTTGGGGCCAAAAATGCCCCCGCCCTGTGGGCTTTTGGTTTTACATAGGCTTATACAGGGAAAATCTTTAAAAATCTTCTTCTCTGAAACAGCTAGGTGCAGATCTTTGATATTTGGTGTGAAGCTTCATCTAGTTGTCCTCTACCAAGATTGTTCAAATTATAGCCCTGGGGGCCAAAATGCCCCCGCCCCGGGGGCCTATGGTTTTACATAGGCTTATATAGGGAAAATCATTAAAAAATCTTCTTCTCGGAAACCACAAGGCCCTAGTCTTTAATATTTTGTGTGAAGCTTTACCTAGTGGACCTTTGCCAAAATTGTTCAAATTACAGCCTTGGGGCCAAAAATGCCCCCGCCCCAGGGGCCTTAGTTTTTACATAGGTTTATACAGGGAAAAATCTTCTTCTCTGAAACCACAAGGCCCAGATCTTTGATATTTGGTGTGAAGCTACATCTATTGGACCTCTACCAAGATTGTTCAAATTATAGCCCTGGGGGCAAAAATGCCCCCGCCCCGGGGGCCTATGGTTTTACATAGGCTTATATAGGGAAAATCATTAAAAAATCTTCTTCTCTGAAACCACAAGGCCCAGGTCTTTAATATTTGGTGTGAAGCTTTACCTGGTGGACCTTTACTAAGATTGTTCAAATTATAGCCTTGGGGCCAAAAATGCCCCCGCCCCGGGGACCTTTGGTTTTACATAGGCTTATACAGGGAAAATCTTTAAAAATCTTCTTCTCTGAAACCGCAAGGCCCAGTTCTTTGATATTTGGTGTGAAGCTTCATCTAGTGGGCCTCTTTCAAGATTGTGCAAATTATAACCCTGGGGCCGAAAATGGCCCCACCCTTGGACCCTTTGGTTTTTCATAGCCTTATATAGGGAAATCTTTAAAACTTTTCTTCTCTGAAACCGCAAGGCCCAAGTCTTTAATATTTTGTGTGAAGCTTTACCTAGTAGACCTTTGCCAAGATTGTTCAAATTATAGCCCTGGGGCCAAAAATGTCCCTGCCCCGGGGGCCTTTGGTTTAACATAGGCTTATATAGGGAAAATCTTTAAAGAAACTTCTTCTCAGAAACTGCAAGGCCAAGGTCTTAGATATTTGGTGTGAAGCTTCATCTATTGGACCTCTATCAAGATTGTTCAAATTATAGCCCTAGGACCAAAAATGCCCCCACCCTGGGACCCTTTGGTTTTTCATAGGCTAAATTAGGGAAAATATTTAAAATTCTTCTTCTCTGATACCACAAGGCCCTGCTCTATGCTATTTGATATGAAGCTTCAACTAGTAGACTTCTACCAAGATTGTTAAAATTATAGCCCCGGGGCCAAAAATGCCCCCACCCCTGTGGCCTTTGGTTTTACGCAGGCTTATAGATGGAAAATCTTTAAAAATCTTCTTCTCTGAATCCACAAGGCCCAGATCTTTGGTATTTGGTGTGAAGCTTCATCTAGTGGACCTCTTTCAAGATTGTTCAAATTATAGCCCTGGGGCGAAAAATGCCCCCACTCTGGGACCCTTTGGTTTTTCATAGGCTTATATAGGGAAAACCTTTAAAAATCTTCTTGTCTGAAACCAGAAAGCCCAGGTCTTTGATATTTGGTATGAAGCTTCATCTAGTGGACCATTACCAAGTTTTTCAAATTATAGCCCTTGGGCCTAGAATGTACTGGAGACACTTATTCTCAGGTGAGCGATTCAGGGCCCTCTGGGCCCTCTTGTTCAAAGTAGAGATCTTGTTCCAAAGCTTCCTTGCTGTGTGCAGGAATAATGTTTTTGTGGCTTATAATGCCAGTGTTTTCATTTACCCAGGCAGAGTTTTAGACAAAATAGAATTCAGGTCCCAAGATTGCAAAACATTTTTTTCATGCTTTCATGCCATGAAATTGCACGACCCGCAGAAAAAGCGAACGACTGAAGTCGGTTATTTTTTTCTAAGCGTGCCCTAAAATCACCGTGTCATTCTGTCAGTCTGTCCGTCCGTAACCCCTTTGTGAAAATTGGTGATAGCGACTTAACCGCTTGGAATATTTAAACAATTTTTGACATACTGATAGATATCAATGAGATCTAACCAATGAACTTGCGAAATATTACATTCCATTTAGTATAGCCTCGCTGAGGCGAAAAATGTGAAAATTTTCGAACTGCTTCTCCTCGGAAACCGTTGGGCCGATTGAAGTCAAATTTCATATGGAGCCTCTATGGGATAGGGAAAACCAAAATTTGCTCATGGGGTCCAGGTCACGTGACCAAAATGACCGCCAAGCCATATATGGTCTGTCTGTCTGTCCGTCCGTAACCCGTTTGTGAAAATTGGTGATAGTGACTTAACCACTTGGAATATTTAAACAATTTTTGGCATACTGATAGATATAAATGAGATCTAACCAATGAACTTGTAAAATATTACATTCCATTTAGTATAGCCTCGCTGAGGCGAAAAATGTGAAAATTTTCGAACTGCTTCTCCTCAGAAACTGTTGGGCCGATTGAAGTCAAATTTTATATGGAGCCTCTATGGGATAGGGGAAACCAAAATTTGCTCATGGGGTCCAGGTCACATGACCAAAATGGCCACCAAGCCATATATGGTAAAAACCCTTCAAAAATAGTCTTCTCCAGAACCACGTGGCAGATTTCCACGAAACTTGATAAATAGCATCTGGGACGTAGGCCCATCATAAATTGCTAAAATGGTGACCCTGGGTTGACCTTGACCTTCTTGTGCCTAGGTCAAACTTTGACACATATGCTTTTGTATTGGAAAAGTGAGAATGCATTTTATCCTGCAAACGATTCAGAATACAGTACTAAAGTATAAGATCTATTTTTGCTCCTTACGATAAGGCGCATTTATTGGGGGAACCGTTTTAGGTCCAGGTCACATGACCAAAATGGCCGCCATACCCATGTATGGTAACACTCATAAAGTTAAAAGCATCCGGCGGGTCGTGCACTTCAGCTGAAGCACTGGTTTGTTATTACAATTTAGGAAATTTCCATGCTCAAATCAGTACAAAATGTCATTTATCCAACATTTTGTTTGCATTTTCAAACTTAAAATCAGGATAAATTTCATGCTCAAGTGAGTGGAGCATGAAAAAAGTTTTATGACCTCTGGGCCTGGCTCTCGGGTTATAACAAATCACTTGAACATGGGTTACAAATTTTCAGAAATAATACTGATTCTGTATTGGGAAGATTATTTTCCCAAAAATGTAGTTTTCAGGAATATGGTTTTTCAGTATTCTGGAACTTAATTTCACCCATGCTTCAGTATGAAACTGTTACGGGTTGCTTTGCCACGGGCTGATGAATTGATTGGATTTAAGGTGGTTGTGACCACATGATGATGATGTTGTTTCAACGTTATAACTTCTCCCGTATCTCAAGGGGGTTCGGGGTTCAACGAACGACAACTAAGTTGGATGGTTTCATGTTTTTCAGAGTTATCAGAACCTTCTCCCTCTCTCGACCTCGTTCATCTGATAAATATATATTTAAACATCCTTAGTAATAAGGAAAACTATATAAATGTGTCCTGTAGGTGGTCGTGAGACCTACCCCTGCCAGGGACAAAGAAAGACTGACCCGAGGTCGAGAGATCGAAATGGCAAGATATGAATATTCATGAAATAATGACAATTATGATAATTTACAAATGTTCAAAATGACAATGAAATAAAGTAAACTCATACCTGATAAATATATATATATAAACATCCTTAGTAATAAGGAAAACTATATTAATGTGTCCGTCAGGTGGTCGTGAGACCTACCCCTGCCAGGGACAAAGAAAGACTGACAAAGGCTGAGGTAAGAATGTGCGCATGCGGTGTTAATCAGCGAAGTGAAAAGCGCGCGAGACTTACATAAGGACACCGGAAATTGATATACGCTACTCAGGAATGCTTAATGCTTAATGAAAGATGAAATATATGAGTATATGATGTATGAAAAACGACGATCAATAGGGGAAAATAACTGGAAATTACTAGAAAGTCCTAAGCGCAAGCGCTCCTCCAGTTTCCAATTTTTCACTCTGTGACAAAACAATTTCCTATTCAGGTTAGCACAGAATGTTATTTATCCTGCTTATAAATTTTAAAATACTTACACCACTTGGTGGTAATTTAAAATTTATGAGCAGGTTAAATAGCACGAAAAAATCCATAACCTCGAGCAGAGCCTGGCTGTCAGGTTACAAAACTTTTTCACGCTCAAAACACTTGACTGCTTGCGAGAAAATTTTCAGAAGTGACAGTGAATTCATTTTTCGGAAATTTATTTCCCATGTATAAATTAACGCTCTGCATGCTGGGTAATTTTTTTTCAGCAGACGTCATTTTGAATTACTTGAGTTGTTTTTCCCAGGAAACAGGGTTTGACATTTCATGCAAATTGTGTCCATAGGAGACAATTTGCATGAGATGTCAAATCCTGTTGTCTGAGAGAAGTAAGAAAATATATCAACAATTTGCCGTCTGCAGAATTAGCCCAGAGCATGGTAAAGGTTAAAGGGAAAATGTAATTGGTCAGTATTGGAAATATGGATTTTCAGTATTTGGTGCAGAATGGATACACCTTCAGGGGAGGCAACTCCTGCAAAAGTATTTTTGTCTCCCATGTCAATAGGGGTCAACTCTTAAAGGAAAGAATTTGCTCCTGAGGAGCAAATTCTTTCCTTTAAGACTTGACCCCGTTTTCAGTGGGACAAGGCTTATAGAAAAGTGAACAGGAAATCCCGAAAGTTGTCTCCCTTTGAAAAATGGTTGAAAATCTGCCAGATGTCCCCGTTCCCCTTAATTTCGCCCATGCTTCAAGTGCTCATAAATTTTGAAATAAAAATAATTATGACAATTTTCCTGTTCAGGAAAGTAGAGGATGTTAATTGTCCTGCGCATAAATTTAAAAATGACAACAATTGTTGGGTTTTTGAAATTTATGAGCAGGATGAATTTTGTGTTTGTATGAGTCTTGAAAGAATGTTCTTGCATAAATATCTATGTGCATGGCTGTTTGAAGCCATTATCAACTGGATCGAAAGCCGTGCTCAAACAGCAAAAACCATGTTCAAATCATGAAATTCACATGCTGTTTGGACATGGATTTTGAGCTTTTGATATTACAAGACTGGCCTTGCTTTGATTACGTTACGTTGAGCGACGTAACGTTATCGCCCCGAACTTAGCGTTTTAGGGTTCTATGATGACGTCAGATGGTTACTGCGAAACAACGTCATTGTAAATAACATTTTGAACTTGCCGCCATGTTGGTTGGCCGGTCGCATTTGAAGAGTTTATATGGAGTTTTGGGGCGTTTTCGTCAAAATTTGCTGTCAGAATCGTAAGTTATGCAAGAACAATGATCATCCATGGTTATTTCATTGCATTAACATTTGCGGGATCACTCGGAAGATATTTGAACATTCGGCCTGGCGGCCTCATGTTCAAACAGCTTCCTCGGGACCCGGCGAATGTTAATGCTTGAAAAACCATGGTTGATCCCTATATTTTATAACCTTAGTACGAGGACTTGTGAACCTTTACCACTCTCTAGGCTTTTTCAGCAGATGACAAATTGTTGATATGTTTTCTTGTTTTTCCCAGCAAACAGGACTTGTCATCTCATGCAAATTATTTTTCCCAGAAATTAGAACTTGATATCTCATGCAAATTGTCTCCATAGGAGACAATTTGCATGAGATGTCAAATCCTGTTTTCTGGGAAAATTAGAAAAATATTTCAAAATGTTGTCTGCAGGGAAAAAATACCCAGCATGCAGAGCTTAACCCTTGTCCTGCTGAATATTTAAATATGTCTTACCCACTACTGATTATCAGCCAATCAGATTACTTGATGCAAATTACTGCAACAAATTCATAAACTGGATTGCAAACAATGAAGATCCTGATCAGATGGCTTCTTCAGAAGCCATCTGATCTTGATCTACATTGTTTCAAAGATGAGGCATATCTGGGCTCCGCAGGACAAGGGTTAATTTTCTTTGCTGTTATAAATTAGAATTTTATTCTATATTTTTACAGAGATCCCAGAAAGGTGACTCTGAAGAAGGGCTCCACTGGTCTGGGCTTCAACATTGTTGGTGGAGAGGATGGGGAGGGGATCTTTGTGTCCTTCATCCTGGCTGGTGGGCCTGCAGACCTCAGTGGGGAGATCCGAAGAGGGGATCAGATTCTCTCGGTAAGTGTAACCAAAGCTCTATATCAGGAACCATGCTCTGGATAATTTGGTGATATTTTTTCTACTTGCTGCGTTAAAACATAAGTTGTTGGCATCCGTTAGAATGGCAGTAACTGTTGTCAAATTCTGATGATTGAATGTGCACTGCACTGGGTAAACTGCTCATAACACCGCAACCTCGTTATAACACAGTTCATTATAACACGGTGTTGGATATAACATGGTTTCAAGGTGGATCCCAAAAATGTATAGATTATATGGAAAAATGACCATAAATGGTCATTTTTCTATATAATCTATTCATTTTTGTTTGGATGTAACACGGCTGTTTAACTAACACGGTTTCTGATTTGGACCCCATTAATAGTGTTATAAAGAGGTTGTTATAAAGAAGCCTCCGTGGTGCAGTGGTTACACTACTCGCCTTGTAAATCAGGGATCGCAGGATTGATCCCGGGCTTCTCCAGACTTTCGGATGAGTCTTTAATCCGAGGTCCCATCTCCGTATGAACTTAGCTGTTGGTGGGACGTAAAACTCAAACACTCACTCACTCATAAAGAGGTTGTGGGGAATACAGTAAAATTCCACTATTAAGACCACCTAAAATAAAGACTAAATTTGCTTTTAGAGGCTTATTTAGTAGTTTGCAGTTGTTCTGTCTGTGTCTTTTCTGCATACACTGTCCTCTGGTTATAGACCACCTTTGGAACTGATCAAAAGTGGTCTTAAAGACCACTTTTGAACAGTCCCAAAGGTGGTCTTATTATTGGAATTTTACTGTATAAGCTTACCCAGGAAAAATGTGTTGATATAAAAGGACTGGCTGGATATGATCTAAATTGTGTTTTGTTTGTTTGATTTGAGGTTTAACGTCCCCGTCAACACTGTAAAGGTCATTTTGGAGACGTTGCTTCCAATTTTGTGGGACTTTTACCCGACAATGAGATGAAATGACATCTCAAGCCCTGTCGCCCAATGAAACCAATAGGGTTTATTAGCATGGACGGTCCGCCGCGCACCACGGTTCCTGGACAGGCTTAGATCCTCTAAGCGGTTTACCAGTACTAGTGTGCGGGCCGGATTCAGCTCTGCGTGGAAGCATCATGCAGCCCATATATTTCTTCAAGCCCCTATGGGCGGGGGCCGCTAAATTGTGTTAACAGGATGGTTAATCTCGGCCCACATGGGCTTGGAGAAATAGATTGGGCTGCATGGTGCTTCCATGCAGAGCTAAAACCGATCGAACTTGAGTGCTGGTAATCTGCTTACCGTATTCGGGTGTGTATTACCCGCATTTGCGTACTACCCGCACCCCCTTTTTTTGGCCAAAATCTGGGGGAAAACTGTTATACTGTTGTATTACCCGCATGGAACATTTGCTGAAATTTTGGTGGATGCGTAAGTGAGAAAAAGTAAGAATTTCGCCAGTTTTTGTAGCACAAAACGGAACGCGCGATCGTCTTCAAAAGGCGGGAAAATGCACGTGCGTGCGAGTATCACCAGAAAGCATGTATTTTGATTAAAATGTTGAAAAAACTTTACCTGTTCACCAGTGTTATTTATTTATTAACCCACATATGCCCGCGGCCCTTTTTTGGGGACATCGGCAAACAGTGCAGTCCCAGATCAGACGCCTCAGAAAGACGCCGCAGACGTTTCTTTTTTGGGACATCGGCAAACAGTGCAGTCCCAGATCAGACACCTCAGAAAGGCGCCGCAGATGTCTGATTTGGATTTACACTGTTTATTGATTTCTAACGGTTCAATTATGACACTATTGTTAATCCCTGTCATATAATTGCCACCCTGCGGTGCGTGTCGATAAGGTGTGAAAATATGGTCAAGTTATGTCTCTAATTTGCGTTTATTCCCCAATCATAAAATTTAATCCGCAATCAGTGTGAAAATTATTTAATTGCTCCTAAGACGAGTTGCTACGACTATTCTGCTATCTCGTGAATGGTTATGTTTTGGCGCCAAATAGCAGACGCTTGGCGAGAAAAGTTGAACTCTTTGTGTTAACACATCTGTATTCTGTTGTTGGTTGTTGACACGGAGCTTACGGAAAGCGCTGTTTTGCTAGCGAGAATACTTTTACCGTTTCCAAACATTTTTTTATGAGACAGATACGCCCCATTAAACTAAAACAATAGACACGTGTGGGGTTGCTGGGGTACGATGACGTCATTTACCGATCGCGTGCAGAAAAAAAAAACTAGCGGTGATTTGTGGGCGGCAGTTTGGATGCCGGAAAACTTTGATGTTCGCATTGAACTTGCTTGTTTATTTTGTTTAAAATCAGAGTTTTAGGAATAAAACTCACAAAATCGGGCTTGCTAGTAATAGAGATTGTTATATTACTCATGTGTAAGTAAAATTGAGTGGACAATTAAACGTTATTTATGTCGGGAATCGTTAAAGGATAGAGCATTACATGAGATGCATCGTATTTTCAGCTGTAAAAAGTAAAAATAAAATGGTCCAAAAATAATTCGGGCGGATTACCCGCACCCAGAACTTGGGCCTGTAATTTGAGGGAAAAAAACTGCGGGTAATACACGCCCGAATACGGTAGGTCTAAGCCTGCCTAAGAAAAGTGATGAGAGTAGCAATGTCTCCAAAATGACCTAAATAGTGTTGAAGGGGAAATTTAAACCTCAAATCAAAACGAACCGTGTTAAGCCTTATCATGCTGTTCATGACAGCCCCTACCTTTGGAAACAGTGTAGATCCAGATCAGATGGCTTTTGAAGAAGCCATCTGATCAGGATCTACACTGTTTGACATTCAGCTTATGGAGTTGTAAGAGTAAATTACATTAAGTAATCTGATTGGTTCAAAGTCAGAAATGGGTGTGGCTAAACTGAATATTCAGCAAGAGAAGGGTTATAAATTGTGTCATTGGATCCATTCTATCAAGTACCCACAATACATCTATATGTTTAAATTAAAAAAAATAAGGAAAATTACTTATGATTATTTCTCATTACTCATTCTCTTAGTTAACCAGTCGTTAAAACTGTCACATTAAAGGTGCATTATTGAGCTACAGGGTCTCAAATTTTTTTTTCTGGTTTTTATCTTCAATGTATACTCCTTTGTCGTGTGTACACTTTTGGAGCCAAATACAGCTTCAGAACTTTGTGAAAATGGTCGTTTTCATTCGTGTTTACCCTTCGCTCTGAACATGTGTTCGGAATTTCTGTTCTAAAAATAAATCTGTCACTTTACACATACATGGCGACAGTATAGTCTCTGAGTGTCGTTACTTATGGCATGATTTGCAGCATCATATTTTTTTCCCGATTGAGGCATGGCCTAAGCAAACAAGGCCAAAAATGAACGGTCGCATAACGTCATATATGGGGATTCTATTTTTGTCACGAACTAAAAATAGATCTAACTAGTGTTCGAAACTTAGTTAGGGAATCCCTCTCAAACTCGTTTACCTGTCATCATAATTGTTAGCATTATTGCATAAAATGCATTCATTTGTATTGTTTTAAAGAAAAATACCGGCTATATGTATTTTATTTTTGGAAGCATTTTTTCCAGATAGCTCAATAATGCACCTTTAACCTGCTGAATAAATTAAAATTTGCCACACTCATTTTTAGCAACAAATATAGTATGTTCATTAAAATTCGCAAACTGAAGTACATTGTAGATCCTGATCAGATGGCTTCTTCAGAAGGGTTTAACAGGATAAGGGTTAACCCTTAAAACGCTGAGAAAATCTACATCTGAAAATGTCGTCTGCTTCTGCCGTCTGCTGAATCTTCTTGCAAACTTTTTAAAAATTATTTTTGAATACAGGCAAACAGAGTGAACCCAGATCAGACTGCTCCTAGAGGATGAGTCTGATCTGGGTCCACATTGTTTGCAAAAATAAGTTTTAAAGTAACCGGCAGACGACAAAGCAGATGGCAATTGTGGTGAATGGCATTTTATGAGTTAACTTTTCTTACGAGCTCACTTATTTGACATGGACTAAAATCTCATCCTTTACATTACGCAAACACGCCTATACAAACACATTGCCACTTTTATTGCTGAAAAAATGAAAATTTTATGATGAAAAATTGTGATATTTTTCTTACTTCTGCTCAAAATATAGATTGTGGGCACTCGTTAGAACCGCCTCATCGAGGCGGTTCTAACGAGTATCCACAATCTATATTTTAGAGCAGAAATAAGAAAAATAAGGTATACCCCCGGAAACCCCAGTTTTACTATATAAAAGTGGGGTTCAAGGGGGTCAAAATTATATAGGCGTGTTTTCTTGATGTATTGTGTTATGTCCATCCTGTACAGTAGTAAAAATTATTCTACAGGTAAACAGTAATGATTTGCGGCGGGCGACCCATGAAGAAGCAGCAGCTGTATTGAAAGGAGCCGGCGACACGGTGGAAATTGTCTGCCAGTATAGACCAGAAGGTCAGTTCCATCTCATTTTTTGACGCTTATGACCCATGAAGAGGGTTGACGCGTCGTTAAACACGAAATCATCATCATCATCCATCTCATTTTTCAGCCATAAAGTTGTAATACACTGATAACCTAACCCGAAAATGGAACACTCGCAGACAGTGCAGGCCCAGATCAGACACCGCATACAGCAGGGATACAAACTGGCCACAATTTTTCAGGGGCCAGCTGTGTTCCTGAAATGTTTGCTCACCTGTCACGTAGTGACAAGGTGAGCTTTTGGGATCACTTTTTGTCCGTCGTCCGTCGTGCGTGCGTGCGTGCGTCCGTAAACTTTTCTTCAAACGACATCTCCTCCTAAACCACTGATCGTATTTTGACCAAACTTCACAGGAATGATCCTTAGGTGGTCCCCTTTCAAAGTTGTTCAAATGGTTCCGGTCCGTTGCACATATAGGTCACAGTAGCCAAAAATAGATTTTTTTCACCGCAAACTTAAAAAATCTTCTTCTCTGAAACTGCAAGGCCCAGGTCTTTGATATTTGGTATGAAGCTTCATCTAGTGGACCCCTACTAAGATTGTTCAAATTAAAGTGCTGGGGCCAAAAATGCCCCCGCAACAGGGCCCTTTTGTTTTACATGGGCTTATATAGGGAAAATCTTGAAAAATCTTCCTTCTCTGAAACCGCAAGGCCCAGGTCTTTGATATTTGGTATGAAGCTTCATCTAGTGGACCCCTACCAAGATTGTTCAAATCGAGGGTTGAAAGGTAAAAGGTGCTAACTAACATTTTTGAAAAAATCGAGTTAAATTGATTTTTTTAATCTTCATGATAAGAGCTATCTATGAAAAAAATTGCCACACATTAATACAAAGGTTTATTTGCCAAAAATGGTAAAAGTAAAAGGTGCTAAGTGCAAAGTACATAATTGTATTCCGGTATAAGGTGCTAACTTCCATCTTTGGCAGGTAAAGGGTGCTAAATGCATTTAGAACCTTTCTCCAGAACAAGTTTATCGAAAACTGAAACTCAATAGGTGCTATGATCATTAATCATCTTTTTCTAGGAGAGAAACTCAGCATATGTTAACCATTAGGTAGATACGGGCCTCCGTTGCCTAGTGGTCAAGAGCGCTGACTCTTGATCATTAGGTCTCTCACCACTGTGGTTCGAGCCTCGCTCGGGTCACATGTGAGACGCCAAGTTCTGCAACGGAAGGTCAGGTGGTTTTTCTCCGGGTACTCCGGTTTTTGCCCACCTCTGATTCACGATCGGCTCGATATGAGTGAAATAATCTTGAAAGGGCCGTAAAACCAAAACCAAAAAAAAAAACATTAGGTAGATAACTTCATGCTAAATCATTAGAAACCATTTAGGAGGAACAAAGAGAAAAAAAAACTCCCAATATTAATGGTAAGTATTACCAATTATTTTATTTATTCAATATTAATTTAAGTATTTATTTAGAGACATACTATATTGTCACAGTGTAATAAATTGTTGCAGACTGTTGTAAAGAGTGTTTGCTAGTAGATAGTAATACCGCATCAGTCCTGATAAACGCCACTGCTCTAATCAGCATCTCCTGCTCTTATAAACACCCCCTGACTCCTTTCAGAAAATAATGTTAGATTTAACTTGAATGATTTCCCGGTTGCTTGTCTGGATATGGTATCTCATTTATGAGAAGTCTTAAAGGAAAGAATTTGCTCCTAAAGGAGCATTTTATTCCTTTAAAATGGGAGGCAAAATAGTAGACTAATTTCCTCTGTAAATATACAAATTCCCCTTAATACAATTTGTAACAAGTTTTCAGCAGCAGTGGCTGATTTACTGTATCCAAATTATATTGTTTATTACAAGTATTTGGCGGTGCTTAAGGTGTTAATAACTCCCCTTTCTGAAATGCAATGCTCCCCCAGCTCGCATGAGGGGTGGCGTGCCTTTAATTTGACTATACCGTATGTTAATATTTTGATGTGATAAATTAAAAAGCAAAGAATAAAAATACATACACAAGACTGCAAGTTGGTGTGCTGTTGGTGTAGTGTTATGCTATTTTTTGTTTTGGTTTCATGGCCCTTTCAGTATTATTTCACTTGTATTGATCTGATCGTTAATCTGAGGTGACAGAGAACCGTAGTAACCACTTGGCGTCTCATGTGACCCTAGCCATGCTCGAAACAGTGGTGAGAGACCTAAGGATTGAAAGTCGGCGCTCTTATCCGGCCCATTTAATCTTATGCTATGTTATGATACACATTTGCATCACACAAACACGCCTGCATAATTTTAAACCCATTAAACCCAAAATTTATATAGTTAAGCTTTGGTTAACAGGATTATACATCAGTTTTCTTATATTCCTGCTAAAATAGCTTGTGTGTACTCGTTAGAACATCGCCAATGTGGTTCTAACGAGTACCCACAATCTATGTTTCAAGCAGAACTACATAATCTGAAAAAAAAAAAAAATTTTGGTGGTAATATTTACAATAGATTTGAATAGGCATTTTTTCGCAATGATGAGAAAAACAGCAGGCAAGGATTAGGAATCGATATAAATACCACACACCTCCCAATACATCAAAGGGAAAGAGACACGAAAATAAAATGACTTCACCGCAATGAAAAAGACACAAGTGGAAAGCCAAATTCCCACAAAATTGTCATATAGCTCTCCGAAATGAAAATATATTAGCAATACATACATGCAGCAAAGACGAACAATAACAATAATACACCACGACAGTAGAACCGCCTTGGATCAGTCAGTAAAAAGTTTTATTCTGGAGGCTTAAATCCATTTTAGGAGGCCATTGTCAGGGCCCTTGGTTCTGCTGTGGTTTAGACAAATAATGTGTTCAGTCCGCATGAAGGATTTTTAGCTCATCAGTTCATCATCTCAGAGAACATAAAAGTCAAACGACTACAGTGAAACAATGATGACTCGACAGCATGGAATAACTGAAATGCTGGAGCAAAAGAAAACAAACAGTCAGTCTCCGGTGTCAAGCGCCATCAGTATTTGAGCTACTGCGGTCACAAGGTTAAATTGGAAGGGGAGATAAGAAAGATACAATGGCATCCAGCCTAACTGGCTGAAACTTGATTACTCTGTTTCAAGGCATCAGGGAACTGCGCATGCCAAGATCAGCCTATCAAGTTGGCTACCTGGTCAGTATAGGTGTTGTCTGAACAAACTATGCAGTATGGGATGTCTTGTTTGAGCATGCCTATTTGCAGATGTTCATATTTTTCTTATATATACATGTATCTTATGTCCTCATTTTGGTATACTTTCAGATGGATGGTGAAGAGTGGTCGGATTGGTCTGATGAATTATGTATGCTAGATAATGTCCCATCAGACTGTTTGGGTGATGTATTCAAGTCAAAAGATGATATGATAGCAAGAAATGACATTTCGTCGCAGGATCAGCTTGCAGCAGTAAAAGAAAATTTACACAGAAAAAAAAATTCAAGATGAAGACAGCACGTACATAGACCAAGAACTTTCAGCGAGTGTTACAGTCCAGCAGAACGCAACTGAAATCGCAACTGAAATCCAACATAAAGACAGTACTGAAATAAACAAAGGGCATTCAGAAAGTGTTAAACTCCAGCAGAACGCAACTGAAAGCCAAGATGAAGACAGTACTGAAATAAATCAAGAGCATTCGGAGAGTGTTAAACTCCAGCAGAAAGTAACTGAAATCCAACACAAATGAAGCAAACCATGAACAGTTACAGAATGTAACGGTGCCTGAAACAACAGATGAAATTCCGTCTAATGTGAATCTGTTCCCAGAAATAGTCGGGTCAGCTAGTTGACAGTGAGGGAAATAGGATAAACTGGTTAAAACTGAAGTGGATCCAGGTTAGAAGGGACTTCCCAAATAGTTTATTCTTAAACTATACTTTTGATGCTACATTGTTCAAAGAGGTGAAAGTATCACTTGCCAATACGAGAGGGAGACCAAAAGTAACAGCCGGGATCGAACTTAAACCGAGATACAAAGGCAAATTGTCCATTTCAACCGCAAAAAAGGCAGACCTGTTATCACTGTGCGCTTCAGGAACAATTCCAGAAGAGTATCATGGCTACTATCAATCGCTGGTGTCAAGCAAATCATTAAAGGACAAATTGCCTTTACCAGCCACCAGTGAAAATAAGGAGGTCACGGACGAAAATTAGCATACATCGATATGCCTGGAAAGGAACATATATTACTGAATTTGACTTTTAACCCTTATGGTACCAAATGGAATATTCCTCCTTATATATAGCATGAGTCCATTTCAAAATTTCGGGGGTGTCAAGTCATGTTTTCTTCAAAATTTATTTGGAAACTGGCTGAATGTTTTGCAAACAGTGCAGGCCCTGATCAGACGCCTTGTTCTGCGGCGTCTGATCTGGGCCTGCACTGTTTGCCAACTACCCCTTTAGGGGCTTCCGGTACTAAATGGGTTAAATGGCATTGTAGGAGATATATATCAAAAGATGATTTGCGTCGTTTCCTATGAACTGTGTCATGAGAAAATGGTGAAATGTACATACTAAGACCATCTGCGCAAATGCGTAGCAAGGTTTGCTTTGTTTGAGTTGAGGTTTAATGTCCCCATCAACACTGTATAGGTCATTTTGGAGACATTGCTTCCAATTTTGCATCGAGATGAAATTACATTTCAAGCCCTGTCGCCCAATGAAACCAATAGGGTTTAAACTCAAGTACGACCGACTCGAACCGTTTTGCCTGGGCAGGCTTAGATCCCCGTGTGCGGTCAGTTTCAGCCATGCGTAGAAGCATCATGCAGCCCATCTATTTCTTCAAGCTCCGATGGGCGGGGGTCGTGCGTAGCCAGGTAATACAAAAGATCTGACTACAACTATGTCAGAAAGCATACCGTGCATGCTTTTACGAGACTGAGCAGATGTGAAGGCTGGTCAGAGCATTCGCAGTTTACATATACCATTTAGACATATTTTCTCATTAATGTATTGTTGTAATCTCAGTAATCTCTTTTTTGTATGCTATAATCACAAATATAGAAAATGTATGCAATACAGGAATTCATCAATGACTTCTTGTTACATTTTAGCCAATGGATGTTTTCTCTGCCGGTAAAAGGGGCTAACTACACTTAGCATCTTTAACCGGAATATTATTAACATGTAAACGGTGCTAAAGTCACTTGTCACCTTTTTCCGGAAAACTTTGAAAATCTGCTGACATACCTGTCACAAAAAAGCCGAGTTTATAGACTTAAAAACATATCTTTTGAAACACATTATTTGGAATTTTATAGCTAATGAATACATGTACCAATAAATACCAAAATGCTTACCTTATAACATGGTCTTGATTTTTAAAATTAGTTTACATCTAAAAAGTCGATTATCTCAAAATGAGCAAAACTGCAGTTAGCACCTTTTACCTTTCAACCCTCGAAATTATAGTGCTTGGGCCAAAAATGCCCCCGCACGGGGGCCCTTTGGTTTTACATGGGCTTATATAGGGAAAATCTTTAAAAATCTTCTTCTCTGAAACCGCAAGGCCCAGGTCTTTGATATTTGGTATGAAGCTTTATCTAGTGGACCTCTACCAAGATTGTTCAAATTATAGTGCTGGGGCCAAAAATGCCCCAGCACAGGGGCCCTTTGGTTTTACATGGGCTTATATAGGGAAAATCTTTAAAAATCTTCTCTGAAACCGCAAGGCCCAGGTCTTTGATATTTGGTATGAAGCTTTATCTAGTGGACCCCTACCAAGATTGTTCAAATTATAGTGCTGGATCTAAAAATGCCCCCGCACGGGGGCCCTTTGGTTTTACATGGGCTAATATATAAGGAAAATCTTGAAAAATCTTCTTCTCTGAAACCGCAAGGCCCAGGTCTTTGATATTTGGTATGAAGCTTCATCTAGTGGACCCCTACCAAGATTGTTCAAATTATAGTGCTGAGGCCAAAAATGCTCCCGCACGGGGGCCCTTTGGTTTTACATGGGCTTATATAGGGAAAATCTTTAAAAATCTTCTTCTCTGAAACCGCAAGGCCCAGGTCTTTGATATTTGATATGAAGCTTTATCTAGTGGACCCCTACCAAGATTGTTCAAATTATAGTGCTGGAGCTAAAAATGCCCCCCACACGGGGGCCCTTTGGTTTTACATGGGCATATATAGGGAAAATCTTGAAAAATCTTCTTCTCTGAAACCGCAAGGCCCAGGTCTTTGATATTTGGTATGAAGCTTCATCTAGTGGACCCCTACCAAGATTATTCAAATTATAGTGCTGGGGCCAAAAATGCCCCCGCAACAGGGCCCTTTTGTTTTACATAGGCTTATATAGGGAAAATCTTGAAAAATCTTCTTCTCTGAAACTGCAAGGCCAAGGTCTTTGATATTTGGTATGAAGCTTCATCTTGTGGACCTTTACCAAGATTGTTCAAATTATAGCCCTGTGGCCAAAAATGCCCCAGCTCAGTGGCCCTTTGGTTTTACATAGACGTATATAGGGAAAATCTTGAAAAATCTTCTTCTTTGAAACCACAAGGCTTAGGTCTTCGATATTTGTTATGAAGCTTCAGCTGGTGGACCTCTATAAAGATTGTTCAAATTATAGCCCTGAGACCAAAAATGCCTCCGCAATGTGGCCCTTTGGTTTTACATAGACTTATATAGGGAAAATCTTTAAAAATCATCTTCTCTGAAACACAAGGCTTAGGTCTTTGATATTTGTTATGAAGCTTCAGCTAGTGGACCTCTACCAAGATTGTTCAAATTATAGCCCTGGGGCCAAAACTGCCCCTGCTCCGGGGCCCTTTGGTTTAACATAGACTTATATAGGGAAAATCTTGTTTTACATAGACTTCTATATGCAGGGTAAACCTTTAAAATCTTCTTCTCTGAAACCAGAAAGCCCAGGTCTTTCATATTCGATATGAAGCTTCATCTTGTGGACCTCTACCAAGATTGTTCAAATTATAGCCCTGGGGCCAAAATTGACCCTGCCCGGGGCCCACTTGTTATACATTGGATCAGGTGAGCGAACCAGGGCCCTCTGGGCCCTCTTGTTTTTTTCAGTGGCCCAGGCCAAAATTTGGGCACCCACGATTCATGAAGAACTCGAAACTTATGAAAACAAAATAATTTCAGAACGATTTAATTAAAAACTTGTAATTGTAACAATTGTGTACAGTCTTTGTTGTGTATAAATTTGCTCCTTCAAGATATTGATAATACACCTCAGCCCCGTTAGAGCATGATTGGTTATAACACAAATTGGGATATAACAAGGATGTTGTTTGGACCCCAAATTTTCTCCAACCTTCCATTATTTGCTTCCGTAAAACAATCCTAGCGAGTTGTTCAGGAACTTAGAAGAAATCTAGGAGTATTAACACGGTAGTTAGCGGTAAATTTTTATGTCACCTTAACCAATTTAGTACCGGAAACCCCTAAAGGGGTACTTGGCAAAACGTGCAGGCCCAGATCAGACGCCGCAGAACGCGGGGTCTGATCAGGGCCTCCACTGTTTGCTAAAAGTTAAGCCATTTTCCTAATCAATTTTGAAGAAAACACAACCTGACACCCCTAAATTTTGAAATGGACCCCTACTATATGTAAGGAGGAAGATTCATTTGGTACAAAAAGGGTTAATCACTTGTCAGTTATCCAAACAATCAATTCAGATTAAAATCACTATTGTTTACATACCTGTGATTATTTTATGATGACCATGAGGGAGATTTCTTCTCAGATGAGGGAGATTGGGGTCCTGATGAGGGAGACTTTTTGATGACACATTCAAATTGTCTTTCTTATCATTTTTCTATGGTTTAGACTTACAAAGGAACTAGAACTACTTACTTAATATGATCGGAACATATTTTTTTCACGTTTTAATTTCAAAACAGTAAGTTTAAGGTTATTTACAAAGAATTCTGTAACTACAAATCCATCTGGTATGCCTCATCGATGTGATTTCAAGTACCCACAACATAATGTCGTTGGTAGTTGTCAGAGTCACTTGATTGTTGCAAGTACCCACAACATGTTTTAGTGCAGAAATACTTTGTAAGAAAAATTATCCCAAAAGTTATCCAGAACTGGGTTTCACTGCAGACTCAAAGCACAAAGTTCTCTTCAATGATAACAGGCCTCATATTTTTCAGGCATTTGCAGGATTTCTTGAATTTTTTTTGGATTTCAGGCTTTTAGCTTTTGATTTTTTCCCCCTATATTCTGTTTAAAATGACAATTTAACCTTAATTTATTTAGCCACATCCATTTCTGACTATCAGCCAATCAAATTACTTGATATAATATATTCATTCACTTTACAAACTGAATAACAAACAGTGTAGATCCTGATCAGAGGGCTTCTTCAGAAGCCATCTGATCTGGATCTACATTGTTTGCAAATGTAATGGTTGTCGTGTTCGGCAGAATAAGGGTTAAGGCTGCAAAATCGAGCCTTTCAGGCATGGAAAAGCTTGGTCAGTATGAGGCCTGTGATAAGCATGCAAAATGCAATAACTAGATTATATTGTCAGGGGAGATAACTAAAATAGCATAGCAACTAGAGTTGTGGTTCTTGCTCATAACAGACCTTCTTAACCTTGGGTATAACTCTGCAAGTTACATCCATATATCTCAAGGGGTTTCGGAGTTAGGGCGATCACAAGGTTATATTGTCAGGGGAGATAACCAAAATACCAGTGCAACCAGAGTTGTGGTTCTTGGTCCTGACATATCTTCTTGGCCTCATGTATAACCATACCAAAGTACCATGAATATATCTCAAAGGGTATTGGAGTTATGGCGAGGCATGACAAGGTTGTGTCTGCGGACGGACGGATGGACGGACGTAAGGCTGACTGCTAGACATGTGGACACAAAATTGTACAAACTCAGTTGAAGTACCTTTCAATGAATTTCTTTCCATCAAGTTAGGCCATTCATCAAAGACTCCTAAAAGTGGATCAAGCAGTGTATGTTGATTGATCTCAATCATTTTGACAAGCAATAATAGCTGCAACCTACTTAATCCTTCTCTTGCTGAATATTCAGTTAAGCCACACCCATTTCTGTCTATCAACCAATCAAATTATTTGATGTAATTTATTGCTACAAACTCATAAACTGAATGCCAAACAGTGCAGATCCTGATCAGATGGCTTCTTCAGAAGCCATCTGATCTGGCTCTACACTGTTTGCAAAGATAGGGGTTGTCGTGAACAGCATGATAAGGGTTAATAAGCTTTTTAAAGCAGAATTAGGCTTAATTTTAGGTTTTCTTAATAGCAGAATTTCAGTGTAATACCTGATAAAATTATTACATCTACTAGGCAGATGCCCTTCACATGTAACGTCAAGCTTTATTTTCTCTGAAAAATAAGAGAAAAACACTTTGAAAATGCCGTCTACTAGTTATGATTAGCAGATGTATGTTTGAGATCATGTTGCATGAGAATACTGTCTGGTAGCCATTACGCAAACACGCCTATACAAATACATTGCCACCTTTATCGCCGAAAAATGAAAATTTTATGATGAAAAATTGTGATATTTTTCTTATTTCTGCTCAAAATATAGATTGTGGGTACTCGTTAGAACCGCCTCATTGAGGCGGTTCTAACGAGTACCCACAATCTATATTTTAGAGCAGAAATAAGATGAGGGGGTTCTAACGAGTACCCACAATCTATATTTTGAGCAGAAATAAGAAAAAATAAGGTTCACCCCTTGTAAACCCCAGTTTTACTATATAAAATTGGGGTTCAAGGGGGTCAAAACCATATAGGCATATTTGCGTGATGAGAGACAAAAATCAATCACATGGTTCAAATGAGAATGCTTATATTACTGCCGACTATCATATTCGGCTTTTCCCCAGACTGCCTACATATGTCTTTTGGCAGAGTAAAGCCTCCATGGCAAGCCTTCAAACCAAGGTCCAATCTCCGTATGACCTTGGTTTTTGGTGGGATGTAGAACACAAATACATAAATGAATTTGCCTATCAGAAATGACTTGCATTGCCTCCCTTCTCAAGCTTGGGCACCATGTTTACATGCCCATGACTATAATGATCGTAAGTTTGTTTTGTTTGTTTGATTTGAGGTTTGACCCATAATGAGCCATCTCATCTGGGTCTACACTTTTTGCTCTCCTGTTAACCCTTGTCCTGCTGAACATGACAACCTCTTCCTTTGCACACAAGTGTAGACCCCGATCAGGGAAGCCATGAAGGGTTAATACAAGGTCTGATCCAGCCCAAGAGAAGTTTCACTGGCTTGCATGTTATGACCTTGATAGTGTTGACTAGGCTATTATTAAAATTCCAGAACCATCACAAAAGCATGCCTATATAATTTTGACACCTTTGAACCCCATGTGTATGTAGTAAAACTGGGGTTTACAGGCAGGGGTAAACCTTATTTTTCTTATGTCTGCTCTACAATATAGATTGTGGGTACTCTTTAGAAAACTGCCTCGACGCCTCGATGACAGTTGTTCCAACGAGTACCAACAATCTATATTTTGAGCAGAAATAAGAAAAATATCACAATTTTACATCTTAAAATTTTCATTTTTTTGGTGATAAAGGTTTCAATGTATTTGTATATATGTGTTTTTGTAATGAAACAAGGAAACAAACAAAACAGTTTTTTCTGTATTTCAGAGTACAATCATTTTGAAGCCAAGATCCAGGATCTTCGAGAGCAGATGATCAATACAAGCACAGGGAGCTTACAAACTACCAGAAAACGTTCATTATTTGTCAGGTATGTAGATTAATGTATGTTTCATTACGATAACACACCAGTGTTACATAGTGTATTTTTTTCACATCTCCAAAATGACTACTTTTCGGATGAAAATATATGATCTTTCTCTTATTCACACTGCAAACATAGGTTGTGGGTGCTCGTTAGAACTGCCTCATTTAGGCGGTTCTAACGAGTACCCACAACCTATGTCTTGGAGTAAAAATAAGAAAACTAATGATTACCCCCGTACACCCCAGTTTTCTCTGTATAAAATGGGGTGTAAGGGGGTGTTCATTTCATGGACTGCCCAGGCAATGCGGCCCATGTGTTCATGTGATGGTTTGATTTGAGGTTTAACGTCCCCTTCAGCAGTGTATAGGTCATTTTGGAGATGTTGCTTCCAATTTTGTGGGACTTTACCCAACATTGAGATGAAATGACATTTCAAGCCCTGTCATCCAATGAAACCAATAGGGTTTATAAGCATGGATGGTCCGACTCGCTCCGCATTGCCTGGGCAGGCTTAGATCCTCTAAGCGGTTACCAGTACTCGTGTGTGGGCCGGATTCAGCTCTGCATGGAAGCATCATGCAGCCCATTTATTTCTTCAAGCCCCAATGGGTGGGGGCCAGGTACGTAGATTACTGTTTGTTTGTTTGATTTGAGGTTTTAACTTCCCATCAACAATGTATAGGTCATTTTTGGGATGTTGCTTCCAATTTTGTGGGACTTTTACCTGACATTGTGATGAAATGACATCTCCAGCCCTGTTGTCCAATGAAACCAATAGGGTTTATAAGCATGGATGGTCTGACTTGCACCGCTTTGCCTGGACAGGCTTAGATCCTCTCAGCGGTTTACCAGTACTCGTGTGAGGTCAGTTTCAGCTCTGCATGGAAGCATCATGCAGCCCATCTATTTTTTCAAGCCTCGATGGGCAGGGGCCTACATAGATTCATGTACGGTCTGGCAGATTTCTTTTGTAGAGATTGGTCTTTTCTGTTGTAATTCTCAGTGAGGCGATTCTAATGATTAGACACAACATACCTCTTCAATTTAAAATCTAACAAATTTCCATAAACTAACTTCTATACATGGATATCTGGAACTATAGGAACAATTCTCTAGGGGCTCAAGAGTGGGTTTGAATTTGCCACAGTAAATAAATTATCAGTATTTGAGTTATCATTTGAAAAACATAAGTGAATTTTACAAGTCGTTTTCTCATTTGCTGGCTCGTTTTTCAATTCTCCAGACTTTCGATCAAGGACCCATCTCTGTATTATCTTAGTTGTTGATGGGATGTAAAACTTAACCCTTAAAATGCCGAGTAAATCTACATCTGAAAATGTCGTCTGCTTATGTCGTCTGCTGAATTTTTTTTGCAAAGTTTTTAAAAATATTTTTGCATACAGGCAAACAGTGTGGGCCCAGATCAGACTGCTCCTGTAGGAGCAGTCTGATCTGGGTCCACACTATTTGCAAACAAAAAATACTTTTAAGGTAACCGGCAGATGGCAAAGCAGACGACAGTTGTCGTGATTGGAAACAGGCGAGTAAACAAGCAAGGGAGGAAGGCTTTTTTGTTTCCTCAAGGCCAGTCACAGGATGAGAACAATTTACAATCATTTTAGAGCTCAAGCATGTTGTATAATTATTGGAAAATCAATGCTTGAACACATCAGGCAATACAGATTATGATTTTATCATTCATCCGCCACCATTCGCAGTGCCTAATATCATCAATATATAGACAGAATGCAGCAAGAGCTGAAATGCAATACAGACATTGGAACACAGCTCCCGATAAGGAGGTTTTGTTTGTTTGTTTGATTTTTAGGTTTAACGTCCCCGTCAACACTATTTAGGTCATTTTGGAGAGATTGCTCCCAATTTTGTGGGACTTCTACCCAACATCGGCCCCTGCCCATCGGGTCGTTGCTTCCAATTTTGTGTGACTTCTACCCAACATCGGCCCCTGCCGATCAGGTCTTGAAGAAATACATGGGCTGCGTGATGCTTCCACGCAGAGCTGAAACCGACCTGCACACGAGTACTGGTAAATCGCTTGGATCGAAGCCTGCCCAGGCAAATGGTATGAGTCGGCCCGTCCATGCTTATAAACCCTATTGGTTTCATTGGGCGGAAGGGCTTGAGATGTCATTTCATCTCTATGTCGGGTAAAAGTCCCACAAAATTGGAAGCAACGTCTCCAAAATGACCTTTACAGTGTTGACGGGGACGTTAAACCTCAAATCAAACAAACAAACAATACAGACATTGGAACTTAGCTCCAGATAAGGAGGTTTTGTTTGTTTGTTTTGATTTGAGGTTAAACATCCCCTTCAACACTATTTAGGTCATTTTGGAGACATTGCTTCCAATTTTGTGGGACTTTTACCCGACATTGAGATGAAATGACATCTCAATCCCTGTCGCCCAATGAAACCAATAGGGTTTATATGCATGGACAGGCCGACTAGCACCACTTTGCCTGGGCAGTCTTAAACCTTCTAAACAGTTTACCAGTTCTTGTGTGCAGTCAGTTTCAGCTCTGTGTGGAAGCATCATGCAGCCCAATCTATTTATCTAAGCTCCGATGGGTGGGGCAATCAGATAAGGAGGTATAATGAAGATAATTTAGGTATAATTTTCCTTATTTCTTGTAAGAAGTATATGTTTTGGGAACTTGTTAACAAGTACCCACAACATACGTTTTTACATGAAGAAATTAGAAAAATTTTCCCTATTACCCATCCTTTGAGCTTGACAAAACATGCAAGAAAACCTGCTTGACGTTAGGAAAACACACCTATACAAATACATTCTAAACTTTACTGCCGAGAAAAGGAAAATTTTAAAATGAAAAGTTTTGATCTTTTTCTGATTTCTGCTCAAAATATCGTTTGTGGGTAGTCGTTAGAACTGCCTCGATGAGTGCCCACAATCTATATTTTAGTGCAAAAATAAAAAAAAAGGTTTATTATCCCTATAAAAGTGGGATTCAAGGGAGTCAGAATTATATAGGTGTGTTTTCGTGATATTAGTACAGATGCAGATCAACTTCGGCATCCACCAGATAGAAAAAAGTTCCAGAGGACCCTTTTTGCCGACCTTGGTAGCTCAGTCTGATGCGCGTTAGACTCAGACTGGCGATCAGTAGGTTGCTGGTTTGATAGCTTCCGGTTCTTCAACATTCTTTTGTAGAGGTTTATCATGAAATCTTTTTAATGGTAATACTCTCCCTTCTGCTGAGTCAAGAAGGGTAGGTGTCAGTCTGGCAGAATTACATGCATTGTACTGGTTAACAGCTTATGTATAAGCCTTAGCAGGAAAATGTGGTTCGATAAACTGACAGGCTCAATATAATGTAAACCGGCCCCGATAGCTCAGTTGGTAGAGTGTCCGCTCTGGGGAACAGGAGGTCACGGGTTCGATCCCGGGCAGCGACATACCAAAGTTGTTAACAATGGTACTAGCTGCTCCTCGCTTGGCACTCAGATTCATGGGGTAGAGCTAGGACTGGTCGACCCAGTTTCAGGATAATGGGACTGGGTGTGGTATCATGTAATGTGTCTGGGACATGATACTTCAGTGAGGCAGCATTATAAAAGTGAGCATTGAGCTCCCTGTCGCAACCAGACACCGTCATGATATGACTGAAAAATTGTTGAAAGCGACGTTAAATCCGAATTCACACACACACACAATATAACATAAATAATGTTGACTGGGCTGTAAACTCCAGTAAGAAAAAATACAGTATCCTCAATTTTAGGCCAGTATTTGTTCCCTAACTTTTTGACGTTAAAAAAACAAATTTGTAACGTTAAAAGATCCAAGTAAGCAGTAGTTTAATGGGGCTTTTTCACTTAATTACTCTTAACCTTTTTTGTACCAAATGGAATCTTCCTCATTATATATAGCAGGAGTCCATTCCATTTCAAAATTTAGGGATGTGAGGTTGTGTTTTCATCAAATTAATTTGGAAAATGACTGAAATTTAAGCAAACAGTGGAGGCCCTGATCAGACGCCACGTTCTTTGGGTCTGATCTGGGCCTGCACTGTTTGCCAGGGTACCCGTTTTGGGGTTACTGGTACTAAATGGGTTAAGAAACAGAATGATGTATCTGACATTTGTTAGAATCTTCTAGGTTTTGTTTGTTTGTTTGTTTGATTTGAGGTTTAATGTCCCCGTCAACACTGTAAAGTTCATTTTAGAGATGTTGCTTCCAATTTTGTGTGACCTTTAACCGACCTTGAGATGAAATGACATCTCAAGCCTTGCAGCCCAAGAAAACTGATAGGGTTTATAAGCATGGACAGGCTGACTCACACCGCTTTACCTTGGCAGGCATAGGTCCTCTAAGCTGTTTACCAGTACTTGTGTGCGGTCGGATTTCAGCTCTGCATGGAAGCATCATGAAGCCCATTTATTTCTTCATGCCCCGATGAGAAAGAATCATCTAGGCTGCAATATTCTTGAATATCTCCATTGATCCATCTCATCTTGAGCCTATGATTTGTTTTGATGAAATTGTCGTTATAACGAGGAAGAAAATAACGAGGAAGGAAACGGTCCTAAAGTATCCTCGTAACTCCTCAACTGTACCTATGTACATTAACTTTGGTAATTCACATACAGTGAAATTTCAAAATCTCAAATACCTTTGGGACCTTGAAAATCTTGTTCGAGATATGGGTAGTTTGAACTGGTTAATCATAATGCTAGGCCATGAGACTTAATGGTGATTTCTTTTCGATCTTTTGTAGAATAAAGAAATGTTGTGTGTACTCATTAGAATCGCCTCAAGGAGGCGATTCTAATGTGTACACACATTCCAGAATGTTGTGAGTACTCATTAGAATCGCCTCAAGGAGGCGATTCTAATGTGTACACACAACATTCCTTTTCAAGTTGAAATCGGAAAAAGTCAATAAAGGGTCCTGATATAGACACATCCAAACACTTCGTCCGGCTCCCACCCACCGGGGCCTGAAGAAATAGATGGGCTGCATGATGCTTCCAGGCAGAGCTGAAACCGGCTCGCACACGAGTACTGGTAAACCGCTTAAAGGATCTAAGCCTGCCCAGGCAAAGCAGTGCGAGTCTGACCGTCCATGCTTATAAACCCTATTGGTTTCATTGGGCAAAAGGGCTTGAGATGTCATTTCATCTCAATGTTGGGTAAAAGTCCCACAAAATTGGAAGCAACGTCTTCAAAATGACCTTTACAGTGTTGATGGGGACGTAAAACCTCAAATCAAATAAACAAAACCTATGTAGGTTAACTTTGGTATTTCACATACAGTCAAATTTCAAAATCTCAAATACCTTTGGGACCTTGAAAATCTTGTTCTAGATATGGGTAGTTCCAACTACTGATGGTTAATCATAATGCTAGGTCATGAGGCGTATCATCATCATCATCATCATCATTATCATCATCATCAGAGAGGTACAGAGGCAACATCCACATAAGTGGGCCCCCTTCCAGGTAGCTGGCTTTCTGCACACATGGCAGATTTCACACCAGATCTCCAGGTATGTCTATTATGAGGGTTGATAGCTGATAGCTTCCAAAATGGGGATATCTTTTCCATCTTCTGTAGAATAAAGGAATGTTGTGTATACTCAGTAGAATCGCCTCATTGAGGCGATTCTAATGAGTACACACAACCTGCCTTTTCAAGCTGAAATCAGAAAAAAGTCCATAAAGGGTCCTGATATATACATTAGAACTTCGATGGCTAGAACACCGATGGCTCGTTTACCATGGATGCGTCGAACCCATTCTTGAGCCCCTAGCGAAATCCTCTGCATAAGAAATAGTGGGGGATAATTAAGGAGATTTTAGTCTTTTATCTTGCAAATGTATGCTGTGTGTACTCATTAGAATCGCCTCGATGAGGCGATTCCAATGAGTACACACAACATACATTTTTATTATAAAACACCAAAAAGATATCCAAAAGTATATCGTATACCTCCTGGCAGTCTCCCTCAGTGGCTCGAACTACCCCTGTCTCGAACAGATTTTCGAGGTCCCACAGGTGTTCCAGCCATTGAAGTTCGACTGTATAAATATCTGAAGCTATTGGAAGAACTCTCTAGGTTCTCGAGAGCAAGTTCGAATTAGCCATGGTAAACGAGGTATCCGTATTCGAGTTATCGAAGTTTCATTGTGCATACACCTGTGGACACAAAAGCGTTCAAACTTTGATGAGCTTCATTTCATTCTGACTTGAAACATCATTCAATATATCCTAACATCCTATCAGACAGCTGCCAGACAGAAATAAATTCAAAACCCAAGGTGGTGTACATTTCATTGTTGACTCCTGCACTGTCCAATCAAAATACACCTCAGATGTCACTCACAAAGTTTTTTTTCCAAAATGAGACCAATCAATTGCTTGATCTAGTTTTAGAATTCTTTGATGAATGACATTTGCTTGTCAAACTAACTTGATGCAAAGAGATTCATTGAAAGTTATTTCATAGGAGTTTGAACGCTTTTGTGTCCACAGGTGTAACAATTTTTGCAGTCAACTGTTTCATGAAACGTGCTTTGTTTTTCAGAGCCCTGTTTGATTATGACCCTACCAAAGACAGCGGCCTACCCAGCAAAGGCCTAGCATTTAGATACGGAGACATTTTACACGTCACTAACGCGAGCGACGATGAGTGGTGGCAGGCTAAACGTATCATGTCTGATGTAGAAGATGACAGTATAGGCATTATTCCCAGTAAGAAAAGGTTGGTACCCTTCTTGAAGGTCTCATTCTTATGGACCTCCAGACTTTCGGATGAGTCTTTGAACCGAGGTCCCGACTCCGTATGACCTTAGCTGTTGGTGAGACGTAAAACTCAAACACTCAATCTCCTATGGACCTCCAATCTCACTTGAATATGTCAAAAATTTGTGACAGCACAGTAGAGTTCTGCTGGCTACCAAAGACAAGCCAAATTAAGATTAATTTTCTCTTAAACATATATTTATAAGGTTTCAGTTGTCTTTCTCTGTGTTTTCGGCACCAAATACAGTAAATTTCCACTATTAAGACCACCAAAAATTGAGACTAATGCTGATTTAAAAAAAGCTTATTTAGAAAGTTTCAGTTATTCTTTGTGTTTTCTGCATACAGTGTCCTCTATTCTTAGACCACCTTTGGGACTGTTCAAAAGTGGTCTTTCAGACCACTTTTGAACAGTCCCAAAGGTGGTCTTAATATAAGCATTTTACTGTATCCTCTAGTAAACAGTCATTCACAACCCAGCCCATCATTCACACCCCAGCCCATGACGTCTTCGAGAATTAGATTTGGCTGCATGGTGCTTCCAGGCAAAGCTGAAATGACTGAATGTGAGTACTGGTAAATTGCTTAGATGGTCTAAGCCTGCCAATGCAGAGAGGTGTGAGGCTGACCGTCCCTGCATATAAACCCTAGCAGTTTGTTCAGGCGGTAGGGCTTGAGATGTAATTTCATCTCCGTGTATGATAAAAGTCTCACAAAATTGTACTGATTTGTTCGGGCAGTAGGGCTTGAGATATTATTTGGGCCCCGTCAAGCGATTTTGGTACTTATCGCCTATGCGAGCAGCGAAGGTTCAGGCGAGCCTGCGCATCCGCACAGTCTCGCCAGAACCTTCACTGCTCGCTCATACAAGGAGTGAATCAAGAGGAACCGTCAGACAGAAAGCCATATCCATGGCCCCTCTGAATGGCTGGGCATGCGCAGTTAAAATTTGTCATGACGGAATGCTCGAAGACACAAATTCGCTTGGTGGGGCTCATTTTATCTCCATGTATGATAAAAGTTCCACAAACTTGTAAGCAATGTCTCCAAAATCATCCAAATAGTGTTGAATGAGCTGTAAAACCTCAGCAAACAGTCAGTTAGTACAGTCCTTAGCCCTTGTCCTGCTGAATATTAAAATATGCCACACCCACTACTGATTATCAACTCGGATTACTTGAAGCAAATTATTGCAACAAACTCACAATCTGAATGGCAAACAATGTAGATCCAGAACAGATGGCTTCCTGATCTGGATCTACATTGCTTGAAAAATAAGGCATAACCGGGCTCAGCAGGACAAGGGTTAATAGGGATATCTTTTTGATTTTCTTCAAAATAATATCATGTTGTGTGTACTCATTAGTCAGTTAGTACAGTCCTTAATAGGGATTTATTTTTGATTTTCTTCAAGGGCCGGCCTCGGTGGCTCAGTCGGATGCACGTCTGACTGGTGATCAGGAGGACGCGGGTTCGATTCCTGCCGGGGTCGGCAACATTCTTTCGTGGAGATTGATCATGAAATCTTTTCTACGGTCATTCTCTCCCTTCTGCTGATTCAAGAAGGGTAGTTGTCAGTTTCTGGGGAAAGAATGTGCACTGTACTGGTTAACCGCTTACGTATAAGCCTGCCCAGGAAAAGTGTGGATATAAACTGGCCGGCTCAAAAATGACCTAAAATAGTGTTGACTGGGCCATTAAACTCCAAAACAAACAAACAATTGATTTTCTTCAAAATAATATCATGTTGTGTGTACTCATTAGAATGGCCTCATTGAGTGATTCTAATGAGTACACAAGCAAAGATTTTCAAGATAAAAAAATAAAATGTCCCTAAACTTTTCTTAAAATATCGATACACAACAACCCCTGCTTTGCAAACAGTGTAGACCCAGATCAGATGGCTTCTGAAGAAGACATCTGATCAGGATCTACAGTGTTTGTCATGCACGCGATAAGGGTTAAAATTCTCGAGGGTTTCAAGAAAGGATGAGTTCAAAACAGCCCTGGTAAACAAGCCAATCATCAAGAAAACACACATATATAATTCCGACCTTTTATGCAGTAAAACTGGGGTTTATGGAGATAAACCTTATTTTTCTTATTACTGCTCTAAATCATAGATTGTGGGTACTTGTTAGAACCACCTCATCGAGGCGGTTCTAACGAATACACACAATCTATATTTAAGGCAGAAATAAGAAAAATATCTTGATTTTTCATCTGAAAATGTTCGGATTTATTTTTTTTCGGCAATACAATTTACATGGTATTTGAATAGACATGTCTTCGTAATGGCTGTTCCAGCTATCAAAGTTTGACTGTATGTACTTCAGTGTCAGACCAGACTGAAAAAGTTACCTTCTACTGAGCTTCGAAATGGATACACCTTCAGGGGAGGCAACTCCTTCAAAAGTATTTTTGTCTCCCATGTCAATAGAGTTCAACTCTTAAAGGAGCAAATTCTTTCTTTCAAGAGTAAACCCCTTTTTCAGTGGGAAAGAGTTTATAGAAAAGCGAACAGGAAGTCCCAAAAGTTGTCTCCCTTTTATAAATTGTGGAAAAATCTGCCAGGTTTTCCCTTTTGCCCCCAACCACCGGGGCTTGTAGAAATAGATGGGCTGCATGCTGCTTCCACGCAGAGCTGAAACCGACCACACTTAGTTCTGGTAAACCGCTTAGAGGATCTAAGAAACCTGCTCAGGCAAAGAGGTGCGAGTTGGACTGTCCATGCTTATAAACCCTATTGGTTTCATGTCATTTCATCTCATTTCATCTCAATGTTGGGTAAAATTCCACAAAATTGGAAGCAACTGCTCCAAAATGACCTATACAGTGTTGATGGGGATGTAAAACCTCAAATCAAACAAACAAAATCTTCATGCTTAATGTTTGCTATCTTTTCCTGTTTCAGAGTTGAAAGAAAAGAAAGAGCCAGAATTAAAACAGTAAAATTTACAGGGAAAAGTAGCACAAATGAAAAAGTAAGTAACGTTAGAGATGCTACATGGTTTGACATACACCACAACTTCATTATAACATGGTTCATTATAACACAGTTAGGATATAACACAGTTTCAAGATGAATGAAAAAATGTATAGATTATATAGAAAAATGACCATAAATGGTCATTTTTCTTTATAATCTAAACATTTTTGTTTGGATATAACATAGTTGTTTAACTAACAAGGTTTCTGCTGTAGACCCCATTAATAGTGTTATTAAGAGGTTGTGGTGTAAATGTAAGAAAAAAAATGGGGTTGAAAGAAATTGGGATGTGTTATTTATTTTTAACCAACAATTAACCCTTCTCTTGCTGAATATTCACTTTAGCCACACCCATCTCTGACTTTGAACCAATCAGATTACTTGATGTAATTTATTTCTACCAATTCATAAACTGAATGTCAAACAGTGTAGATCCTGATCAGATGGCTTCTTCAGAAGCCATCTGATCTGGATCTACACTGTTTGCAAAGATAGGGGTTGTCGTGAACAGCAAGATAAGGGTTAAAATTAAAATTTGATCCTAACACATTTCAATCGGACTATATATTTAACTCAAGTAGAAATTGACTAGTTAAAGGATTTTGAGCACATTGGACTACTTGCTTGTGGAATCCTATAAGAATCTTATATGGGTGTGAGGGGTGGATTGAAAAATCCGTCCTGAGGGACACTGTCCGGCATCACGAGGCTTGCCGAGTGATGCCGGACAGTGATCCCGAGGGACGGATTTTTCTATCCACCCCTCACACCCATATTGGATTCTTTTTCTTGCATACCTTCCATTTCTATTGCGAATTTTTAATGCTGCTGTCACTTCGGTTACCGATGTCCGCCATTTTGTGATAACACAACAGGAATGTTTCTAAGTGACGTCACACATGACGACGCCGCACATGAGGTTGTAATCAACCAGTGCATTTATCAAACACGCGATTATATTCGATTTGGGGTCGGAACACCAGGGTCAGAACATAAATTTCTATCCCAGGGTAAAATCACGGATTTCCTTGTCTGGTGTGCAAGAATAAACTTTCTACCTTGGCACATCGTAACAAGTTATCTCATTGGAATGAACACTGTCATCCTGTTAATTGACTTTGATTAAAAACCTATAAACCCTTATTCTGCTGAACATGGAAGCCTCCCTGGTGTAGTGGTTATGCTACTCGCCTTGTAAACCAGGGGTCGCAGGATTGACCCCGGGCTTCTCCAGACTTTTGGACGAGTGTTTAAACCAAGGTCCAGTGTCGGTATGACCTTAGTTGTTGATAGACATAAAACTCAAACACTCACTCTGCTGAACATGACAACCCCTTCCTTTGCAAACAGAAGAAGCCATCTGATCAGGATCCACACTGTTTGTCATACAGTTCATGAATTGAATAAATACATTTTATCATATGACGTCGCGTCAGAGAGTGTAATAACGCCATGTAATATTTTCGATAATCCACTAGTGGATTAAATATGCAAATTAGGTAGATACGTCCCATAACGTTACGTGTACGACGTCGCGTTTACTAACGGCGGAATATTGACATTTTTGTAAACAATCGTGAATAAAATGTGTTTTAAATGTCATATGATAAATAGAATCTTGCATTCGTGCCAATGTATTATTGAATTTATGAAACTCGTTGAAGAAAAGGGATAAAATGCTCGGCAAAGCCTCGCATTTTATCCCTTTTCCTCAACTTGTTTAATAAATTCAATAATACATGAACACTCATGTAAGATCCTCTATATATCTAGTAATTTGATTAGTGGATAGTCAAAAAATGAATGTAGCTAAATTTATTTATTCAGCAGGATAAGGGTTAAATATTGCAAGAATAGACCTGTCCAGATTTAAAGATGGAAGATTCCACTTTACAACATTGGGGCTAACCCCTTTTGTACCAAATCTTCCTCCTGATATATAGCAGGAGTCTATTTCAAAATCTAGGGGTGTCAGTTTGTATTTTCCTCAAAATTAATTTGGAAAATGGCTGTACTTTTCAAAATTTTGCAAACAGTGTAGGCCCTGATCAGATACCTTGGGTGACTGATCTGGGCCTGCACTGTTTGCCAATTACCCCTTTTGGGGTTTCTGGTACAAAATGGGTTAAAGGGTGAAATGTATCTTTTCACTTACAGCAAGCAGCAATTAACGACAGAAAGAAGAAGAATTTCTCATTTTCACGGCGGTTTCCATTCATGAAAAGTAAAGACCAGAGCGGCAGCGAGGATATCAGCAATGAAGAACGTAAGTATGAATATTGTCCGGGGATGGATGGGATGCACCACTTTCAAAAATATTTCTCTCTTTTTTTCTTTTTTTTTCAAAATTGGCTTTCTCTTAAAGGAAAGAATTTGCTCCTAAGGAGCAAATTCTTTCCTTTTAAGAGTAAGCCTCTTTTAAGATGTACATGGACACAGTTTTACTACAGCAGGAAGGTACAAAAGGTTTTCTGCTTTATAAAAATGGTGCAAAATATGACAGATCTATTCTTTCCTGTTAATGCCTGATCCTTTCACTTTAAGATTTTAGCCACCAACTTCAAGACTTAAAGAATTATAGGCTGCTCAGGACTTGTCT